>VRYO01001269.1:32030873-32061788 GCA_009812075.1 Sialia sialis | reverse complement strand
CTCGACGGGCTGTAAATCACTCCCGCTCCATTCACAGCAGAAGTCTTGCATGAAGGTCTCACCTCCCAACAGTCCCCACACGCCCAAAGGTGAGCCAAGAGTCAGATTAATACAAAAGGGGCTTTGCACTGGGAAATGCCACACCAGAGAACAATGTTCTCGTGGGATGGAGATAGCAGCTGTATTTTGGGGGAAGCCACAGAGCTGCAGCCTCAGACAGGCAAGCAGCCTATACCCTGCTTCTGCTCTCAAGCATTGCTCCTCACCTGCCTGAGTGACCAACTCAGTTTTCCAAGCCATCAAATTTGGCAAGAGGCAAAAAAAAAAAGGCTAAATCCGGCTTTCCTCCATGAAACACTGATATTTCAGGAGGTTAAAGAAGTACATGAATGTTTGATGAAGGACTAAGATTGCCACCTGCTAAAACAAAATTCCCATCTGCCACGCATTCAGGTGGTCGTTCTTCATGCTACCTCCTCATGGGAGTAGTCTTGGGAGGAAAAAACAAAAGTGTCTTTTTCCCTAAACTGTATCTTCTGGTCCATGTGCGCTTTTTGGGTGAAAAGAGATCCTCCGCTCTGCCAAACCAACAGGTGCCTGGACTTGTACCTAGCAAGTTCCAGCCCTGCCTTATACTCACACATTATGGTGCTCATGGCATGGCCTGCCCATGTTCTCCAAGGTAAGTGGGAATATTCCTCTGGCTGTCTGCAAAATGGGAGCAGTTGTGATGGAGCCGCTCTGCTGAGACCCTCACCTTCCCTCTGCTTTCAGTCCTTTTCATCTTATTTACACATTTCCTTGCAATCGCTTCTGCAGAAATGTTTCTTGATGCCTGGTAAGCTGAAATGGGGAAGTTGCCCATGAAATATGCCAAAAAATCTCAATAAAAAAAAGATGAAGTGCCTGCCCTCCTTTCCACTGTCTCCTCACTTCAAAACAGTTTGTTTTGGTTTTTTTTTCCCTGCAGGAATTTACTAAGCATCGCCTAAGTGATTATGAGCAACACAATCCACAAAGTGCGGACATTGATGCTGGCCTCACTCTGTGGGCTGCTCAGGTGATATCACACTGCATATTTTTCTTTCTAAATTTAGTGAGAAGATGCAAGAGATCCACCACACAAGATCTCTGTTGCTAAAGAGGAGCTTGTCCCAGCCCTGCAAGTGCTTGCAGGAGTAATTAGGTTTAAGCATGTGAACATTCCTATTGACTTCACCACAATTGGCCAGAGTTGAAATGAAGCATGCACCTACAGGGTTTTCTTTTTGGAGAGAATCAGCCCAAACCTGCCTCTGACTCCCATGGTCCGAGTCAGGCAAGGATGCAATTTGAAGGAGCCCTGGCAGCAGAGATGTAGCTGGCAGCCATGGGCCAGCAGCAACTGGAGGTTTAATGAAATCACTGCAAGCGCTCTTCATTCAGGCAGAGATGCCAGACGATCCTCAGGGAGCTGAGGAGGGGCAAGGAGGAATGCAGCCACTGTCACCAGGAGAAGGCTGCTGGAGTTAACAGGATGCTGCTACCTATGGGAGCTGAAAGTCTCTGTGTATATGGGCAGAGGACAAGCTGTTAATTCCCCCAGCAAGAGAGCCTTGGCTCCACACCACTCCCGAAGGATGCCAGCATGAGCTCCTTGTCTTGAAAGCGCTTGGCAGACTTCCACCCCAGTTCCAGGACTGAGTGCGCCTCTCCAGGATGGGACTTTCAATGAACAAGGCTGACAGAAACCATGCTTGGATGATGAAATGCAGGGCTGGAGAGAGGTCACGACATTAGCTCTTACTGGTCTAAGGTGTTAAGATAATTTGGAAACACCAGAAGTGAGGCAGTGAGGAAGGGGGTCCCTTAACTGCAACAGGCAGCAGGCTAAGCTTCCAGGGAGAGAAATTCCTGGTACTGAACTCTGCCCAGAAAAATCTTTCAAGGTAGCTGGGCCACCCGACATCTGGGGAAGGCTCCTGCCCTTCTCCCTGGCTTTCATCTTTGAGAAAGATATGTTATATAGAAAGAAAAAAAGAAAACTCATCTTTCCTCCAGCATCAGCAGGGTCTTGTTAGGATCACAGGGAGAGGAGAGCAGCTTGCAAGAAGGGGAATGGACAGAGTCATTACCCCCATCTCAGTGAGGCAGGGAGCATTTAAACTCACTATTCAAAGGCACAAAGGACATGCCCACAGAGAAAGAGCAGTGCAGGAGAAATCCCACACCACTGCCTTAGAGGTCTCCTCTCCTCTCCTGCCGCTCACTGCCACGTGCATCAGTGTGAGTCATACCATGTATCCAGAAACAGTAAAGTCAGCATCAGTCCCACAGCTGCTTGGATCCTTTTACAGAAACAAACCCCCTGGTCCCACCAGGAAGTGGTAGGAATACAGTGGATGCAGGAATAAAAACAAAGAATTAATTCATCAGTTATTTTTTTGGCACAGTTTAAGCTAGGAGAAACACCATACATTTCTGGAGGATTACACCACCCCACTAGAGGAACTGGAGCACCCAGGAGCACATTGTGTGGCACTGGAGTTTCCCAAAGCTCTTCCCAGCAGCAGGGAAGGCAGAGAAGGTGAGATGCTGAGAGAGAGAAAGCGAGTCTGCCTCCATCACTGTGGGAAGGAGGGCTGGAGTCCCAGAGAGATAGGGCTGCACCAGTTCCTGTTAATTACACAATCACTCTGCTATGTAGCACTAGTTGCAAAATCAGTTGAAGGCTCACACATGGTCAAGGGAAAGAAAAAAAAAAGAAAAAAAAAGGAAAAAACAGAAACAAAAATACCCTAGTCCTGAGGAAATAAGGAAATATAGCTCAAGCATTTCTCTCCAATACTGCTGGGATGTCAACCACTGTCAGCATAAGCCCCACAGCACAGTCACTGCAAGGACCAGTCCTTTACAAGTGCCACCATCTTCCAGCACGGTTTCCAGAGGTCCATGCCTGCACAGCAGTGGTGGGATCCCTCCTTGAAAAGGTGTTCTCACAGGGACAGCCTCACATTCTCAGCAAGGACTAAGAGCCATATCTCAGCTGGAGACCCTGTGCCTCCCCCAGCAGCTGCTGGACAATGGAATAGATGGGGGGAGTCTCTGGTTTTCCTTTGAAATGATGCATCTTTCCCTCTGGCATCCCAAACCTCTCCCCCTGTCCTGACATCCCACCAGCCTCTCGTCATCAGGTTCCACCACTTTGAAGCTAGCCTAGCAGGCAGCAGCATTTGCCCACTTCCCAGGAGCCCCAGCTCAGGGAAAAGGGCACACCATTGGTACATCAGCTGCACACATGGGTGGTTTACACGTTGCCCTGAGGGGTAGGGTTTGCCCACCTCACCTTCACCCTGAATTCCCCCTTAATTCAGTCTAGCTTACGCTGCCAGCACTCACTTTCAGGCAGCCAAATACAGAGACCAGGACAGGCAAACAAGAGATAATCCTGAGGAAACAGCCGGACTAGCAGCCAAAAGCTGCTGTTGTCTCCTTGCCACCAGAACAGCTCTTTACAAGCACCAAAGTGTGCTGCCAGGAGGGCAGGGCACGCCATCTCTGCAATTAGCTCAGGGTGCAGGGCAAGGAGTCCAGTCCCAGTGACACTCAGCAAGCCTTCCTCTGTCCTGGCGTGAGTCAGGAGAGGATATTCCCAAGCCAGTGCACGACCCCGTGGGTGTTCAGGGAGGGGGTGCAGTAGGCGGGAGCTGGCTCAGAGTTGTTTCCAGGCCGACGTGCTCAGAGGAGCACCACGAAAAACATGTAAAATTGTGGTCTAAACAGCCAACAAACACTGTGTCATACTAAGTCTGAAATACTTGGCAGGGGATCAGTGATGACTTTCTTCCTCTGATATCCAAAGAGGCAGAAATGAGGGGGATTCAGGAGCTGGATCTAGAAGGAGCATCTTTCTTCCTCTACCCCACCACCACCTCTCACCCTCACATAGAATGGAAAATGGACACTCCCTGGGGAACTTAAGGGGTACATCCATAAACCTAAAATCATTAGGTTTCATCATGAAGTTTGCTTCATTTACCAGTGAGAGGGGAAGATGCAAGTTTACAGGCCTTGTAAAAGATTCTTTTGCTCCAGGGGTGATACACACAAGGACAAAGGATGGATTTAACAAACAGGGGAAGGAGAGAAGCATTAATGGGGCAGCCTGGTTAAAGAAGACTTGGGCCAAGATCTTGCACCAAGGGCTGGGCAAACAGCAAGAGACCAGCTGAGCCACTGCAGTGAGCCACCATCCAGGTTTTCCAGACCAGGACCAGGGCTAAGGCCAAGTGACTCAGCCAAGCCCTGGAGGAGTGCAGCTGGTCCAGCATGTGGAGCCAGCATCATTACTGATACTGTGCACTGCTATCTATATATTGTGTTAAATCAACAAAGCCATTGGGAAAGAGACAGGAAGACAAAACAATGGCTGCCCGATAAGACACTCCCATCCCACACAGGAGGGTCATTACAGGACAAGAGGAGAACTATTGGCTCCGAGGAGGCAGGCTCCATCTCTCAGGGATGCTTCTCTACCACAAGGCCAAGAAGCAGGACAAAGGACTCCAGCCAGGATGGATAAGATATAGGCAGCTGTTGCCAAGGGCTTGTCTCCCCCCAGCAGACACTGTGGGAAAAAATCTGAAAAAGGCCTTTTTATAGCATCACATTGCTTTGTCATGAGTCTCTGCTCACCAAGGTTTGGAAAGCTGCTGAATGAATTTGAATTTTGAATGCCTATTTAAAATAAATGGAGTGGGTTTGGCTTTGACTAGGTGGATTAGATGGACAATGGGCAGCTGAAGACACCTTCAGACATCTCCTACACTGGGTATAAGAGGTGCACAGCCTGCCTTCACCAGGTGGCACCTGTGTGACATGTTTAAGCATGGCCCAGAGCAGTGCAGCACATTTTGTGGATAGGCCTGTAGGTGAGTTCCAGTGCACGAGCACAGCCCTGTGTCGAGCCATGCTGCTCAGCTGACCACACAGCTTTCAAGAAGTAAAATACAGCTTCTGCCCAATATAAACTTATTAGCTCATCTGCAGCTGGCTCCAGGCTCTGATGCAGCACCGTGTTGTGCAACACAAGCAGTTTTAGCAACATTAATCTCCGCTTTACACTGCCGGGCTGTGACTCCAGCTGGGGTCAGGGGACACTAATGGATTAGGAGGAACTCCCAAGCACCCTCTGACAGTTACTGCATCCCTCACTTCAAGCTGTCCTTGTCCCAGGGAAAGGCATCTAATGTCAGCTTGCCCATATCTATCCACGCTTCCCTTGCTAAGCTGGGCAAAAGACAGGAGCTGTTTTGAAAGGGCTCACAGAAGCATCATCATGTGTTCAAAAAGCTTGAAGACACATGGCTCCATCAAGGGGGAAGATAGTCATTAATGTTCTAAAGGCCCCAAAGAAGAGGAGCCTTTCTGCACAAAGGGCAGCTAATGCTATACCCAGGAAGATGGCAACTGGAATGGAGAAGCAGCAGAAGAGACAAATGCCACCCCCAGGAAGAGGTCCCACCAGAGCAGGGCTGCACAGCCTGTGTATCACAGTAGTCTGTCCTGCAAGACAGCTCAGTTTGGGCACAGTGCTGTCAGCTGCTGTTACGGGAAGTTACGTGACAACTGCAAGGAGCCACTTATTTCAAGAGGAAATTATTATTGTCATCAATTTTATTGGGAGAGAACTCTGCCCCTCCTAAATAGCTGGCAGCCATGATTGTTTGGGGTCTGTCAATAGTTCAGAGTTTGTCAATGCTAATGACTCCAAAGCAAGCTTGCACTGGAAAGGAAACTGCTTCTGCAGCAGAAAAGCACAAGCATGCACAAGCACAGAAGAGATCTTATTTTCCAAGCTTTCTGGCAAGGACTTGATAAAAGGCACTGCACAAACTGTCTAGTCAGCTGCAGCAAGCAACAGATACCTAGAGCTGGGAGAGAGGCTTCCTTGGTAATACAGAATGAATCCCTAACAAAAAAAAAACCACCAAAAAACAACAACAACAACAAAAAACCAACTGTTTTCAAAATGAGTGTGTAAGCAAAAGAACCAAAGACTCCAGCTGATGCAAACTGGCAGAGCTTTCTCTATGGCAGGCAGAGGGATGGTACTGACATATACTGGCAAAAGCATTTGGGCCTACATGTCTGTGCAATAGCAAGAGAAATCTAAATAAACTGAGTTCCAGCTAATCTGAGTCTTGCACTTCTCAGATCAACAGCTTTCAGATTGCCCCAAGTTTTTGGACCACTGGATGGAAGTCCCCAATTAAGCCAGTAGAAGCCCACTGACTGCCATTTCCATTCATTATTAAATCCAGCTGGCTTGCTCATGTATCTTCCTCTTTATCCATGTATTGGACAGTTACCAGGCTGCTGGTAACTACCACTGCTCATGTGAGACAGGCTGAACCCAAGTAGTTGCTGGGTCTGACACTCCCATGTGTGACTGAAGATGGAGCTCTGCTGCCAGCCCCTAGGAGGAACTTGTTTAAAGTAGCAAAAAACAGAAGATATTTTGTCCTTCCTTGCTGCAAGTTCTCCTGCAGGGGATGGGGGCTGCAGGAGTGGAGCCCCCAGAAAGCCACTGGAGACCTGCCTGTGAGAAAGACAACTCTGAATGCTGAAACCTGGGATTAGGATGCTTCAAAGGCTGCCTCACACATCTGGTGTGTGTTAGGATGGATGCATTGGCAAGGAAAACATACATGGGCTCCAAGTGGGGCTGGTTAACCCACTCATGACTGAGTCTCTGTGGAACATGTGGACAGGCTGAGGACTGCGAGACACCTGGCCAAGGCCTGGCAGATGTCACACAGGTCAATAGGAAACCAAACCCAAAGTGGGTAAGTTCTGCAGTCAGGGCATCCCTTCATCTTCCTAAACATCTCAACCTCAGCTGTCTGGCCTTGCAGTAGAGATAAGCTGTCCTACTGAGGCAGTAGCCACAGGCATAGCCACAGAACACCACCAGGTGACACCCTGACCTTGGCTGGGCACCCTTGGTGCTCCTCTAGTACTGATCATGCCAAATTCATGTCATGCAGGACAGCTGCTTTCCCAGAATGTGCAGTACCTCCTAGGACATATTTTTTGACCCATACCAGATGGCCATGAGCACAACCTGGGTAAATAGGACTGAGCCCCTATCATCCACACCTGTGTCTTCTTTTCATAGAAGTACATCCCCAAGGCTTCTCCTCATGAAAGGCTTTAGAACAGAACCGCACCATGAAGATCCATTCCCCATGCATTTGGCTTCAAATGAGGCCAAAGAACCCCCTCAGTAATCCCAAAGACTCAGCTTGATGAGCAGTTAGTGGACTCATTAAGAGAGCAGGAACTGCAGCTATGGGAGGTCCAAGCTGCTGTGCAAGTTGGGGGAGCAGAACCCTCCCTCACCTGTTCCAGGTGAGCAGGCACCATCCCTCCCGGGCAGGTTTGCAATCTGGACTGTGCCAGGAGGGCAGCTTGGGGAGGATGAAGTGAGAGCAACAAATCCTTGTGATGCTCCCTCTGAGCCCATGAGCAGCACTGCAGGTTTGCAGTCAAAGCCAGATTACACTCTCAGGAGCCTGGTGGTCATACCAATGCTTTCTGGAGCCTGAGCAATAACTTTACTTGGGCCAGCATTCCCACCCCCACAAAGAAAAAGCTGTTCCAAACAAAAACATGGCACTGATGAGGTCTCAGATCACCTCCTGGCCAGGTGGTCTGTCCAGATGTGAGTCAATGTCCTGACAGAAGCAGCAGCCAGGCTGGATGAGTGCCTAGCTGGGAGCAAGCTCAGCTCTGAAGAGAGCACCAGGGCAGCAAGGAGTCAGCTCAGCCCCTAGGCAGACCCCACAGTTGGGCATGAGGGTCACAGGGGTGATGAATGCAAAGGGGGATGCAGGCAGAGCATCAGCCAGGGCTGGATTAGCAAGGTCAGAGAAGGTCAGAGCAGAGGGGCCCAGGATCCCCAGGGCATGCCAAGATTAAGCACTTCCTTGCTGCACAGCCAACCCTTCCAGTCGTCACAGGGTTTACAGATTTGAGGAAAAGCCCTAAACCCTCTGAAGAAAGTTCACCTTACAAAATCCAGGGGCAAGGGATTCCCACAAGCTTCAGAGCCAGACTTCACACCAAGAGTTTTAAAAAAGCTAGCCTTCCAGCCAGAAGAGAGTTGTCTGTGTTTTAAAAAGAAAAGTGCAATTCAAATGAAGGCTGCTGGGCAATCCCTTTCTTTAACACGCACTCTTCCAAACCCATAGCTTTACATAGCAAACTAAGCTTGGAGGCAAGGCAAGCCAGGCTTAATTTATTTTTTTTTCCCCAAGGAGAAAAGGACAGTGAAGGCACCTGATACCTCCTATAATTAGTGACAGTTCTTTATCCTAATGCCACTGCCAGAGCACCTATATCCAATTTGGAAACCAGAAGTATAACACAGCTTCATTAAATAATCCATCTGGTCCTCCCCTGTTAATTTCACTATTTTTCCACTTTAATGAGCCCAGCTGGGTCAAACTGTGACCAGTTACTCCTGAGGGGGATCAGCCATCCCTCCATTCTACCCACAAGGAATCAGTTGTACTGAGGGGTCCAAAAACTCTCCAAGTATCAGTTTTCCCAAACAACCTCCTTCCAACCATGGGTATACTTAGCAACAGCAGTCATTTCAGCAAAGACCCTTGAGACTCCTCTAAGGATCTGGAGAATTCAAGACAGCTGGGGATGGACGTGGCAAAGAAAGCCTGGGGCTTGCTGGCACAGTAGGTCCTCTCCCCAGGCAGTGACCATACATGGGCTGCCTGTCCTGCAGCTCTTGGGGAGAGAAGCCCCAGGAGGATGGAGAGAATTTGGGAAAAGCCAATCTGCCTTCCGGAGCACAGCCCAAGGGATGTGGCCATGGGTGTAGGAACTAAGGGCAGGAGTCACCTGAAACCTCCAGAGCTTTACAGAGAGCTCTAACAGACCCTGTACATACTGGGCTCCCAACCTCTCCCCATCAAGGCAGGATAACCCAAGCTGCCACCTCTCCAGAGCTTCCCCCAGCTTCTTGCTTCTTTGGGAAGGCTCACAGCACAGCAGTTTCCCATATAGCAATTCCAGTTCATGGAAGAGAAGATAACACCAGTCTGGTTTAAGCAGTGTTACAGCAGCATCAGCAGGACTTTGCCAGTATGTCCCAACTTGTATGAGGAAACAGAGTAGGCTATGTTCAAATTAATATTTCTAGGACATTTCCTCATGCATGCTGCTATATACGCTGGGCACAGTTAAATAGACAAGGTTCACTGTCTGTGGAAACAGCACTGCTATTTTTCTCCTGACCTCTCCCACTGTGCATTACACCCAGGAGCCTTGGGATTTACTTTCCTGGCAGCTCCATCTCAAGATTGGTTGCTCTGACATCCATCATGTTTTAGGCTCTCCTTAGAGCCTTGTCCTGTCTCCATCCATACATGGGTCAGCCTGGAAAAAGCTTTTTCATCAGGGAGAGGAGATCAGGGAGAATAGCTAGCCACAGGGTGAGGAAAGGTAGACCCAAACAACATGTAAACACTTCCTTCCTCCATTTTGGGAGTGGAAATCACCAGAGTCTAGCAAGCATTTAAACAGCACAAGGAAAAGCAAGAGAAGTTTAGAGCTGGATGTGGAATTATTGTACAAATTGTAAGGGAAAGTATTTCTTCATATTTTTAAAACAAAGAGGAACTGATTTCTGCTAGCTATTTTTGCCATCAATTTTCATATTTCATTAAGATTCTAGAACACAGATAGAGAGGAAAGGATGTGCCACCCTGCTGTCAGTGTTCACACTCTTTTAAAGCAAGGGTGTGTGTGCTGCAGAACAGACTCCTTCAGACAGCCTTTTATTGAGCTGAAACTCCAGCAGGAAACAGAAAAGGGAACAAGCTGACCCAGCCCTGCCAGCAGACCCCACTGGTGGCCCTGCATGCACCCAAGTACCTGCACTTACTGCAGCAAGAGGAGAGCAGAAAGGTTTGCTTGCCTTGGGCCACACACAGCACCTGCTCCTTGCTGCTGCAAGGTGAGCTGAGCCTGGCAGAGGCACAGCCAGGCAGGAACAATGCTGGGAATCACATCGATCCCGGTGCTGAGGAAACTCTTGTGCTCCCCCAGCAGCTATGGTTTCCCCTTTGTTTCAGCAGCAAGACATGTACAGAGCCTTCCAGCACCTTTTGAAGCTTCCAGTCAAATCTTCAGCCAAGGCTAATTGCTGTCAGGTGTCAGCCGAAGCACTTACTGCAACCACTGATGACAGGAGATGACACACCTTTCTCCTCTCATTGTCACTCAAGGGGTTCTTTTTCCTGTCAACATTAGCTGTGCTGGCTCTCAGAAGCCTTGGGGAGAAATGCTAATGCAAGCTTTGAAGCTGGAGGTGAAAAATCAGGTAACCTCCTAAGCTCCCTGGATGCTCAGCCTGAATCCAGTCCAAATCTGAGTACTTCTGGGTGATGCACTTTGGCCAAGCTTATCTGTCTGCCTCCACCACAGACAGATGTGGTCTCTGCTACTGATCTGCCTTCTTTTAGCCCTGATGGAAAGCTGTCTGTATGAAGAGACCCCAAATTTTACAGTCTCTCCTGATAAAGCACTAAAGCAGAGCAGAGGCCCAGGGAGATGTATAACTTTACAGCAGCCAGCCTGAAACATTGCCAGGTTAATTTAGCTGGAGACGTAGAGAATGCAGCAAGAAATCAGATGTGCCCAGCAAGGAGAGGAGGCAGCTGATCTCCACATTAGAGAGGTCTTAGAGATGGGGCTGATTTCAGCCACAGAGCAGCTCCAGATCACCAGACTTTTTACTCGAGCTTGCCTGCTTCTGGAGCTGGGCTTCCCCACTCAATTAACCCCTTCCCAAAGGCTTTGAAGTTCAGAGGACACCTTTAGGAAATCTAAGTCTCCTCCTAGCTGGAGAAGCTTGTCAAAAGCTTGACAGAATGTTTAACCTACTCCAACCTCATGGGTCACCATTATTCTGGCTGCACATTTTCCTTTCCCACCATGCCCTCCCAGCTTCCCAGTACCCTGGGACTGGAAGGCAGCTGGGGTGTCCCCAAGCCTCACCTCTCATTCTCCTCAGGGAATTCGTCTCCCACTTGGCTCACTCCTTCTGCACCCTCCTGGCACCCCTCTGAGTCTGACATCTTCTCCCCTGGCAGGCACGGCAGCCCCACGGACAGCTCCAGCACCGGGGTGCTGCCACTGTTTCGCTTTTCCTGTGCTCAGCAGAAGTAAGCTGTGCCGGAAACTTCGTGGGCTGAGGGTTTGGGGGGATGGGAGAGGGCAGAAGGAAGGTGAATTTTGGGGTTTGCTTTGTTCTGTTTTGTTTTTAAAACCATTGAGACTGTTTTAAGATTTCACTTGCTGGCAGCTACAAATTTGGAAGTACTGGGCTAGCCCAAAAGAAAAGTGGGCAGCATGGACATCCCCACCATGGCAGGGAGAGGAGTGACCCACTGCCCCTCTAGCCCCACATGCCACTCTGGTGACAGCCATCATCTCTAAACCACAGCACCCTACACTGTACCAGTCCCAGGGTGCTGCTGCAGGTGCTGCCAAGGCTGTCCTGACTTTGCACCTCTCAAATCCCACTGGAGCCAAAGGGTCTGTTTCTGCCCATCAGATGCCACCCCTCTCTCCACTTCTCAGCTCTTCCCCTCAGCTTCCTGCTGATGCCATCGTGGACTGAGGTTCTGCAACACCTCCTGGGGCTTGGATTGTTATCCGTCTCTTCACCACTGGGGAAGGGCATGAGCATCTGCAGCTTTGGACAGGGACCAAAAGCAGAGAGATGCCCCATCTCCTCAGCACAGCCCCTGCCAAGGCCTCCCCATCCCCACCAGGACTGCCACAGTGAGGCAATCCCTGCTGGCACCATGGCATGAGTCAGGGTCTGGCCACCCAGGCAGGCAACACCCACCTCTCCCACCAAAGCTTTATTTACATCACTGCTGCCATGATGCAGCTCTTGACAAAACTAGAGAGATATGGCACCCAGTCAGCGTCCCTGAGCCCGGCAAGGCAGCGGGGACAACAGGGAGAGGGGGACAGGTGTGGAGACACAGGTGCTTAGGACTCGCCAGCCTCGAACATCTTCTTTCTGCCCTCCATGCCAGACTTCTCCTCAATGTTCTTCCTCCAGTCACCGACATCACGGAGATCCTTCTCCTGGGGAGGGATGGTTGTGTTGGTGTGAATGGTGCGGAGGTAAGAACCCACCTGCCCCTGGCCCCACACCAGCCCACCCATGGAAACCCCCATTTCAGCTAGAGGAATCCAGTTCCACACATGCTATACATCTTTTGGAACTGCACCCTCCTCTTTCAACATCATGGATGCCAGAGAGGAAATACAGAGCCGGAAGAACATGATGGAGTCATTCTCAACCCTGTCTATCATACAGGGAGGTGTGAGCTCTGAAGGGTGGGGGCAACTCTTGTTAGGGAAAAAAGGAAGAGGGAAGGATACCTTCTCAGTGTCCTCCTTCTTCACTTGCTTCAGGTTGGCTCGGAGGTCCATGCAGACCTTGTGCTTGGAGCCCAGCAGGGCACGCAGCATCGCGTCAGCGGACATGCGCACCCTGCGCAGCGGTGGCCGCTTGAACTTGCCACGCAGGTCAAAGAGTTTCTGGCTCAAGTCTTCCAGCTGGGGGGAATGAAATCAGCAGGGTGGAGAGACCGCAGGGCATGGGTTCTGTGAGATGGACCCAAGCAGTACAGGGGGGCATGAGGAATGGGCTGCAGCCTCCTCTGAAGGATGGCTCCAGGGGAAACTCACCTCTTTGGTAGTCTTCTGTAACTTCACCTCTGTGTCATACCTCTCCTCATCCACTGACTCTATCTTGGCATGAAGCTTTTTGCACAGCTCCTGTGGAGAAAGCAAAGAGGGATGTTGACTGCTAGGACTCTCTCCTGACCACTCTGGCTCTGAAAGCCCTCAGCCCAGAGGACTAGATGGGATTGAGGTGAAGAGGGACTTTTCAGCCAGCTCCTAATCTCCATGCAAATGGTGCCTCAACACATCATTTAAAACACATCTTTCCTGCCAGCCAGACCCCTTTTTTTGCAGAGAGACCCCACTTGCTTCTCAAGCCAGCTGCATATTCATCTGCCTCTAGGGTAACACAAGTGAGGAGAAGGCCAGTCTAGATCCACCAGGCTGATGGAGTCAAATATTTTCTGCTCCAGCACTGAAAGAGTTAAAGAAACCTGTACCTGAAGTTCCTGCATGGATCCTGGGAGTGACAGAGGAGGGCAATGTTCTGCCAGGTAGTTTTGCTTTTCCACTTCTTTAGCAGCTGCTTCTTTTTCTATTTCAGTGACAGCAAGCTGGAGCATAGCACTCTGGAAGGCAGCAGGAGAAGGGTCAGTGCAGGATGGAAGCAAGAAAGGAGGGTAGCAGGGGTCATCAGGGGAGTGGGAGAGGCAGCCTTGGAGTTCCCACCAATACCACCATTTCCAAGCAAGGGATATGATGGAGACCCAGTAAGGAGTGGGGTGGGAGGCCCCCACCTTGTGCACTGTGGCCTCTTCTAGTAAGGGAGAGTACTGGGATCTGGCTGGCTGAGGATGGGAGATGGGAAGGTCGGGACACACAGCACACAGCCACAGCAGTGCCACCTACCTTCAGGTGCTGCCGACGGGCAGTGGCTGCCCTCCTCTTTTTCTGCAAGTGGAAGAAACAAGAGAAAAGAAGGTCGTCAGTGCCCATTCCCCGTTAAATTGCCCTTCCCTGTGCAGTGCCACAGTCCATCAAGGAGCGGCAGCCCTGCCAGGGAGGTGGCTCCACCTTGACACACAGTTGGTCCCCAAACCAGCAGCACTCAAGGAAGAGGCTCCCTGCTGAACCCAGCTTTGCCAATCTCAGGTAGCTAAAACCTAAAAAGTCCCTCGGGACAAGATAACAAGGGTGATGACCTTGAAAATACATGTATAAAATATGGCTGCAGACTTGGCTTCTTGGGACTTTTAGCCTTTTCTCTAATTTCCTCTTCACTTAGATGTGTTTTACTTTGTGCTCAGGCTAATGACCCCCATGTCCCTGGACACCCAGGAGCTGTGGGATGTCTTTCTGAGCCTCCAGGGCACTCTGGTGACAAGGACAGCCAGGCAGGTGAAAACATGAAGGCTGTGTAATTTCTTGAAGCTGAAAAGACCCAGCACAAGTGATGCTGAAGAAGGGGTTCATCATAGCTGGAGGATACACACAGGCTGTCCTTCTGTCCTTGTTATGCTGGACCAGCAGCAACAGAACTCCTCTTTAAAAAAAACAAAAAAACACAACTTCTCCATTTCAGCTGTTTACTGAGCATTTCACCCAGAATATTGGGCAAGGCTGAGTTGGGCTGGCCCAGGAGAAACACATCTGATATGCCGAGGGGCGGGGAGTAGAAAGCAGGGCTTGAGTGTGGGTCTGTGCTGCGTAGAGGAGGAAGTGGATAAGAATGTGCAGAGTGAAATGTGACAAAAACTGACATGTCTTGCATATGTAAATGGTGCCAAGGCCCTCCTGACAGGGCTGGAGGGCTCTGCAAAAAAAAGGCACCCAGCACAGAGATGCAGCACACTACTAACCATCAGATAATCAGATCCCTTGAGGGCTGTTTGTCCAGGGCTTGTTCTCCATCTGAAAACTGGTACCTTAGCAAAGAGTGCCCTCCCAGCTTTTTCTGGGAGGTCTGGGATTGATGGGGAGTAGAAGAACATGTTGGATGTCAGCAGCATTTTGTGGCATTTCTATGTGTCCCTGACATCCTCTTTTCTCTTAGTGAGAACAAACTGGATCTTGTGGTGTTTCAGACATATGGGGAGATGCCAAGCAGAAATGAAGGATGGAGCAATTTGCTAAGAGGAAATGTGGAGTGACAAAGCCACAAACAATCCTCCCACACCTTCCTCTGCATTTCTCCAGACACCCCCAGCCCCACCTGGCTCTGTCAGAAGCCAAGGAAAACTTGCTAAGAATGCAACTTCCACCCTGCTCACACTCCCCTGGATCCAGGTCTCCTTGGATTGCCTTTGAGAAGGGGTTTGTCAGTGCTCAAGTGGATGGAAAATGAAGGGCTGGATGTGGGCAAGGAGGAGAGGGTGCTGGGCCAAGAGCAGGATGGTGGATGGATGATGGAGAGGCAGCTCTGGACCACTGCCTTCCCAGCACCATCTCGTGGCTGGCTGGGGAACAAGGAGTGGAGGGGAAAAAGCATCTAACTCCAAATCAGGGGACCAAAAAAAAGTCTTTCAAAAGGGATTTTTCTTCTCCTTCACATGTTTACCAGGAGAAGTCAGCAAGAAAATAACCATAAGTCATTCTTCACACACACACACACACACACACACACACACACACAGACACACACACACACACAGCAGCCTATTTTCCTAGGGAGGAATGGTGAAGCCAAGACTGCTGCCATAAACATTGCTAAAGGAAAAACTCCAGCAAAACACACTTACCTCTTCACTGTTCAGGGAAAGCAGATGGACAAGGAAAGGAAGGAAGAGAAAAGGGAAAGAGGAAAAAAAGGCAGTTAGTTAGCATCCTAACCGGAAACAAGCAGAAGAATCTTAACAAGCATAAAAGTTGGCAGTTGAACAAGAATTTTTAAATGCCAACAATATATTAGAGACAGAAAAATGGGAACTTACTCAGACATCTTGGTTTAGATGGTTGTGAGCCTGAAATGAAAACCAAGAAAAAAAGTTTACAACTATTCATGCTTGTGGTCACTTTCTTGGGCTTAAAAACAGAGCAAGACTCCTCTAGAAAATAAAAAGAGGAACAGGTCTGCTCTTATTTCCCAACTTCACCAATTTTTCATCATATAGGGAAGTAGGCTGCAGTTTGTAGACGAGAGGCAAACATCTCATAGTAACACAAACTACAGCATCAAGGGATTTCTGGAAAAGACCAAATGGGGTTGTACCAGAAAAAGAGAGATTTGTGATTCCTGTGGATTTGTTTCTTGTCTGGCCCCCAGGAAACTATTTTATTCAATGAAGGAAGAAAAGGCAAAAATTATTTTCAGTTTACTGCTTCACTTTGCCATTCAACCTTACTTCACTTCATAAACAAGAACTATCCCAAAGCCTGCAAAGGATTGGCAGTGACCCCAGGCGACAAGGAAGGACTTCAGAGGATGCTGCTGCCAGTGTATGCACTCATTCTATGGGACAGGGGAGCCTATTGTAGCAACCTTAGCACAGAGCAGGGTTAGAAGTAGTGCTTGAGTTGATACAGGCACAAAAAAATTCCCCAGACGATTCCTTGCATTTGCTTGAAGTGGAAATTTCACACGTACCATGCAGCGTATAAAGGAAGTTTGCTTTGCTGTAAACGATTTCCACACAAATAGAATTTTACTTTTCTAGCAGGGCAATATCTGCTGCTTGCCTCTCCTAAGCCTGTCCCTTGCAGAGCAGGCCCCAAAATGCAGCCACCTGGGAGGCTCTGCCAGGAGGGGAAGTGTTAACGGGGGCTCATGCCCGAGGCAGGAGGCACAGCTCACAGGGCCAAGGAAACTTTATCCTGGAAAATGTGCAGGCCCATCACATTACTTCAGAGAGGAGGGGAGGGGGGGGAAAAGTGCTTCTAAAAATGGCCAGGGAGCCGCAGAAGGAGCTGCAGCTGTCTGCCGGGAGCCTTGCGCGGTGCCAGCCCCGTGACTCGCGGAGGTCGGGCCGATGCGCGGCGCTAGGCCGCAGGTGGCAGGGCTGCAGCTGCGGGCCGGGGCGGCCAGGAACGCCGGCTATTTTTACATCCCTGCCATCCCTGCCATCCCTGCCCCGCACACATGCTCCCGCTTCGGCTGCAGCCACGCCGGGGAGCCGAGGGGACAACACCAGGCTGCGGCTCGCCACCCGCCACGCACGCCTTGCATCGCCTGCTCTGCATGGAGGACACCGTAAATTTGGGTGTCGGTGCCTGTCCGAGGGTGTTTTTGGGGAGGAGGGCGCTGCAAGGGCCGGGTAAGCAGCTGGAGGAAGGGGTGTAAGTAGGGAACAAGGATCCTGAATCCTGTGGCCCTGAGGATGTCAGCATTAGGCTCCACTTGCCCTCGCCACTCAAGCTGAGAACAGAACCAGGGAAAAGCATGAAATCAAAAACACAAAAGCTCACTGGACGAAACAGGGAACCTTTCCACTGCACAGACCCTCTCCAACAAGCAAAATATGGAGAAAGTGTTATTACTACCCCTGTTTCTCCCAGCAGGCCACCCCCACCTGATATTTATCACCTCAATACTCAGGTAAGTAAATCTGCTCCCCCATCACTACTGAAGAGCAAGCTGGGTCATTAGGAGATAGGCAAAAAGGCTCACCCAAGTCTGGAGAAAATCAGAGTCGTACTGGCTGGACAGGATGGACAGACGAGCCGCAGGCAGCTGGCTGAGTAAGGAGGTATAAAAGGGCTTCTCGGGTGGCTCAGCAGAAAATCCACCTTCTCTTTAAGGGCATGGAGACCTTCTCAGACCAATGATGTGCAAGAGTCCCCTGTGCACCTCCCTTGGCTGGGGCAGGCTAGGCCAGCAGTAGAACAGGAGAGGGCAGCCCCCAGGGAAGGAGGGGTGGGGAGGAGGAGAACATCTTCTACTGGTGGGATCTGGAGGAGCTGGGGAGGTGTTTTTCCCCAGAAGTGCCAAGGAGGGAGCGTTCCTCTCCCTTCTGTCACCAACCAGTCGCAATAGATATGGCTTCAAATCTGTGGGGAGCCCAGGCTCCCTGCACACAGACATCCATCTGCAAGGCCTCTGATTAAAATTTCCCCTTGGATATACAGAGTGGCTTGTCCATGGACAAGAGCATGACTCAATTTTCTTTCTAGGGCTTGGGAGCAACTCTGCCCTTCAGGAAGGAAGAGAGGAAAGAGCTTGCACCCCGAATATCCACTGCTGACAGCATATACAAGAGCAATGCCTTAATAAGCCATCTAGCACTAGCACGCTTTTTTAAACTCAATTACTTCCCTCACAAAGGAAATACTTGCAGCTCTTCCCTGTGTGAAATATTTCAACACAACTCAGTTCTTTTTGAGAAACAAGCTGCAGAGCTGCTGCAGGCAGCCTCAAGCCTCAAATTCAGCCAGGGGCTGGGCAGAGGCAGTGGAGACAGCAAGAAGTGTAATCCCCTCTGTGGGATGACCCAGACCCCTATCTCCATGGATCTGAAGGAGAAGCAGGTGGAAACGTGGCTGGAAATATTCCCCAGCCCTGGTCACAGCACATGTAATGCGTGTGTGTAGGGGATCCCATGGAGACAGGGTCCCAAACAGCTCCCGCTCTCCTCCCCCAGGCCAGGCGCTCCCTCCTCTTCCAGCCGGGGTTTTTTAGGCTGATTCAGACATGGCCCTGACAATATTTTCCAGGCGCCTCCCAGACATTATATAGATAGTGGCAAATCCCTTTTTGGAGGCTTCCTGTTTCACCACCCTCAGCATCATACAAGTAGTGCTGCAGATGCTGCTGAAGGACAAGCAAGTCCTTGCTATGGGGCTGGTGTCCTGCAGGGGTTTGCTGTGGTAGCAGGTGGAGGAGGGAGAATCCCCTAGCATGGGCAAGGCTGGGTCCCCTTGGGATATGCCCCTTTGAAATGCTGCAGCTGGCCTCTGCTGGCCCATCAGTCCCCCAGAGAGCCGCTCAGCTCTTGGTGAAGGAATCAAAACTGGGGGAGTTCTCCATTCAAAATTCCCCACAGCCAGGGAGTTTCCTTCAGCTCTGTGAGATGAAGGCATTCTGGACTCCCTACAGTACAGGCATGCAGCACAGCAAAAGAGATCTGCTCAGAATTTCAAGGGTGTGGTTATCACCTTGTGGCAGGAAAGTGTTGGCCTGATGTAGTGGAAGAATGAAGTTCAAAAAAAGAAGTCCCATGAACAAAATATTGGCCAACAGAAGTGTTTGTAGGATATGGGAGGAGTGGATGGTGAGGTGTAGCAATAGGATGAGCAGAAGGTCAAGCCTCCAAGTCTGCAGAAGGCTTTCCATAGAGCTGCCTTGCACAGGAGTTAAGCTGTAGGGCAGCTCTCCCAGAAAAAGAAAGGGGCCCCAGACTTAAATGGCAGGAGGAAGAAACCTAATGAGGAGAAACAATGGAAAAACAAATCCGCAACGAAGTTAGAAGCCATGGTTAACATTAGGAAAGACAGAAGTTTCCAAAGGAATTAGGTAAATGTTTGAGTGATGAAAGAACAAGCTCCTTGCAGAAAAGCTCAAGGCATATCCTGCAAAGAGGTGTTTGGCTCTGAATATTAGGTATTAGTGACATAATTAGGCAGGGACCAGGAATGGATGCACTGTTCATACTTCATGCTGTACTTTCCTGTATAGCATCTGACCTTGTTCCTGTCCTTCAGCTCCCCCCACCTGAGCTAGAGGAATGCACTACGGGCATGGGCCACCATTCCCAGAGCACTTTCACCATTCTGCAAGGCCAGACAGAGGGAAGACCTGTCACACAGGAGGTTCTGCACAATGTTTTAGGGACTCAGGTGCAGCTCTTTTGGGCTAGGCTCCTCCACAGGATCACCACGTGTTGGAAGGATGAGGCTTATGAATCCTGCAAGCTGTCCCTCATGACATTCTCCTACACCTTTACACCTTGCTGCTTCTTCAACATCCCACAAGCATCAAGTGGGCAGGCACTGTGGAGTGACATGACACCAGATGATACCATGCCGTATTTCCAAGGATGACACTGTTAGCAAAACACAAGCATCCTACTCAGCAGCAACTGTAAAATGGTAAAAGTTCAGGCAAGATCACTGGGGAAAACCTGTATCTGACTGCCCTTTGCTTTCCCAGAATCACATCACACCAAAGCAAAGCACATGGCTCCCACCCTGCCCAGGACATATTCACTCCCCTCCAGTGTGTCCCTAAAAGAGCTCCCCATTTCTCTACTTCTGCTGACACCAGCCCCCAGGAACTCTACAAAGGAAGGCCATTCCTTTCACATCTTTGTGCCAGTGCTGTCCTACATCCCACAGCTACAGTCACCTCATTTGCACATGAAATGGGATTAAGGTTTTTGGCTTTTCGTGTTCAGGGCTGCTGCAACCAACACAGCCACCCTGTCCATTTAGCTCTGTGTTATTTTCCTTGACATCGGTGGGTTTGGAGCCTGAGGGCATCAATATCATGTGCCTGAAGCATCCCCAGGTGGATGCAGTCAGTTATGCAGTCACCATGTGGTGCAGGGGTCTGAAATTGGGCTCAGAGCCCCACGACAGTAGCAAAAAGAGGGACACGTGACAGAAGAGTTTGGTCTTGAAGGGGAATCTGCTGGGGAAAGCAGGCAAGGAGCAGGAGTGGGACTGGATCCGTGGGCCTGCATCAGAGGCTCCATGTTGTGGACTGCCCCTCTGCTCTCGGCCTCTTCCATCTGCCAAACAGTGTAAAGGAAAGGACTGGTGAGACCACAAAAACTCATCTCTCCAGCTGCACCAGCAAGGAGACCAATCTTGCTGAAGCAGTTGTTGCCTCCTGCTGATGGTGCTAAGAATGACCAGGGTATCTTGTCACATTGCAGGACTATGGACACCATATCCCCACCCTTCTCTTCATGCACTCTTTTATACTCACCAACTTGTGAATACTTCTGTGTGTCCATAGGGAGCTGTTCTGCTCCTATAAGCACTTGACCAAGTTGGTGAGTATAAAAGAGTGCACTTGTTTGGACCACTTTACATCTCAATGCACCTTGCCCTGCTATGGTCAGGAAGGGAGGGGTAGAATCCCCAGACAGTCCTGTCTGAGAAACAGGAACAATAATGAGTGCACAGAGGTGCTTCCCAAAGTTCTGATTTTAACTTTGTGGGCAGACCTGGAACAAACACACTTCTCATTTCTCCATATTTCAGATCCAAGTAGGATGGAACCAAAGGAGAAGCAGCATGAGGATTTCATAAGTTTCATACTGCGGGCAAAAAGTGCTCCCTGAAGAAGTTTGGTGTTCTGGGTGAATGGATCCCCATCAGTATTGACTTGTTGCATGTCAACAAGATGGAATTTCTCAGCTGCTGCTTTTGATATAAACACTGGCCTTGAAGAGAAACAAGGTATTTTAATGATCCTTTCCACTCCAAAGGGACACTCTTTGGTGTGGGCTTCTGGCAGATTGAGCTTGCAGCTCACTGCAAGCTAAAGCTTGGAGGAAGGGCGGCATTTCAAAATGAAAACACAAAGGGTTGAATAGAGGCTTCAGGAAGAGGGCAGAAACCAGAAAACTCGTCTGGATGAAGTCCCTTCTGACCAGGGTAGCACACAGGGGCTTCAGTCTCCAGTGATGGAGAGTCTGTGTTCATAGCCACTCAGTTCCCAGCACAGCCTTGGGCGCAAACCTCACTTCTCTCAGGAACTTTTCTCACTTCTGCCCAGGACCGGAAGCTTTGGACTCTTCCACAGTGTGGCTCTGCTTCCATATCCCCAGGCTGAGTTGGCAGCCCCCTGGAAAGTGAACACCTCTGACCAGTGCCCAAGCCTTCAGCATTTAATGTGTACAGGAGGTGATCCCTCTGGAATTTCCACCCAGCTTGCCCCTGGATCGAATTACTGAAGTGACCCAACACCTGATCACAATCCTTCATGTATATGCACATCCTCAAAGCCTGGTTAAGACCAGGGTATGACCCAGAACGTGTCTGGGGAACACGCTGAGACCTCGTGTGCTCAAATGAGTATGGCTGAAATATGTCTTTACTCTCAAAAGGTCTTTCAGGCTCTCTGTGCCAAGACAAAGCAGCAGCAAGAACATGATGTTACTTAAAAAAAAAAAGGCCACAGAGTTCAAGAAACACTAATAGATCACAAAGCTCTTCTCTCCCCAAGATCAACAATTCCTCTACAAACCAGTTGCCATGCAAGGAATGATTCTCCAGAATTTATCCATTCCAAGCACACTGGCTTTTTGTAAATGCTGTGTGACTCCAGACACCTCATTTTCAAAAGAAAGCTGTCAGCCACAAAGACCCTTGGCAGCCTCACCTAGCTGCACACATTGAGGAAGCCTTGGGAGAAGACAGCTGCAAGGAGATGGGCCTCTGGCAGCTCTTCTGGAGGTGCTTCTCATTCAGATTGGGCAATGGAGGGGATAAGCTCAAAGTAGGAGAGGGCTGTGCCAGGAAAACTCAACACCCAACCCCACTGAGCATCTCTCAAGAACATCCCCAAAGCCAATTAATTCACAGAGTATCTGAAACATAAATTTCCTTTTACAAAGGCAGACCTGAGTTGAGCATATGTGCAAAAGTTGGGGGTGGTGTGGGATGAGTGCATCAAAGGCAGAGAAACCATCAGCAGAGGCCTTTGCAGGTATGAACACATCCTTTGTCACATCCAGAGTGAACATCAAAGCCAAGTGTTTTAACTGGACTGTCTTAAGTGAAAATCTTCATGCCAAGAGTCAGGCTTCTATGTCTAAATTGCTCTGACTTGTATGTAAAAGTTAAGAAGAAAGTGCTCTCTATCCAGGGCAAAACCAGATGCCAACTGGGCAGATTTCCATGTGAGACAGCCACCTTTTTCATGTGCAATGGGCTCTTCACCGGCTCTTCCAAGAAGGCAGTGTTTCTTTTACTAAGTCAGCAATGATTCACAACTCTAAGTGCCCATTTCCCACACAGAGCTTTTCAGGCTCAGACAAGGACATCCACAATGTCCATGTTCATGAGCAGGATGAGGAAACACTTGTTTGCAAACCCACCATCTTCCCAGATGCTGCTCACAGAATGTAAAATACGATACGAGTTGGGTTGTTTGCAGGTCAAGGCCTCTTTTCAGCTCAGTCAAACTCCTTTTCCTGACTCTGTGCTTGTTTCTGCTCAAATTGAGTGGCAATAAGTGCCTGCAGGGGTTTCATCACCTCTTTGTGAACTCAGCAAAACGGGTTGAGAAATTCCATCTTGTTGACATGCAACAAGTCATCACTGATGGGGAACCATTCACCTGGAACACCAAACTTCTTCAGGGAGCACTTTTTGCCCAGCAGTATGAAAACTTATGAAATCCTCATGCTGCTTCTCCTTTGGTTCCATCCTACCTAGACCTGAAATATGGAAAAATGAGAAGTGTGTTTGTTCCAGGTCTGCCCACAAAGTTAAAATCAGAACTTTGGGAAGCACCTCTGTGCACTCATTATTGTTCCTGTTTCTCAGATAGGACTGTCTGGGGATTCTACCCCTCCCTTCCTGACCATAGCAGGGCAAGGTGCATTGAGATGTAAAGTGGTCCAAACAATACTTCTCTATCCAGAAGCAAAACAAGCCCAACCGTGGGCAGGAACAGTTCCAGATACAAAGGCCCGAGCAGCAGTCAGAGCAGGGGAAAGGGGCTGAGAAAAGGGAGGAGGAAAAAGGGGGAGAAAACGGTAGGAGAAAGAGGATAGAGAAAGGGAACTAGGGATAAGGATCCTGGAGCTGGAGCTTTTAAAAAAGAATCCTGTGCATGACAAAAGTACACATTTTGCCCATAAAATTGCAAGGCATAAAGATGCTAGCTAAGGAATATTTATAAAGCAAGCATGCTTGCTCCCAGTGAGAAGAGCTTAGATGCTCTCCAGCTCTCAAAAACTCAGAGACTAGCCAAAAAATCTGTGGCTGGATGACAGCCAGCCCATACCCAGGCCGAATGATGACAGCCCATAATCATTTTTGTCTCACTGCAGACGACTGGTGACAAGCACATATGAGGCTCAGCCTTCTCCTTGTGCAGCCCTCCCATTTGATTTCCTTGAGTGCAGGGACAAATAACAAAAAGAATCACTGAATGAGGGAATAATTCACTTTGGGAGGGACTTCTGGAGTCAGAAGTCTTGGATATGGATGTAAATAAATGAGATTATAAATCTTAATAACAAACACACACCTCAATTTTCAGTGCTTCTCATCTCTTTTAACAGACCTCTGCTTGGCCCCTAGCCCTGCTTTTTGCCTTGTCACTGACCTGCAAAGCTGCTTATTAAATGCAGAGAGACAAACTCCCCATCCACCACTTGGGCACCTTGGAGGGTTTGGATTCTTGCTTTTGTGCCCCTTAACCACGAGCAAAACCCTCTTGACCCCTGTGATGCAGGATCAGGGCTGGCTCCTGCTCCTGGAAAAAGGCACTCAGACACCTCCAGCATTGCCACATGGCTAGCAAAGGGCTGTGCAGCCATGGGAAAGGGCTCGCAAGCATCGCTGCTTTCTCTCCCTCTTGAACACGGGCTCCATCTCCAGAAGAAGAAATCTTGGCTGGTGAGGCTCTACCGGGGGCCACAGAGCAGATGACACAGCCCAGAGCACGTACTGCCCTGCCCTCTAGATGCAGGCACGGGAATCCAGCACAGACACAAGCTGAGGAGGAGCTTGCTTTCCCCCTCCTTCACTCTCTTCTTGTCGCATCTTGCACTCTCCAAGTGCAGGAGGAGCATTGGTGAGGCAGAAGATGCTCTGGCTTTGATCGATGAGGGACAGCCAGCCCTGCCAAGGCCACAGGGAGGCGAAAAGGAGATGGCTTGCACATGAGACAGGGCTGTCTGCCTTCCTGCAAACAGACTCCCGAGCAGGCTGTGTTCATTTGGGGTTAAATAAGGCATGAAATGAAGCCTAGATCCACCAGCCCTGCTTCAAACAGCTGCCAGCAGATACTAAGAGGATCCTGCCAGGGGAGAAGAGTGCTCAAAGCCGTACTGTAAGCACACAAGGCTTGCTGAGGTGGAGAAATGATGACAGAGGGGAAAAGCAGCCTTGGCGGTGCATTAAAAGCTGGAGCTGGGTGGAGAACATCCCCACCTGCTCGCCTCTCCCTCCTGAACAAACAACTCGGTTTGCTGAGTTTTACTGCACAAAGGCTCACTCCAGGTTGCCCATAGCCAGCCCAGCTGGATGCTCACTCCCACATTGCCTGGCCTTTCCCCTAAAAGCACCACAGGCTTCCCTCTCCAGCTCTGCCCACCAGCACTGAGCAAGGCCAAAACTGGAGAGAGAAAGGGCAGGCACTGTTGTGGGGAGTAACTTTTCCTGAGGGGGAGCTGTCTCTGCACCTCCTTCAACTGCATCTGTTTTGGGACTAATATGCACATACTTTTATGCCCAATCCCATAAATTATGCAGTGAACCTCAAGGCTATGACTTCAAAATAGAGGGACTGGAAAAAGTGCACATATACATATGCACGTAAAAATAAGGACTGCCTGTTCCAAACACCTCCAAATGCCCTTTCTGGATGCTGCATGGCCCTCAATCACCACATCAGCATCACCAAAAACCAACCTGGAAATAACACTAAATGCAATTCAGAGATGTTCCCTTCTGCACAGCCTGTTCTAGGCTGATTCTAAAGTTGAGACGGAAGGCTGAGACTTTAAAACATCCCTTTACAAGTCTTTCTCAGGTGACTGATTTCCTCCTCCATCTCATTAGCGGCTGCCAGCAGATGCTGTTTCCCCGGCAGAAGCCACACTTCACTTGCTGCAGTCATCTCAAAACCACCCTGTCATTTCTGCCCTCCTCACGGCCACAGCAAAGCCTGGAGAATATTCATCAGGAAGCAGACACAGCAGCAGCTTTTTATGGTTAAGCTCAGGTCATTAATCTCTATCGAGACTTTTCATAATCTTCCTCAGCTTCATGTTTGTTTAACTCTTGGATAGTCGCTCTGTGGAGCTCTGGATAATCACAGATTAACTGCTTTTTAATATTAATAGCTTTTCGTTAATGTGCCAGGCTCTCTCCCCTCCAGAGCCCAGGCAATAGCTATTAGCACTGTGCCTGCAGCTCCCTGTGGTGAATGGGACTTTTGTCTTTAGGGCCAAAATTCCACAGCATGAGCCCAGATCTTGTATTCTGTGGCTGCTTTGTAGCAGAAACATTTTAGAACAGGAGCAATTCCTTCCTCCTCTAGCCCAGTGCAGGGAGCTTCCTCCTGCAAATGGCTCAGAGAAGCTGCTCTGGGCTCACCCCAAACTGCAGCATACTCAAGGGCATGTAAGGGTACCACTCCCATGCCCTCATCCTTCTAGGAGAGCTCTTTACTTACATAGCCCCCACACCAAGGCCCCACAAAGCAGAGTGGGGCAGGACATGTGGCCACAAAAACCTCCCAGATTAAACATGAAACCTGCCCAGAAGTGACGTGAGGGCTGCAAGCCAGCCTTTACCAGGGTGGTGTGATCACAGTGTGAAAGCAAGACCTCAGGGCCTCCACCCCATCAGGACCTCCAGGTGCCAGAGGTGCAAACTTTGCTGTGCCACTCCTGTAGGACCACGTGAGGTGAATGGAGCTGACATTGTGCATCTTCATCTCTGTGGTCCATGGGGATGGTCACTGGTGAGTCCCAGAGCCAGAGTCACATCTTAGTGTGCACGAATCATCACGGGCTGAGAAGGGGCTAAGTGTGAAGCCACACTGCTTTTCGTTTAGCCTCTAGCCAGGACAGAACACACATTTAGTGCAGAGGCACTAAAGAGCTAGTCTGACATCTCCACAACACCTTCCTCATCCACATGTATTCCTTCTCTCAAGCCTCTTACATTCTTCCATACCTTGGTCTTGTTTAAAATCCTTCACAGGACATATGAAGCCTTTCCAAGAACACATTTCTTGCCAAGTTATTCACAACTAAAGAAACTTCCCACCCATGCCACTGGCATGTTAACCCTCTGCTTTATAAATATCAATGGACTCTGTTTTGCATGAGCCTGAAGCACTGTGTATTTCCACCCCTCCACCCCATTAGCAGTTGGGATCCCCTCTAGCACCCTCTGCTCCACATCCAGCCTTGCCCTGGGATGCCGAGCTGTCCTGTCCGAGGCATTACACAGAGCATGAGCTACACCAGCAGCCAAATCATCTCTTGGCCAGAAGGAGTCCCAATCCCCTCTTTGCTGAAGAAGTCCCAGTCCCCTCTTGGCTGACAATGAGCTGGGACCAACATGTCTGGAGCTTGCTGAACAGAAGCCGCTCACTCCTCCACAAGCCCACCATCCTGCTCCCTGGGTGGAGAAGGAGACCCCCCACTATCTGGAGTGCAGGGGCAGCTTGAGGTGGGACTTCAGTCCCAGGGCTTTGTCCACCACATCTGGGGGCTGCAGAATGTGCCACTGGGCAAGGGGCCGGCGTGGGTTGGACAGCATGTCGGACCAGTGCCGCAGCTGGTTGCCTGTGGCTCGGCAGCCCAGGAAGAGTTTGCCAATGGGCTCATTCTTGGTCACTTTGTCATGATCCCAGACAGAGATGACCACGTCCACGTTCTGGAGGGGATACAAGAAAGAGGGTCAGTGGGAAGGGGTTTGCTGCAGTGGGGACCTGCTTAGCCCCGGGCATTTCAGGGAAACCCACCTGGATCTGACTGAAAGGCACCTCAAAAACAAACACCTCATTGAAGTAAGGGCTTAAGGTGTTTTTCTTCACACTTGTCCTTTTTTTCTTCCATTTCTTCCTGTTCAGTATGAGATGCACCTTGACAAAAGGATCTGGAGAGAAAGAGGGCACACCTGGCACAAGTGACAGTTTTTTACAGAACTCAGCCACAAAACAGCTTTCCTGAGCCATTCCCAAGGAGACCATGGCATCCCACTTGTCACTCCCCATGGTGAGACAGCCACCTTCCTCCTGCCAAGCTCCCTGTACAATCCAGCCATGACATCTCCTCCTGGGAGATACCTCCAGCACTGCCCAAAGCTGGAATATCTGTGCTGGGGGAGGCTGGGAGTCAGCCAAGCTGAGTATGCGGCAGCAGGAAGTAGGTCTTAACGCCAAGAGTCTTAAAGGCTTTGCAGCTCTTGGTGCCACCCCTGAGGAAGGTCTGAGCACAAGCAGCCCCCACTGACCTGAGAGTCCATTAGAGTCCATCCGTTTCAGCTGCTTGGCTTCCAGGATGAGCACTGTCAGCTTGCCAGTACTGGGGACGTAGCGCAGTGAGAAACAGATCTCACCCAGATGCTCTTCCTGATGGAGACATGCCAGTAATTAGTACCAGCCAGAGGAGCCAGCTCACCTGAGGCTGGAGCACCAGGCTGGCCCCAGGTTTCCTGAGTCTCTCCAACTCTCATGTTTGCCCCTAAGAGCTTGCTTCTTGGGGTAGTGGAAGACAAGCAAGAGCACATCCCTCCCAGCAGAGTTTCCCAGCCACCAGGACCAACCTCCACTTTACTGGCCACAGCCAGGTCACTCCATTGCTCGATGACATGCTGCAGGTTGACACTGGCCAGGGGCAGCCGGACCTCACCAATGATGTCATGCTTGGTAAAGCGATTGAAGTCATAGACCTGCATCACCAGTGTGGATTCAGACACCTCAGCCTGGGGTACCTGAAGGGGAAGACCCAAAAGCCTGGACTCACTCCTCAATGGCAGCCCTCCCCTCTCTCACATTTCCCAGTCCCAAATCCAAAAGCATCTCCCTGTCTGGAGAGGTTTTTGCCCAAGGAGCAGTGTCTGTGCAACACTTCTGATGGGACCAATAAAACATCATTGGCTTTGGTTTGTACCTGGAAAGTGAAGCTCTCATTGAAGATGGGGTTCAGGGTCTTGCGGTAAACTTTGGTCTCATATCTCTTCCTCACATCGGACGTTAGGTAGACAATCACGTATGGGTCAGATGTGCCTCCACTGTCCATGGCCTTCAGCTCAACTGCCTGCTTCACACCAACCTTCAGCTGGAGAGGAGTGAGGCACAAGGTCACCGGGGGGAGGAGGATGGGGTCAGGCAGCTGGGGGCTCAGTGGGAAGTGAGTGCAACAGTGAGGAATGCCTTCACACCACGCAGCCATGAGAGCTGGTGGGCTGCAGGCAGGTGGGAGAGGGTACATCCACCTCAGTGGACAGCAAAGAGTGACCATGCAAGAGCATGGCTTTTCCCTCCTGTGCCATGGCCATGAGCATCCACACCTCCTGTATGCGGAAGTTGTACTCCAGGGAGTACTGCAGCTTTCCTCGCCGCTTCTGCTCTACTTCTGACTCCAAGTCCTCCATCTCGGGCTGGACCTGCAGCAGAGAGCAACACTACCCTCAGGATGCACTCAGCCATGTCCCTGCCATGCAATGCTCCCACCACCTCTGGTGCTGGGCAGTGCAGCAGCAAACCCCTCAGGGAGGAGGGAGGCAGGATTGAGGGGAAGGCAGGACGCACCAGGTTGGTCGTGGTGGAGTTGTTGACGGCACACAAGCCGATCCTCTCCTTCTTCTTGGGCTTCTTCTTGCTGCAGCAGCACTTGACAATGCAGATGAGTAAGAGAAGGAGGAGAACAGCCCCTGCCACAGCCACCGTGATGAGCGCCCATTTGGGTACTGGTGCAATGTTCAGGAAGCAGAGTTGGATAGAAGAGTTAAAACCAAGCAAAACATACAGAGTACATTTAAACCTCTTCCTGGTGCTTCAGCATAAGGAGATGTCAATTCAAAATTGCCCCTAGAATCCTGGACAGGCCCCATGCAGGGAGACTGTAGCTGAAGACCATTCCCCAAATGGGCAGTACAGACACCATCTGCTCCTGAAGCAGCGTGGTACCACTGCAGTAATCCCACCCTGATGGAGCCCATTAGAAAGTGGAATTTGAAGGGTGGGTGAAGTGAATACACAATCTCAGAGTCCAGCAGCCCCACCAGGTAAGAGAGGAGGGCAAGCGATGCAGTACTCACACGGGATCCAGCTAAGCCAGCTGTCCAGGGAGCCTGGCCAAGCCGCGCTGGTGATGCTGGTGTATGGGGAGGCTGTAGTACCTCTCCTGCCTGCCACTGCCATGGCTAATCTGGAGTGGCCTGGGAACACAGGAAAAATTAACAGGGTGGGAATTTCCTCTCCGGTAGCACATGTGCTGCCCGTAGCCCAGGGCTCTAATGAGAGCAAACACAATTAAAATACAGAGCTCAAGGTAAGTGATTAGAGCTTGGCCACATTGACAATGAGATGTGAAATGGAGCAGGAGGGGGCCGCTGGCAGGGAGGGCTCTGCGCCAGCCAGCCCCTCCCATGCAGCCTTCTCCTTCATATCCTTGCAATGTGCCTGCTGAAAGGGAGAGACTGGGGGTTCCAGGGCATTCTGAGAAGAGGCTGTCGGGGATAAAAACCTCTTGGTTTGTGCTGCTTTGTGCTGGCTCCTCCCTGGCCAGGCAGAGTGAGCTGAAAGGTTTGCTCAGCTCCAGGAATGCCCCATCACCAGCTAACACCCCTTTTTGGCTATTTTCCTTCCTGTCAAAAGGCTGAGGAGCGGTAAGGTTGGCACAGGTCTGGTGCCCTCGCTGCTGGTGGCACTGCTGCCACCAGGCTGAGGCCACACCAGCTCGGAAACTTTCCATGAGCTCGGCCTGTGCACGTGGCACTGATGACACAGCCTGAGGGAAGGCTTCAAATTCAAAGCAGAATGGTTTTACAGCATTGCTTTCCCCATGGCAAAGTTCTTACTCTAGCATGAATGCTTCCTCATAGCCAAATTCCTTTCACGTCACCGGGACAGGTGTGCCTGGAGTTGTGCTGTGTGGTGAGCGGGTCAGCAGCCACCACGGCACAGGGATGTGCTGCCCCAGCCTCCTGCCCTGACTTCCAGCAGGTCCCTGCTCAAGCAGCCAACCCCACCTCACTCTGCCTGCACCCTGCCCACACTCTGCCCATCCCAAGAGACTCCTGGCATGGGGATCTTCCTGGGGAGGAGGAAACCACGTCTGCACTTCGCTTCGCTGAGCCAGCAAGAACCCTTTTTTTTCCAGCAGCGTGCTTTGCTGCATGAGGGCATAGGGCTGGAGAGAAATGGGAATTGCTGTCATGCCTGCGGCGTCATTGCTGGGACAATGAGGTGCAGGTTTAATGACTTGTCCAGGGCTATCTGGGACTTCTGTCATTGGACACCTGAAGCATCGCTCAGGTATTTTAGAGTTACCAGGCTGCAGCTTTGGAGTGAAGGGTGGACAGGACAGCACAGGTGAGCAGGCACCCACCCAGCACAGAATTAAG
>VRYO01001269.1:31991494-32021750 GCA_009812075.1 Sialia sialis | reverse complement strand
CAGAAGTGCGGCTTATATTCAGGTGCGGTTTATAATCGTGAAACTACTGTAGGTGTTTCCTTATTTCCCACATACTCCCAACTGTCTTACTGTGCTTCCAGGGTCCCCTGAAGGCTTTTGCCATGCACCTCGGGAAAATGCGTAAGAAGTTTGGCCAGGAAAAGTCCCCCATCCGCACCTACCTGGTGACAGCCCGCAGCGGCCGGGACATGGGCATCCGAGCCATCAAGACACTCCGGGAATGGGGCCTGCCCATTGACGAGGCTTTCTTCATGGATGGGGCTCCCAAGGGCCCCATCCTCGCCCAGATCCAGCCTCACATTTTCTTTGATGATGGGCTTCATAACATCCAAGGGGCTCAAAATGTGGGGGTACCCTCTGCCTGGGTCCCTTCCTGCTGCTGATGGGCTGCAGGCCAGCAGTCCTCCCTCCCAGCAACACAGGGGACTGGGCCAGCTGGAGGCAAAACTTCTGGTGGAGAGGGAAACATCTCCTAATGTGCAGCAAGCAAATCTCAGGGAAAGGGGATGAGAGCGTGGACTGTCATGCAAAGCTTGATGCATATTTCTGTTCCTGGTACGAGGTCCTCTGCACCTTGGGATAAAGCCGCAAGACACAACTGCTCCAGGATGGGAGGACATCTTTGCTGTGATTGAGGACTACACATACCTGCAACGTAGGATCTGGGGACTTTGCTCAAAGAAATAAGTGAAGCTAATGCCACACACACAGGCTGAAAGAAGCAAGAAAAAAATGCTAGTTTTGGCTGTGCTCAGACAGTCTCCAAGATGGAGCAACACAGGAAGGACATCAGCCTATTGAGCTGAGTCCAGAGGAGGCTGGCCAAGATGATTAAAGGGATAGAACATCTCTGCTGTGAGGAAGGGCTGAGAGAATTGGATTGTTCAGCCTGGAAAAGAAAAGGCTTCAGGGTGACCTAACTGCAGCCTTCCAGGACCTGAAAGGAGCCTGCAAGAAAGATGGAGAGGGACTATTTACAGGAGCATGTAGTGACAGGACAAGGGGGAATGGCTTCAAACTGAACAAAGGCAGGTTTAGATTAGATATTATTCTTTACTGTGAGGGTAATGAGGCCCTGGAACAGGTTGCCCCGGGGAGTTGTAGATGCCCCATCCCTGGGAGTGTTAAAGGTCAGGTTGGATGGAACTCTGAGTAACCCGGTCTGATGAAAGGTGTCCCTGCTCACACCAGGGTGGCTGGAACTGTATGATCTTTAAGGTCTCTTCCAACCCAAACCATTCTACGTTTCTATAATGAATTAAAAGGATCTCTGTCTAAAGGGAGCCCTCAAGACCCTGCCTCACCATACACACTCATCTTGGCTTCCTGAGGAGACTGATGTGCTAGTGAGTGCTTCAGGCAGCTCCAGCCAAACTCAGAAGAGGGGGAAAGACTTCAAAACTGTAAAGGACCGACAAATCTTTTAGAAAGGGGTGAATGGGTTAAAGAAAGAAGCCCAAACTATTCCTCCTCATAGAAGAGATTACACCACAAGACATGCACATCCTTAGGCATGCACACTGCTCACAGAGTGCTTTTAGGAGACACACCTGTAGGGACACTCAGTTCCTGGAGCTGCAAGACAAGGCTGGAACAAGGCTATAACCCAGCACTGAGGTCCATCCAGGAGACAGAACAGCTCCAGTGTCCCACCAGGAGAGGGCACTGGAGATGGGCTGCCTGCAGCCTGCTGCGCAAGCCATGGAGGGGTGAGGCTGCAGACCAGCCCTACGGGGGCTGGGGCAGGACTGGGTACTGTGGCCAACCTTAAATGGACCTCCAAGATCCTGGGTGGAGGGCATGGGTGGGGGTCTCAGGAGCAACTGCTGCTTGCACATGGGTCACACAGGGTACGTGGGTGTGCTCGGTTGCCTGCCTGACATCAGACCACACCCCAAACAGGATGCCTCTCCCTGTCTCTGGAAGTTTGGACCCAGTTCTTAATTTTCCTGGGGAACAAGGAACCTGCAAGGTTCACCTGCAGGTTTCTTTCCCTGGGCTGGAAGTGAGTTGCCACTAGAGGCCACTGTGCTGCCTGGGGACCTGGCACCTCAAATCCTGGCCAGCTGTCCAGAAACGCCTCGTAAAAAAACACAAACTGGCTGCTCAGGTGGCAGTGGGATTATGGAGGAGGTATAGATGATGCTGGCTTAGTTTTTTTAAAGTGTAATCAGAAAATAATTAGTTTTAAAGGCTTCACAAGTGTTGCTCTCACCAAAGCTTCCCCCCCCCCCCCCCCCCCCACCAAAATAAATAAATAAACAAGCATCCCAATGTGAGTTCTTGTTCATCATGCCTGTGTCTAGCAGTGGGGGTGGAAGGATGGGATAGCTCAGTGCTCCTTTACACACATTCATTTATGTATTGTGTTTGGCATGTTTAACAAAATGGCTTAAATACACAAGAAACCTTCAGTGGGCTTTGGATTAGGCCTCGTGAGTGTCATCTTGTATCTGTCTCCAAGCTCACTCCTGCTGCCTTGGGCATGGGGACTCTGCACTTCTTGCCTTAGCAAGGGCAGCTGCTGGCTCTGACATGCCACTGGCAGAGGTCCTTCCGTGCCATCGTGGCCACCGTGTGGGTCCAAAGTCAGGGCTGCTGGGGCAGGGCAGGGATGCCCATGTGTACAGATTTGAGAGGAAGCCACTTCCAAAGAAGCAAAGCCTGGCAGGGTCTTGGCACCAGCAGTCTGGCCCCTGGCCCTTTTGCTCAGTGCAGATGCTGAAATTAGATGTTTCGAGGTAGCAACATCAACAACATCAGCCACTCATCATTTGCTAATAATGCTAACCAGCCGTCAGCTGAGCAAACATTAATTACAGGATGCTCCAAACATGCCCAGTAAGCAGGTGCAGATATTCGTCCCACTTTTGTGCAGGTCAGATACCACCGGGCTCAGTGCAGTGATCCAAACCCCCACCTCCAGCCCTGCCCACCACACACAGCTTCTGTGGCAGCTGGTGCTGGGGACACGGACCCAGGGCTGGAGGTGACAGTGGTCCTGGGCATTTTCCACCACCTTGGCCCATCGCATTTGCCGATGCCTGGACAGGGCCAGCGGGAGCTCGGTCACCGCCTTGGGTGAGAAGGAATTAGCTGAGTCAAGGGTGGTGGGGACAGGCCCACGTGAGCCGCTGCAGTGCGTGGGATGCTGAGGCAGGGGGAAAGCGGCACATGCCTTCCTCTAGCACTGTCAGCACAGTGGGGGATGACAGGGCAAAACGTGTCCAAAATAGGAAAAAAGGAAGGAAACTTGGGGCTTCTGGGGTTGCATAATATGGGGCCAAGTGCAGCTGCTTCAGTTCAATCTTGTAGCATCGAAATTGCCCTTATCACCTTGCTCCAGTGATGTGCCATCAAAAACACCCTCTGTCAAGGACTGCTGCAGCTTCATGCCCTGCTGCAAGGACAAACTTGCTGTTTCTGTCTTAGAGACATCTGTAATAAGTTCATTTATGCTTAAGATGTTCTTCAGGTTTCGGCTTTCTGAGGCATCTTAAGCGCCCTCCTTTAAGGGATTGCTGATACTCCAGGGTGTCCTGCCACTGCTGCAACCTGAAGAGGGTTTCACTGCTGGGGCTGGTCATGGTGTGCTTCTCTGACACTCATTTCAGGTTTTGCTGGCCAGGGCAAGGCAAGAGCAGACCACGCTGCTGTGTCACCACCCCAGACAGGCTCCCTTTGAACCCTGCTGGGTACCTTTCCACTCTGGGAAAAGAAGTGCAGAGGGGGCTCTGAGGACCTGTGCTTGATTGTGACCATTGCTTTCCAACAACCACCCACAACCCCAGACAAAGCTGCCTGGTGTCTGGGTTCCCCTCTGAGACACCCTTCTGGTCCAGAAAAGGAAGTGGGCCCCTATTCTTCTCAGCCAGAGAGGCCAGCTGCCTCCTCTGCAGGGCCCAGCTCTGCCAGCGATGCCAAACAAGTGGCCCTTGTTTCAGGGTGGGGCGCGTGACCCCAGGGATCAGAGGCTTCAGCTGGCTGGCCCCTAGGAGTTGTGGGAGACCTTTGCCCAGGACTGTGCCCTTAATCCCTCACTCACTGCACCAGTCAATTTAGGGTTGCAATGCTAAAAACAAAACAACTCGGTGCTAAGCAAGAGCAAGGTTTTTATGAAATGGTGGAACTGCAGAGAGGGAAGATTGGCAGGTATTTGTCTGCTAGTAGAGATCTGCAGTGGCAGTGTCCGAGCTGTTCAGCTTCATTGACTCTTGGCTGCAGAGGGAGAGGATGCTGGAGGCTGCAGGACCTGGGTGCAGCAGCAGTGTCTGCCAAGGATGCTCCCACACCTCCCTAACCTACAAGCACCTTTGGTCATGAGCACTGAGCAAGGCATCTTTACATTTTTGACCATAACCCTAACCCTAAGTCACCCTGGTGGCAGTGTACCTTGAGAAACACCCAGGTGTTCTCAGCCAGAGAGGCCAAGATGCCACATCCCACGCTGCAAAAAATTATTAACAGGTTGTTCTGCATATAGAAGGTCAGAGAGAGGGTGTGCAAAGCCACAGACTGTGTTTGCCGACATGCTTAAAACTGGTTTCAAGATCTTAACCAGGCAGTCACACAGAAAATAGTGGCTGTGGTGGCAAGTAAAGATGGAGCTTAGCAAAAAGGTGACAATAAATTAGAATTCAGAGCCGTTGTGGAAATATTGACACAGCAGAAACTGCCCCAGGAGGTCCAGACTGACTCACCAAATCACCAGTGAGAGCTGGTTGCTCCCATTCCAAGAAAACACATTGCAACTTTTAAGCTGATCCTTGCAATAGGGTGTTGACCCTCATCTTTCTGAGGCCACACTGCTCTCAGGATCAGATGTGTCAATTGCTTCAGTGCTTTGTTATGTGGAAGAGGCATGATTGTATAAATGATGGTCATCTTAGGGCAGCTTCTGCTGGAAACTAAAGGAAATAATTAAATGACATCTAGTGCTGGAAAAGGACATGAAATGTGTGCTTGGACTGTGTGGCTGGAGGCATTTCTCTGCATCATGATGGAAACCCCACCAGCACGCCAATACCTCCCCACCTCAAGCCAGGCTCACATGGGGGACAGAAGCAGGAATTGCTCAAGGTGGTGACAAGGTGACTTGGGTCCCTGTGTTCCCCATCACATCCTGGCGTGGGTGGGGATGAATCAATACCATCATTGCCACTTACCACCCCATCCCGTCAGCCGCGGATCACGCTGCCTCGCTGCCAGCGTCTGCCAGGATTGTTGTTGCCCGTCCCTGGCAATTTCAGCCTGCTGCAAAATAACTCAGGTGAGGCAAACAACATGAGATCCCTGCCCTGAGGAGCAGACAGGGCCAGCAGCCAGGGAGAGGCAGGACCCCTCCTCCCCAAGGTGGGTGCCCGGTGTGTCACTAGCCGTGGGGGAGGATGGGCCAGGGGATGACAAAGAACATCCAACGCCGAGCAGGGTCAGGAACGGGCAGGTGGTGTGGGGGTGGCAAGGATTTGGGCAGGGCCACGAAGTGCGTGGGACACAGGGACAGGCGATGTCAAGCTTGGCAGCAGCCCACTGAAGCAAGGTAGTGTGTAAGAAAATCCTAGTGAAGAGCAGCTTCCAGAGCAGCTCAGAATCTTAAAGACCATAAGTATATTTCATTTATGAAATCCTGTCTGGGTTTTGTTTTTAAATTGCTAGGGAAAATATGGAAGAGCAAGATGTTATGAAAACACTCTGAAGGCTGCTGCAAATGGCCCTGATGAGCATGGAACCATGCTCAAGGGCTCCTGTATGTTATGACATCCAGGTGTGTCACACAGCCACCAGTGAGACACCCTCACCCGCCAGCAGGATCACGGTTTGCAGTGTGAAGGACAGCAAGGGAAAAAATACCACCCAGCAGCTCCACTTAGCATTTTCCCAAGGTCACTGCAGCCTATGGTGGCAGCCAGAACATGTTCAAGCAGGCTGCTGGCCAGCTGTGCCTGCAAACCAGCACCAGCCAGCCACCCAGGCATGAATGGACTGGAGATTGCCATCACTCATGATGCCAAGGACATCTTCCCCAGTGCCCACAGTGCTGGGATACAATGGCCAGGGCCTGCATGAGTCACTTTGTTGTGCTTAGTGCAACCCCTCCTCTGCTCCCAGGTTTCCCACCACCCAGAGCTGCGACTAAACCACCCTTTAGTCTGGCTTTTGTGGGTGTTACCCTGATAAAGGGTGTAGTTTGGGATGTGCCAGTGCCACTGCAAAACGCACCCTCACCTTGTGAATTGTACGTCAGTTTAGGAAACGGTGTAGGGAGTGGGCGAATTCCTGGCACCGTGCCGGGAAAAAGTTACCACTGCTTCACTTGGGATCTCAGGGATGGTGAATCAGGCTCCACTAATGAGCTGCATCCAGCACCTTCACAGCAGCACCAGTGGAGCCAGGCTGTTTGAAACCAGACTTGCCCAGGCTTGTGTACCCGTAGGCTCTGCTCAATTCAGATGGTAGAATAATTTTCTTTTAGCAACGAGCTTCAAAATCAAAAATGCATTTTCTTGAATTTGAAGATGCCCTCTAAAAATCCCATCCATAGTTGAGCAAAAAAAATAAAATCTGCATCTCTGAGCTGTTCCTTGCCCTGTCGGTCATTGCAGTTCATGACATTGGTACCACTGTGATAAATAAAATTTGGGAAAAAACACCGAGGAAAGGATGAAAGCAAACACACAGCCACGTGTAAGGACAAAGAGGCCACTGTAGCACCCCTGACAGAGGTCTGCCAAACTGCAAATGGGAGACCTGCTACAGCCCCCTAAAAATAAGGCATTTGAAACTGAACATGAGCCAGTGCGCCCTGTTGGCCAAGGAAACCAGTGGCATCTTGGCCTGTATCAAAAATAGTGTGGCCAGCAAGGCTAGGGCAGTGATCGTCCCTCTGAACTCAGTGCTGGTGAGGCTGCACCTCAAGTCCTGTGTACAGTTCTGGGCCCCTCACTACAAAAAAAGTCACTGAGGTGCTGGAGCGTGTCCAGAGAGGGGCAACAGAGCTGGTGAAGGGTCCGGAGCACAAGTCCTATGACGAGAGGCTGCGGGAGCTGGGGGTGTTTAGCCTGGAGAAAAGGAGCCTCAGGAGAGGTGTTATCACTCTACAACTGTCTGAAAGGGGACTGCAATGAGGTGGGAGCTTGTTTTTCCAGGTAACAGATGACAGGATGAGAGAAAATGGCCTCAAGTTGTGCCAGGAGAGCTTTAGATTGGATATTGAAAAACTTATTCCCTGAAAAGGTGGTCAGGCATTGGAACAGACTGGCCAGGAAATGGTGGAATCACCGCTGCTAAAGGCATTTAAAAGCCATGCAAATGTGGCACTTAGGGACATAGTTTGGTGGTGAACTTGGCAGTGCTGGGCTAATGGTTGGACTCGATGATCTTGCAGGTCTTTTCCAACCTAAAATATTCTATGTTTATAAACTAAGCTGCATCGGGTCCCTGCCTGTGTGGCAAAGGGCAGGTAGGACAGTCAGGTGTCACTTGCAGAGGAGACCCCAGGGCTGCGGTGCATTTCTGAACTGGAGCTATTGGAGCTGAGTCATTTGACCCCACCTTGGGAATCCTCTCAAAGCAGGGACCGAGGTTGCGAAAGCATGGCTGGGCCCCAGGGGCGTGTCACCCCACACCCACAGCTGTGGCTGCAGGGGACAATGTGCTGGTTCACCCCTTGGAGCCACAGGGGATGCAGGGGGCTAGGGAGGCAGAGCAGCAAGGAAAGGGGTTCATCCACTGTGACAAAAATAGGAGAGAGGAGGGTCCCTCCATTGCGTCTCACAGGTTCTCTAGAAGCCTCAGCCATGGCACTCCCTGTTTGCTCCACAAACAAGGAAAAATGTGTAAAAAAACCCTAAGCCCAGGCTTGTGCCAATCTATCTTTTTAAGATAATATGGTGCAACTCACGGTCCCAGCCTATGAATACGCAGACGTGCTCCCAGCTCCTGGTTAAATATACCCACTGTACCTCTCAAGGCTTTAACATCAGGGCAAACATTCCACAGAGGTGCTGAGGGAGCCTGAATGCAGAAACCCTGTCTCCCTGCTGGAGCCACTGGCCCCTCAGCATGCAGGCTCTGCAGTGTCAGCTCTAAAACTACTGGTGCCAAGGGACAGAGACAGGTTCAAAACTCAGGGGGTAAGACCCCAGTCCATTCCCATCCTGCAAGCACTCAGGAGAAGATCACTATTGTAACATTCTCTGACACAGCCCCATTCTCTCTTTTTGCCAATAAACCACTGGAAACATGGGACATGTAAGTCACTTAGAACAGCTCTAAAAGCAGTGACCCTCCTGCACTGGTATGAAAGCAGACCCAGATGAGGACTCAAGCCTTGCTACCATGAAGCTCAAGCAAAGGCTCATTTGTAAGAGCAAAGCTTACCTCTTGGAATGAAAAGAAAAAAAAACAGACACAGCCTGGGTCCAGAGTTCTTTACTCTGCTGAAGCACTTTGCTGGGCGCTGTATGATGGTACGTGACTAGTATGGCATGCTGTACTCAGCAGCCCATCCCTGCACACTGGAGCCCACTCCATAGCCACGGGATTCTAGCAGAGACTGGCCAGACTGGAAATGCTCGAGGAGGAACTACCATAGGTGGCCCAGCCTGGGGGCCAAGGTGCAGGTTTCCTGGCCAGCTACAGTTTCCCAGCCACTTCAAAGAGAAGGGAGGAGGGCTGGTACTTCACTTGCTCTGCCACAGGCTCCGGGAAAGCCTGTAAGGGATGTAAGGGAGGCCCAGGCCTGGCGTCAGTGCTATCCTTTTTGTCTGCAAAGCACATTTGTAAAGGGGTTTAGAACCCTTCAGGAGGGTGGGTTTGCTTGGATGGGGACACAGTCAGGCTGGTTTATGTCTGACCTGCTCTTGCCTGTGAGCATCCAGGGGAATGAGAGGAGGAGACCTGTGAGCTGGAGCCTGCAGCAGCAGCAGCAGCAGTGATGCCTCTGGGGTCAGCCTACCGGTGCTGTGGTCCCGCTATGCCTTGGCCCCTTGCCCAAATGAGCCACACGGGATTTTGCTGAGTCACACAGTGCCGCGGGGCCGGGAGGGCAACGGGTTTTGCTGACTCATGGTCAGTGGCACTCAGCTTGACCACACACCCGCAGGGGCAGGAGGGAAGCAGGTGCTGGCCGAAATAACGGGATCCACCAGGTCCAAGCAATGCCTCCAGCGATCGCTCCGGAAGATCCAGCCCAGGGTAGAAATGCCCTCTGAAAATACTCAGGATCACAGTTGGAGGGGTAACATGCATGGACCCAGGGCACAGGATTCTGTGTGAGGCCATGGGAGGATGGAAGAGGATTAGGGACGGATTGTGGGAAGGAGATGGTACATGTGAGGTGCCAGTGACATGACGCAGCAATTTTACAGAAGTTGCACGAACATGAATGTGACAAGAAAGGGACAGGAACACCATCACAAAGCTAAGGCTCTCCCACTCCAAGAGTGCCCAGCCCATCCCACAGGCTGCTGCTTTCCCATCCCCACAACTAGGCAAAAGCAGGAGCAGAAAACAATTCCCCGCAGAACTCAGGACTTGGAAGGGAAAATGTCTGTAAATCCGATTTAATTTTTCCTGTTTTTCCAGCAAGTCTCATGGTTCTGTAGGAGCTCTGTAGGGGCAAACTGAGCAGAGATTAGCTGTGGCCTCTTGAGCTGGTGGGGTGACACCTCTCACCCAGCTATGACACTCCAGTGATGGTGAAGAGCCCAGCCTGGTACTCCTCGATGCTCAGTCTGCACTTTGCGGAAGGGACACACCTCAGGGACTGCTGGTGGCTGATGGCTCTGTCCTCCACCAGCGTTGTTCTCGATGGCTGCAAGTGGCCCAGTACCACCACAGTGCCTTCTGAGGGGTGGCAGATATGGCTCGGCAAAAAATCTGTGGCCTAGGATATGCCCATCTTTCCCAGAAACACCCAGCTCGGAGGGATTGGAGGGATGAATCTCCCAAACTGGAGACGTCCTGTGGCCAGAAACACTGGGGCTAGGGGCAGCCATGGCCCGCCTGGGCGGGGGTGCACAATGTCACCCGGTGGTGACAGCGGGTGGGTGGCCGAAGCCCGTGAGCAGCTGCCTGGGACTGTCCGTGTGTCCTGTGTCCCCCCCGTTCGCTCCCCTGGGAGAAAAAACACCAAATAACCTGAAAAGAACCAAAAAAAAGTAACACCAGCCCAGCAGAAGGAAGTTAAAGGCAGTGGAGAAGGAGCACGCGCGGCCGGGCAGGCATCTCGTGACTGATTTCACGGTGTTTATTCCCCTCTCCCGGGGGCTGAGTCACGGTGCGAGGTGCCGGGGGTCAGCCCGGGCTGCGGGGGGGCCGTGAGGCGGCGCCCCCGGCCCCGCGCCCGCTCCCCGCCCCGGCCCGCCCTCACGTGACGCCTCCGGTTGCAATTTTAGACCGTCAGCTGACTCCAGAAATCCGTGGAGAGGGGCCGCTCTGCCTACAAAAACAGCGACGGGAAGCGGCAGCGGCGTCGCGGCCTCTTTAGCGTCGGGACCTCCAGCCTCTGACCCCTGGGCACCGCCGCCAGCAGCGCCATCGCCGCCATGGGCCCCCGCGGCCTCCTCCTGCTGCTCGCCCTGGCCGGGTCCTGCGCCTCCCTCATCAGGTGAGAGCAGGGGGTTCCTCAGGGGCTGCTGGACCGCCCGGGTTGGGGGGACGTGGGAGAAGCACCCCCGGTGCTGCTTCAGCGGTGGCCTCCGAGCTCCTCAGACAGCCCTCCGTAGCGGGTGGCTCTCCCTCCATCAAAGCAAGGAGGGGAAGGTTCTGAACATCCCCCCATCCTGCTCATGGAGAGGCCTCGCCCCAGCTTCCCCTACCCCTGGTGACCTCTGGCAGCCCCCCGGCCTTTCCCCTTATCCTCTGGCTTTGGGAAAAACACTGAGCGCAGCACGGCGAGGGGGGGGGTCTAGGGTGCTGGCAGCAGCCCAAACCCGCCTCGTAGTGGTGCATCCCCTGCTCTGAGCGGAGCCCTGCTGCCCTCCTTCCCTAGGCATCCCTCCCCTACACACCCCCTTTGACAGACGTGTCTTTGCCGTCCCCACACAGGATCCCCCTGACCAAGTTCCCTTCCATGCGGCGGATCCTGAGAGAGTCTGGCAGTGAGATCCCAGATATGAATTCCATCACCGAGGCCATCAAGTACAAGCTGGGATTTGCCGAAGAGGGCAAGCCCACCCCAGAGATTTTGAAGAACTACATGGATGTGAGTTACAACCCCCCTGCAAACCATCCCCTGCACTGCAATGGATGCACCCAGCGCAGTGTTGGGCAAGTGGCTGTCACTTGTGGGGGTACCCATCCCAGGGAGTGGTGACACATGCCAGCCTCCCAACAGCCAGGAGGGCAAAGGAGGGAAAGATGTTGATCCTGTAGGACAGATTCATGCACCCCCATGACTTAGTGAGTGGGTGCCAAAAGGTGCTTCCCATCGTTACTAAACTAAAAATACTAATACTAGTAATTATGACAACAACAAACAACCCACTGCCACCCAAGCAGGAGCTTTTCAGTTTGTGACCTATTTCCTTTCCCCTTTGTTGCTAATTAACAATCATAAATTGGGGCCTGCTCATTTACAATCCTTCCTAGCATCTTCTGGCCCTTTGGACTCTACTTCTGGCAAGACAAGGGCATAAACATCACGCTCCACTCCTTGAGGTGTTGGGGCATAAAAGAGTGAGCACAAGATATTGGAAGAAGACTCAGATTGGGTACTAGCTCGGGACTGGGGATGCAGGACCCTCCTCTCACTATCCTTCATCTTCTTCACTGCCTTGGGAAAAGCCACCCTGCACCTCTACTCCCTTCTCAGGAGCTTAGGGAGCAAAGAGACCTGTGTGGTGGCGGAAGGAGAAGCAAGATAAAGGACATGAAGTTTGCCCTTGCCCTGCTGCCAGACACGTGTGGGGTTTACTATTTCAAAGTTCTTTACCGGGCGCTGTAAGATATGAGCATTAGCTGGCAGAATAAAGCCGGCCCCAGATATTTAGGCATGAATTCAGGATATATTCCCCCTGCTGCCCTTCCCCAGGGGCTCTTGTCACCCAATCAGCTTTCCTGTCCTGGGAAGTGCCACCGATGTTTCAGTTGGCAGTGTTGAAAGCCCAGGCAAGCAGTTGTGTCACAGTTCTCTCTTGCAGCTGCAGCTCAGACTGCTGCTCAGGGCAGCACTGCCTTCCCTTGTCACAGGGGCACCAACCCAACCTGTGGTGGCAGATAAGGGACCACTGGATCCCTCCCAGCCTGGCTGAAGATATTTCTGCTGCCAAAGGAATTCTTGGGACAGCCCCCACTAGCCTTCCTCGTATGCTACCTGCCAGCCCCTGGGAACCTTCATGGGTCTGTGTATGTGACAAACAGAGCCCCTGTACCGGGGGTTAATTCTCAAGCCCCAGCAATAATTACAGAACCACTGGAAGCAAGTGCTGCCTCCCCATTATGGCTAATTGCAATGTTGCAATGGATTGTTAATTACTTAGTGAGCAAGCCTTGCAAACTAAGCGCACAGGAGGTGAAGAGCTTTGATAATCCTGTTTTCTTCCCTCCCCCATCACAGTTAAGTTCACGGGGGGGTTTGGAAAGACTACTGGCTGACTTCCCTTGCTAGCTGCCTCCCCTCCAGAGCCCTGAACCAGCTGCTCGCCAGGCAGGACATAGCTCCCTGCCTGTTTGGGAGGATTGGGGAAAAAATGAGTCCATGTAGCACCTGCCTAGCATTTTCCATTCATCCTCTCCTCTGTGGAGAGACGGATACATTGCCAACAACTTAGCTGTTCTGGTTTCTTCCAGTCCCAGCAGGAATGTAGTTTCCGGGCAAAGTGGTATCCTTCAGATACCTGTGCTATAGGGCCTTCTCCCAGTCTTTCACCCTGGAGGCCTAAATTCATCTCTGGTGGTGCTGCTCATGCTCTTTGCTCCCACCACTCCTCCAATCTTCCAGCTCTCGAGACTAGCATTTGTTTATTTCCCCCCATTCCAGAGCTCACTAGCAAGCACCAAAACTCCCAACAGCTGTACCTCCACCTGCAGCGGGCAGTGCTGCCACTCGCTGCAACCCACAGTTTCTCTGCGAGCCCACGGGCAAAGCAGCTTCCCAGCCAGTTTCAGCTTTTCAGTAACACAGGTGTTTTGCTTGGCTTCCTTCCATCATTTTTTCTCATCCTTGTAGTGAACTGCATGCTAGCCTGCAGACCTTACCCCTTCTCTTCTTCCCTGTCTCCTTGCCCCAAATGTCCTCCCCCCGCACACACCCATCCCACTTGTCCTTGATTTATCCTTTTCACACCCACTGTATAATGAGTTGTGAACACTGAAGGGGAACCTCCCTTCCAGAGGACAAAGGCTGGGAATCCATCAGTGCCAAAAACAAGAGGAGGGCAATGTCTAGATAAGAGCCTCTATTCAACCCTAAGAGATTTTTTGATCTGTAATCCCTGCTTTTAGCCAGCTGCCTCTGCTCATGGCTCCCTTCTTTTGCTTTGCAGGCCCAGTATTACGGTGTGATCGGTATCGGAACACCTCCCCAGAATTTCACCGTGATCTTTGACACTGGCTCCTCCAACCTCTGGGTGCCATCCGTGCACTGTTCCATGTTGGACATTGCCTGCAGTAAGTATCACGGGTGCCAGAGACTGCTAAATAGCTGCTTCCCTGCAAAATGCAGAGTCTTGCATTGCAAGAGGAGAAACTGAGGCAGCAGCGTGAAAGGACTTGCCAGGGGCTGTTGGGCTTTTCAGGTTGAGAGCTGGAAATACAATCCCAGCTTCCTGCATCCATCCTTCATTTCCTGGGTTTTTTTCTTTTCCAAGTAACCCCCATACAGGGCCAAATCTGCTCCAACAGCTCTAGCCTATAGCAGGGGAGCAGCATCATTGGTTGTGATGTTTCTCCCCAAATTATAGACCAATGCTGCTGTTAACCCATTGCGCAAGGCTGACTTTTTTTAAGTCAGCCTCTTGCCAGATCTGATACAAACTGTGCTAGTTTCTGGTTTATTGCTGCACAGAGCATGTGTGTGCGTGTTTATGGAGTTATAATTAACCAGAGCCAGGTAGGCACAATGAAATGAGAATGTCTTAGGGACTCCAGGTTTATTTTGATTCTCTGGCGTTCCTATGCAATAAACTTCCACAGCTGAAGATGTCAAACCTGGCTATGGCAAAATGCCATTTAAAAGCCACTGGTTGTGCTGCTTAAGCAAAGTGGAGAAACCTGTGGAGTCAACAAATGCAACCATGAAAGGCATTCCACAGCGCTCATTGGGAGTGGAAATTTGTACATCTTGTAGACAGACATTCTTTTTGCATATGTGAAATGAGATTTAGGACGCTGACAGGGTGGTTAGGACCAGACCTGTTATGCCTAGGGGGTTCCTGATTTGTAGCAATGAGATGGTTTCCTAAGGCAGTGCCTCAGGAGGTGCTGGGACCAAAGGGCTTGTTTTACAAATATACAAGGATCTTAAGCTCCTGCCAGACTGGAATCCAAACTGGGACCCAGCCAGCCTAGCTGGGAAACTCCTTGTGTAGCACTATCACTTTGTGTAGGGCTCAGCTGGTTCATCCTCAGCTGCTGTCTGTACCACTCAGCAACCAGCCATGAGACTGTGCTGGCCAGCTCGTGACTCGGGAGGAGTCTGGGGAAGAGGAATCTGATTGCCCGTAAAACTAGAGATATCCTACAGCTCCCAACCCGGCCAAGGGGAAAAGCAGATTAGGCTAGGGGAAAGCCTTTCTCCTCTGCAAATAAAGGAATATTTTGAATTCTTTCTGTACTAAAAGAAAGTATGAAAAATTTCCAGCTCCTCCTATTTAAAGATGCATATGATAAGTCCATGAGGTGAAACTATTCATGCCCAGAGCAGACTATATTTAAAGCCACCCTGGTTCTCCACAGCTTGCAGAGGGATACATTTTGCTCTGCTGACTAACACACCACACCAGCCACATAACCTCTAGGCTTTTAATACCCAGTGGCCAAATCGGATTTAACAGCCTGAATTGGATCTGCCCACCTAATTCCCCAGACGCTGGAAATGCTTTGTTAAGCGGTGTGGGCTTGGCAAACCCTAGGTTCAGGCCCACTGTCACATCATTGAGTGTCCATTTGTCCAGATAAGCCGGATGGTGTGGGGTTGGGTATTGGGGAACTGTAGGTATAAAGGAGCACTAATGCTATGTGTCTCCTTCTGTCCCCCTTCCTGACTGCAGTGGTGCACCACAAGTACGACTCCGCTAAATCCAGCACGTATGTGAAGAATGGCACCAAGTTTGCCATCCGCTATGGGACAGGGAGCCTTTCCGGGTTCCTCAGCCAAGACGTAGTCACGGTGAGTTACAGCTGCCCCTGCCCTGTGCTGCCCCAGACTGCTGTCAGTAGAGTGCTCAGAGCTGTTAGGTTTCAATGGGTCTCCTTTCTTGAGTGTCCTACTGGTGTAGAACATCCTTCAGTGCTGTGTTTCCAAGTGCTTTGAAATTACATGGTAATGATTACTGTTAAGATAACAGTAACCATGGCAGGCTGTGAAGGGAGAAGGTATTAACCTGCAGGTCAGCAGGCTGGGAGTGGGGGCTGCTCACATGGTGCCCCTGCAAACATGGTATCTGGCTATCCCTCCAACACTTTTCCTGGTGACCCCCAAACCTTACCAGCCCAAGCACATGTCATCACCACTGCACAGACTGCTGATGGTGTCCAGCTTGTTCTTGGCCAGTATCCGCACATTAGTGGATAGCCACATGGGCAGCTGCCCAAACACAGATCAGAAAAGGTCTCTTTACTGCCCCATCCTGGTCTCATGTCAAGAACTGGTACTTATGCTTGTAAAGGATGGGTGACACCCTGGGGAGAGGTTCCCCAGCAGTGTTCAGGGTGCAACTTGAGTTAGCTGGGTGGTGGTTGCTTCACAGTTTGCTTTTCAGCAAGCAAAGGCTGAACTTTCTGTCCTGTGAAGGACAACTGCCTTTCATGACTTCCTCCCAGGTACAGATGCTCATGAGAGTTTGCCAGCTGCCAAACGTCAGGGGTGCATGTGCTCTCAGATTACTTGCTCTCCTGGCAGGGATAAGAGCATATGTTTGCTTTGCAGGGGGGGGAGAAACAAAGCAAAAGTTTTGAATAAGCACATACGTCTGGGGATTTGGAGATTTCTGGTTCGGTTCAGCTGAAAAGTATTGGCTTACCAATTTGATCAGAATCAAAAAGTGTCCAGGAGAAGCTTAAAGTGTATTACTCTTCCAAGATATGCAATCTTTAGCCCATTCTTACAGCATGAAGATTTTAGGCTAGCCTGGAAGCATCAGTTATTGCCTTTATGTGCCTCCAAAGATGCAGCAAGGAAACAGCAAACTTCATTGTCCTTAGAAAGTGTGGGCTTAATGCAAGGCTGAAAGGAGTCAGAAAGAAAATTGCCATTTTTTCTCTTTTTTTTTGGTTTGTAATCGTCACCCTAGTGCCTGTTTGCTAATTAGCTCTCCACTTTCTAGCAGCTCAGTGGAAGGATTTTGTGCCTCGGTTTTTTGGGGGAGTGGGGATGGCTCTTGTCAGACAGCACAGCTTGTAGCATTTGGTTTCTGGTTGCACAGAAGCAAGAGAAATTTCTTGCATGGAGCTGAGCAGTGTCCCACTTGTAGTAGGCAGGAGCAGGGGTGACTCTGAGGGTCAGGGACCTTCAGCTTGGATACCGGGATGCATCCTCTGGTGCACAACATGTTGTAGGCAAGCTCCCAGTCAGGTCGTCTTGAAAGAAAGACAATGAAATAACCTTCAGGGTGACACTCTTGGCTCCAGCCATTCTGGTGGGTGGAAGCAGCCACAGCAACCTCTAGTAGCACTGACATCTGACCAAAAGATGCTTGTTGGCAGGTAGTCCAGAGTCCCTCAGCCCTAATTTTTTTTGAGAGGGTGATGCGCTCATGTCAAACATCCTCTCTCATTGTTGTGGAGGAGAGATGCCTTGTAGCGCCACACTCTGCAGTGCCGCTTGCTCTCCAAAGAGCAGCAGGTTCAGCCAGCCCTCTGCTGCTCAGGCATTTCTTCTCTTTATCACAGCCCAACCTTGGGAATGTCCTTCAAGGACAGCAACAGAGGAAACTTAACTGGCCATGGGGCACAAAGTGTCTCCCATGACTGCTGTGCAGATACACTGCACGGGAGATTACTTTCCTTGCCTCTCCCTTGTGCCTCTGCACCCCAAACCCTGGTGCCAAGCTGTGACACAGAGGCCCTCAAATCTTGGTCTGAATTTGCCATCCAGTGCTTAACTGCTGGCTTAGGCCACTAACAAGGAGGGCATGCGAGCTGTGGAGTGCAGACACCCGTCTGCAGAGTGCTGGAGGGTGGTCACCACAGAGCCATCCATTGATCATGATTTTTGGTTGCTCAGTGTCGGGGCGAGAGCCAGCCAAGAGACAGACAAAGGATCTGCCACCTGGCAGGAGCACTCTGTTAAAGATGGTCTTGGGTTTCAGACCCTGCCTGCAAGTGCCTGCTGAGAATCCATGACTGGGCAGAAATCTGCCTCCCCCTGGGGATGTGCAAGCAGAGCAATATTCAAACAAACTGACATTCAGTGTTATCAGTCCATTGCATTTCACTTTTTTTTTAAGTAGAAGCTTCATTGAACTTTGTGAGCTGCTGAGGATCAGCAGTGCCAAGGGGTTGCTGTTGTAAACCTGGAGTGTACGGCTGGGGCAGACACTGGTGAGCGGATGCGTTGCCGTGCGCTTCCCCCCCACATCCTGCCCTGTGGCTTTTAGCTTTCGCAAGGCTCGATCGCCCTTTTCTAGTGCAATCCTCCAATACCATTAAAGGCAGCGCTGCTGTCCCAGCCTTACGCTGTCTAACCCTGCGGGGATATTAGTAATTTACAGGGATCGTTATCTGCCATCAGGTAGGAGAGGCCAGCTTGCCAGTCCAGCCTGGCTCACTACAGGGCTGCTAGCTGCAGGCTGAGAGACTGAAATTGTCCTAGCATAGATGCTAAAATTGCCTGTGGTCAGCCAGAAGCTCACAGGCCTCCTGAACTGCTAGAGCCAGAAGCAAGCAGATGCATCCTGCTCCCCATTAGCAGAGCTACCCTCCTTTCTCTGATCATCTTTCTGGGGATCTGCCCTTGGAAAGCAATTCAGCGTTCCATTGGGGAATGCCAGTCCTTCTCATGGCTGGCAAGGGAGGTGACCTTTGAATTCTCAGTATTCTGCTTGCTATTTTTGTGCTTCAGGCTCAACCTCACTTTCTTGGCTGGGTCTTCTCCCCTTTCATGGGAGCTCTCTGCAGGCTGGTGGCTCTTCAAGAGATTTAGCACTATCCCAGGGGTGTTCCTTATTGAGGGAAGATCACAGGGGTTGTGGGCAGAGGTGAGAGGGATCTGTGCTCCCAACTGAGGACAGGTGCAGGTAGGATACATAGATGAATTAGATGTCCAGAGTGGGGAAGAGGGTTAAAGGCACAGCACAAGACTGGGAGGAAATTATGAAGTAGGTGTTACGGGAGGAGATGTAGGAGGGACAAATGCATATGGGTCCTCTGTGCAAAGAGGAGGGGCTGCAGAAGAGCTAGGCCAGTGCTGGGACACTGCAAAAGGCTAAAGGGATTCTCCAGCTCCGAGAAGTATGCTGGACTTTGCAGGGACTTGGGAGGTTCCACTGAGCTGGAGTTGCCAGTCTCTTCCCCTGACAAGAGTGGCACCAGGGTATCTGGTTTCTGCAGTTACCTGCAAACGCAGTGGTGAAAGCAGGCAGGAGTGTGGCAGCACATTGGGGGATGTGCTGCAGCCTGTGTTCAGTGAGGTTCCGTTACCACCCAGGTCCCCTGAGTCAGTTTTCTTCACAGTGTACTTTTCCCTTCTCTCCCTAACTCCCCACAGCTTGGTGACTTGAAAATCCAGGATCAGATCTTTGGGGAGGCCACGAAGCAGCCAGGAGTGACATTCATCGCTGCCAAATTTGATGGCATCCTGGGCCTGGCATTCCCAAGGATCTCTGTGGAGGGCGCCGAGCCTTTCTTCGATAACGTCATGAAACAGAAGCTGGTCGACAAAAATATGTTCTCCTTCTACCTAAACAGGTAGTGTTGGGTTTGGTGGCACACCTCTGCTTGTGAGGGCAAGCCGAGTGGGCTTTTTTGTTGCCCAGTAGCCCCCTCTTGTCATCCGCTGTTTTACACTCTGGACAGCACTTCCCAGTTGGAGAAGGCACAGCAAGTTCTTCTTGCAGGAGCAGTCAGGCCAAAATCTCTTATGTTTGCTGTCTGAAGTAAGAAGAAGGGAAGTAGAATGCAGTTCTTTTACTGATAAAAAGCTGGGTGGATCTGTGACCAGATTTCTTAACTGATGAATAGACAGAGGGTGTTTCCAGAGGAAGGAGAAATGAAAATAAACTGGGCTGTGATCATGAGCTTGGTGCTAGTGCAGTCTGCTTTAGAGAGGTAAACAGCCTCAGCCTGCTGCTAAAATCTATAAGCCATGTGGCCACCACCATGTTGCCTCCCAGGCAAGGGTGCTGCCCATCAGTCATCACTAATGAGAGGGCTAATGCTCTCTCTCCACCCTGGGAAATCCTCCTCTGCAGCTGCCAGCACCTTCCCACCCACTACTGCTCCCCGCAGGGCACCCCATCACTTTCCTGGCTCTGCAGCAGCAACTCTGAACTACTTCAGCCCAAAAAGTAGCACGCCAAGAACAGAGAGGGCAGCTGCTGGCCATTCAAGCACCAGCCCTCCCCCATCACCATATTTCTTCCCATCTGCTCAGAAGTGAGCTTTTATCTGATGGTAACCTTGAGGATTCACTCCAAAGCTGCTGGTTGGCAGAGCTGAGTGCTGATAACCTACTCCTGCATCAGCTGTGTCCTGCTCTGCACAGGCATTTTTTACAAGCTGATTTGGGAAGTCTCTGTGTCAGTGCTCAGTTTCCCTTTGCCATCCCCCTTCCTGCCAGGAGTTTCTTCAGGTTTCTGTGAGAAAGGACCAGGTGGAAAGCCGCAGGATGCTTTGGCTGAGCCCAAATACTCCCATTTCCCCATTCCAGTCTATATCCCAGTATCTGTCGTTATATTGACAGAACATAGCACAGCGTAAGTTATCTGTCTCCAGTACTGTTAATGCTATGCTTCACCTCCAAGCACCCCAGCAGGTATTTTGGGGGGCACTTGAAGCAGGTTGCTCTTGCCCAGCCCTTGATGTTCACAGGTTTGGGTATTGTTTTTCAGAGATCCCTCTGGTGTCCCTGGTGGTGAAATGGTTCTGGGAGGGACCGACCCCAAATATTACAAGGGCGAGTTCAGCTGGTTTAACGTCACACGCAAGGCCTACTGGCAGATCCACATGGACTCGTAAGTTCCCCATGCGCCTGACTTCATGTGTGGGGTCACATGTGCAGACAGCACATGCCTGAGACCCTCCTCAAAAAGGAATCATCCCTGCAACACATCCACACCAAAAAAAGCAGATTAAATCCCACCCTACTGCTGGGTTGTTTGTTGCTGGAAGGAGACGAGAGGCAGAAGCCATGAGGAGATGTTCTGCAAAATCCTTTCCTCTTGTTTATGGCTGGACTCTTGACCCTTGAAAGGATGCTTGCTACATCCTTGCGAAGTGGAGAAAAATGCCAGTGTATCCTCCTTGCAGCCAGGGCGAGCCCCAGAGATGAAACCCCAGTTTTGCTCAGCTCTCAGCAAGGCCTGAGGTGCAGGGCTGTCCTGCACACAGCTCCGGAGGAGCAGGATGAGGCCTCAGGAAGCCAGCCCTTGACTGAAGGGCACAGCGCAGCAATCAGCGCACATTGTTGGAGGCAGAGGGGAGGAGAGCAGGCTGAGCTGACGGCCGCCAGCCCCACGGTCTATTCTGAGCTCTCCCACGTGATGGGAACTTAAAAGTGGCCTGTGATCAGAGTGTGTCCTTTTCCTGGGAATTGCATCCCTCCCAAGCGCGGTGTTTTAGTTCTCATTTTCCCCCAGAGCTGCAGCATTGGCAAAGTATGGCAGACCCTTGGCTAGAAGGCTTTGTCTTTCTGCACTGCTGTGAAATGCGATGCGGGTGAGGAAGCCAAGCTGCTCCTTGCTTGCCTTTTTTCTATACAGGAACCCTTCCCTTGCCCCTTTAACCCTTTGTTTTCCTGCAGTAGCACAGGCCATGGAAGTCCATTATTCATTATCCTTAGCTCTCTCCCATGTCCATTAGCTGCAGCACTAGCTGTGGAGTGCAGGCAGCAGGCAGGGTACACAGGCAGCATCCAGGCTCTCTGCAGAAATGCAGTTATACTTCAAGGCACCTGCTCAGTCATGAGCACACAACAGGCAGCCAGGGGGTCCATGCTCTGAGTTGGTGCTGCATCAGTGTTTCTGAGCATCTGTTCTTCCTGAGTGTCTGTCACAGCCCTCCCTTGCCTGCCTGTGTACTGCTTCCTGCAGCCTTCACTGGGAGCCCTTTAAGGGTTGTCTGATGTCTGGATATCTCTCCCCAGGGTTGATGTTGCCAACGGGCCCACCTTGTGTGAGGGGGGCTGTGAGGCCATCGTAGACACGGGAACCTCACTCATCACTGGCCCCACCAAAGAAGTGAAGAAGATACAGCAGGCCATTGGTGCAAAACCACTCATAAAAGGCGAGGTGAGGCCGGGCTGGAAATGTGGGGGTCTATGGCCATCACAGCACCTATGTTTACACTCTCCTTTGTATCCAGATGCTTGTTGAGACCCTAGTCTTCTGCCACCTCTGATCTTTGTTCCCAGCCTGTGCTCCTGGAAAAGCCACTAGCACAGCAGGGACCCCTTCATCTTTTTGACCCTGGATAGTATTCCCTATAATATTTGTGCTCACAGTAGAAAGCCCAGGTGCCATGAACTTTGAGAAGCTTTGAGTCACCTCTGCCACCCGTCTCTGGGAGGTAGAAGAGAAGGGATCTGAGTTGCAGCTGAGACAAAGGATTTGCGTTAATGAGAGACACTTTAATAAAAGCATATTACATGCAAGTGGCAACCCTTTGCATGAAAGTTTTCAACCATTAAAGCTAATTTCACAAGACTCTCTCCCCTCCCTAAAATTGTGGAAGAATAATTATAAAGACTCTGTAGAAAAAAATGGCCTGCTCTGAAAGCCCACCCAAATCAGAGCCATGAGCATTCGTTGGGCATTTCTGCAGTGTCAGAGACCCCAAGTCACAGCAGCGGTTGGCTTACACTTGCCACCATCCCCAAGACGTTAATGGAATTGGCTTTGTCTGTGTACTGAGCCACAGCTGCCTCTCCTCTGGTATAAGCCCCCAACCGTGCCACATCAGCTGTGGCACCCTGGGACTCAGCAGAACCAAAAGCTGAATCCAACATCCCTTGGCTCTGTGCCTATCCATAAAGCCCTCTTGCCCCTCAGCTTGGAGCCCTAGGCAGCGAGCAGCCTACTCACCCCAGCCTGAACTTCTGCACCCTGAGAAAAGCTGGTTTTAGGGAAAAATACAGCCAAGATGTGGCTACTCAAGGAAGACCAAGAGTGTGGAAGGTCCAATCTAAAGCCTTTACTGTTTCAATTTCAGTACATGGTCCCCTGTGAAAAAGTGCCAACACTGCCTAACATCACAATGACAATAGGAGACAAGCCCTTCGTCCTCACTGGAGAACAGTATATCCTCAAGGTATGTCCAGGCAGATTTTTTCAGCCTTATGCTTCTTCCCCAAGGCCTGGCTTTTGCTTCCACTGCACCAAAACACAACAGTATCCAAAGGAGTGCTAGAGCTGATGCTCGGGAAGAAGTCAGAAATGTTGGGGTGTCAGGGTGGTGGCACTGCATATAGATCCAGGTAACCTCATCGAAGTCTCACAGGAATAAGACTCCCTGCATAATGCTTGTGAGGGATAGCAGGATGGTTAAGGAAGGGGAGGCAAGCTGTTGCATCACGTTTTACAAGCATTTAGCTCTTTTGTGTTGCATTCTGGTGCAGTGAGGTGGCCTTATTATAGCAGAGGCCACCGGCCTGTCGTTTAAACCATTAGAATCAGCTTGCAAGGACCATCTTGTGCAGACGTTCACCAGTGGCTCTAATTAAGAGCTGTGTGGGCTGGGAGGTTTATGGTCACATGCAGCTTTGTTTGATGCTGTAGTGCTTAAGGGAGGGGGAGCTGGCTTGGAGTTGTAGAAGCAGTGGGTTGGGACTCACTTTTGCAACCTTTGGATTTCAGCCTGGGAGAGGCTGAAGCAAAGGCAGCCTTGCAGGTGTTCTTGCCAAGTGTGCAAGGTTGAGGGAAGGGAATGACCCGCTTAAATTGAAGCTCTCACTCGTCTTTCTAGGTTGGTGGATCAGGAGAGACTATATGCATGAGTGGCTTTTCAGGCCTGGACATCCCACCCCCTGGGGGCCCTCTCTGGATCCTGGGAGATGTCTTTATTGGACCCTACTACTCCGCCTTTGACCGTGATAGCAACCGTGTTGGCTTTGCCACAAGTGCCTAAACACCTGATCCCCACTGCCTCTGCCACACACACACTTAAACATACACACACGGGAGCTGTAGAGAAAGGTTACCAGTATTAGAAACCCAGTGAGTGGAAAGGAGAAAAAAAAAAAAAAAAAAAAAAAGGAAATGGAACTAGACTTAAAATTACATGGGAAATAGTCATTAGTGCCCTGCTAGCTACTTTTTCCACTCTGTTGAGTAAGTGGTGCTGGGAGATCTCTAGCTGTCAACTCCAGCTGGAGTAGTCCCTTGCTTTACTGTTAGGTCTTCCAGTAGTTCTTTTTGAGAATGATTCTCAGAGCTGAACAAGGCCCTCTCACATCTCCCAGTGCTGATGTCCTTCCTGGGGGTGGAGGGGGTAAGCTGGCTGAAGCCAGCTCCTGGCACATCTGTTCATGCAGAGAGGGCTGTGCTACTGCTCTTGGGTTTGGTCTTCTGTGCTGGGGGAGAAGGACAAGGAAGCCTGTCTTGCATATTAGTTCTTATTGCTTTTTCACTCATGAAGTGGGAGTATGGATGGCCTGGGAGAACCTGTCATTATGACCCCTCCTTGGCAGGCTGAGGCAGTGACCAGTAGGTCATTTCTCAAGGAGTTCATGCTGGCTTGGTCCTAGGAGAGCATGTGCTGGGCTGCAGCAATGGGGAAACACAGTAATGTTCCCAGGGGATGTTTCAGAGCCTAAGGGCTCTGGTGGTGTTTTGTTTAATGATGGCACTAGTGAAAGAACTGGAAGGCATGATGTCCACATGCCTGACATAATGGGACAAGGGTTTGTGAGGGTGCTCTAGCCAGTCCAGGGGGACTTTTCAGTCAGTATGAATATTAAGAGGGTCAGGATAGGTTATAATAGAGGTTACTTGAATTCAGAGCCATGAAGGTCCAACCTTCTGCTGAGCAAAGTCATGTGGCACAAGTTCTCTCTCGAGTTTAGTGACCTTCTCTCAGGTTCCCCAAACAGCAAATCTTCCCAGCTTCAACCACAGCCAGTGAGTTGAGAATAATGTTTCCTGAAGCATCTAAGTGATCTACAAGCTGAAATCATACTGGTAAAATCCATGTTTGTCAGACTCATTAAGAGCTTTTGGAAACATGATTCACAGCATTTTGAACTGCCCAAAACTCAAGAGACAGTTGGCAGAGCCAGCAAACCTCCTGGGCAAGAGGATACCATGACAGTTGCTGGACTTGTATTCACTTTCCCTGCTGCCCTGTCCCAAAATCTAACTGTCTTTAACACAGTCTGTACCTGCTCTCAACTTTACTAGCACTGATGAGCTCTGTTCATGTCCAGCTGTGTTGCAGAGAGAGTGAGGCACAATCCTGTTTTGGATTTAGCTGATTAAGCTGTGCACACAGATCCTCCCAGAGAGCCAGGATCTGCACATGTGGAGCCACTTGCTGGGCTGGCACTGTTAGGCAAACACTGGTGGAGCTGGGAGGATGATAAAATGAGTTTGAAGCAGTACTGGAAAGCAGAAGAGAGCCTGCCAAGAATCCCAGTCCCTGTGCTGGGAGTAAAAGACTCTCTTCATTTTCCCAGTGTGCTGGATCAGGTCCTGAAATTAAGGGAGTGGCAGCAGAGAAGGAACAAAGCTGCAAGTGGCAAAAAGATAAGATCAGCAGCAGCCATGACCCCAAACGAGGCTAAACCAAATGGCAAAATCCTGACAACCTAAAATTCACTGATAATCCTGCCAGCAGTAGTAGCGGGGCCAAGAAATTTTTTGAGGAAGGTCTTAGGACAGTGAGGGAATAGATGGTTTTGCCCAGTGAAATAAGTTTGGCATTATAATCATGTTTCACCTTGGAGGGGTCTGGCATGGACAGTGGGGACAGGTGTAGGCACACATGGGATACATGCATTGTCCCCTACAACCCCAAATGTGACAAACGCTGCTCCCCAAAGCTTGCTTCTGCCTCCTCGTAATCTTCACCTGGAGCTCCGCATCTGGACACCAAAGGACAACTCTTTTAGACTGGCCACAAAACAGTAGCATGTTACAAAAAAAAATCTTCAGTAGCTGCTCCAAAATTAGCAAATATTCAGCACGTCTCCAGAGATCTTCAGTTTCACACCAGTTAAGTGCCCAGGGCTCCTCCAAGTTCTGCTACATCGTTTCCCAGCGGAAGGATTTCTTCAGCATGGGGAGACAGATTTGGCCTCCTGGGTACCTGCTGAACAGACCTGATGTGAGGGGGAAGCTTGACATGGACCTGGCAGTGGCTTTTGAACATCTTCAGCATCAGATTTAAGTGGGATGTGCAGCGCAGCCCCAGACCCTTGGGCCATGGCTGTGCTGGGCGTGCGCTGCCTCCCGCCACCTGCCTGGTCCTGGCATGGAAACTCCAGGTGGGCTAATGTCTGCCAGCAGGCAGGAGGCAGCTGCCTGGGGAAAGCGTGGCCCAGAGTGATGCCTTGAGTGACACACTGTAGGATAGGCTGGAGGACCAGTTCACTGCAGTCTTCCCTGAATGGGTCTCCTCCCCTTGTTCTTTTATTTGCATTTTTAAACCCATCTCTAATCATGTGACTGTTTTTTTAAAATTATTTTGCTGTCGGAATTAGTTGTCTCTTCAGAGAAAATTGGAAAGAAAATACAGTATTTTCCCCTTTAACTCTGAGAGTGGTCTTTCCTTTCGCAGTTTGAGATCCCAAACTCTGTGGGTGTGCAGAGACTGTGTCTCCCTGACCTATTGTCCCCAGACATCCGATTGCCCACTTGTGTGGATTCATATGTGTTTCAGAAGGACCCCTTCCCTTCTCTCTTAAGGAAACATGCCAGGACCCTGTTGGATTTGTCTTTTGGATTAAACATTATTCAGCCTCTGCAAGGTGACATGACAATGCCACCTGCCTGACCCAGCACCACTGGGGCAGCAGGCACTCCCAGCATCCCTGCTAGCCTACAGCCTTCTACACCTCCCAAGCTGAGTATTGTCAAGGGTAGTCCATTAACAAGAAACTCAGGCTGTCCCCTGGTCATCTGGACCAGTTAGAGTAAGTTCTTGCCTAGTATTCAGAGTGGTCCTGTAGCAGCCAAAGCGGAGCTTCAGTTTCTAAGTTTGGCCTAAAATCAGCTAACGTGTGAAGTGTGGGGAAGTCCTGGAGCCCAGTGGTAAACATGGTGTAGGGTTTTTTCAACAATGTAGGAAAAATCCATCCCTCTTGCCTAGCTGTGTAATTTTTAGTCCTAGCACTGCTGTATGGGAGCTGGAGACTTAAGCGGAATGAAGGCCCCATGTGCCAGGTGGAAGATAAGAGCTAATCCCTACTTTGAAAAAAGCATCATCTACATAAGCAAGATGGATGCAGCCAAGTCCCATCCCATCTTCTGAGCACAGATCTAAGCATTCAGCTTAGCTGATTTCCCTACTGGCATATCCTGAGCCCCTGTTCCCCCAGGATTCCTAAATTCCCCAATCAGCTGTTCTCCTGTGTTAAAGAGATGGATTTAACCCAAAAGGGCTGGCTGGATCCTGAAAACCAATCACGCAGCCCACTCACTGTTCCTCAATAGCCTGAGGGGAGAACAAGTCATCTGCTGCCAAGCATTTATTGACAGGAATGTGAGGGCCGTGTTTCTGCTGGGGGGATTCTGCCTGAGTCTTTAATTGTGCCTTGTGTGCTGAGCGTTACATCCCAGTGGGAACAATCATAGCCTTGATCATGGCCAAGAGCAGGAGAAGCCAAGAGCCAGAATTGCCCACCCATGCTTTTCCAGCAGGGAGCAAAATATACCCTGCCCCAGGAGCAGCCTGAATGCAGCCCCACACTATCTTGCTCAGAAAGTCCTCAAGTTTACTTCAGCCCCTTTGTTTACTGCACCATCTCTGCAAAACTCCAGGCACATGACTATATGGTATTTCAGACTCTTCATTAAATGTCTCCATTGATGCAAAGAACATCAAATTGTTCACTACATGTCCCCTTAAGTAGTAGGGTGCTGGGCACTGACCCCCAGGGATGTTTTCATGGTCCTGATCCTTTCCAAGTAATTCTGTTTAGGGCTTTACTAAAAGCCCATTAACACAAAGACCTGCCTGGGGAGAAGGAAGATGAGACCCCTCATTTATGGAGATGACTTGCTCATCTGGTTGGCTCAGCAATTTGTTCATTTGGGAACCTATTTTTATTCACCATGAATGACTAAGCACATCGTTTTGGGGGCTGATGGCTTTTCCTTTTTCTGCTCTTTCTTGGATTTATTTATTTTTAGGTTTGTTTGGGAGGGAAGAGAAGCAGAGTGCAGGATGAAAGCTCAGAGAACAGGAGACAGAGATCAAGGGAGAGTGGGAAGATTTGATTTACCCCTCCAAGTCTCAGGCTGCCTTACTGCTTATGGAACTTAGCAATCCATTGAGGAATTTTATAGGGCTAATAGGAAAGGAACATTCAGGAGGCTGTGGACTTTTTTCTTCAGAAATTAAAAAAAAAAAATCAGGGTCACATTCTGCCAATGGGTTTCTGAAGAGCTTGAGTAGGATTTGAGATGGAAGACTTTCTCACAGGTCTTACAGCCCTTGATGATGCTACAGCCCACGTGTCCCTAATGTGATTACAGGAGAATTGCTTTGGGCAGGAAGCATCCTTCTGTCCTGTTTGTCCCGTGCTTAGCACAAGGGGAATCCAGCCATGATGCCACAGTAATGCAGGAGATTATTCATACCCCACTTTTTATTTGAAAGGAAAGTAGTCCTAGGCCGTATGGTTGAGGGCATGCATGCATGACATTTGAAGATCCCTAGAAAAGTGGAGGAGGGTTAAAATAATGCAGAATATTGGGGGGTTTTATTCCTTCCATTTTTTATGTCAGTTCCCTGGGGGAAGGGTCACATTAATGGTTTTTGAACCAGTGATGCTGCATATATGCCACCGTGGTCCACGTAATAAACCTCTCACCTCTCACACTTTACATCGAGGAAGATGATGAGTCACTAACCCAAAGGCCAAAAAGTGCTCTGTAAACTGTAGGGATGACCTGGTACCTGGAGAAGAGGAAAAGCAGCTATTCAACCTCCCTGACCTTTCAGCCCTATTCATAGCAGTGAAGGGGACTGTCTCTGCTGATCTGATCTCACATTCCCCTACATCACTCTGCTGCCTCCTCTTGCCTGCTCCAAACCCCCTCTGACCTTTTTCTCTGCTCACCCTCCATCCCTGCCTGACATTAAGAAGAGGAGCAGCCTTACCCACACAACTTCCCCCAGACAAATGAACAGCAGGCTCATCATAGCTCCAGTCTGCATCCATGGGTTTTTATTGTTTCTCCTGAGCCTGCAGGGAGGATACTCTGCACAGCTGAGTTTTCCAAGCCCTCCAGAAAAGCTGACGACAGCTAGCCATGGCTCTGCTTCTCCTGCAAACCTCTTAATCCCACAGGAGCATCACTCTCACCCTAGCACTGCTTCTGTTTCTTAGCAGCTTCTTGGGGAGAGACCTGAGTCTCATCACAGGCAGCTGTAGCACTAATAAAACCTTCTTTACTTTAGCAGGACCCAATGCCACTCCAGCAGCGATAAATCCTGAACCAGAGGGCAATTTGTCCTTTTTTAACCAATGCAGGCAGCTTCAGAAGGATTAAACTGGTCTCATGGAAACTGGACCTCCTCCAGCCTCAGAGACCTGTGAATGTGAAAGAAGTTCCCCCACATCACACCAACCCACAGGGATGAACACAGGGTGGGTGCCCCTACACTGGAGCCAAACCTGCCTGTGAAGAGCTGAGTGAATTACCATCCTTATTTCTTACCTCAGCACTTTGTGGGTAGGCTTAAGGCTTTTCCAGAGGATTTCCCTTCCCTTGCAGTTTCTGCTCACACGAACTTTTGTTCTACCCACCCTGTTTCCAGTACTCTGGGAATTTCTCTGCTACCCTTCCCCAGCACCACAGCTGAACTGCTTGCTGCAACAAGGCCACCTGCACCAGGCTGTGTCACTGTGGGGGTGACACAGCGTGTCCTTGTGTCTTCACCCTCCCTGTGCCACGGCTGCATCCTCCTGAATGACCTGCAAGCTGTCCCTGCACGGCACCAGCTGCTTTCCATTATCGTGTCCCTGGGGGGACGCTACTGCAGCACCCTAGAACTGGGATTCCGTGCAGCTTCCAGAGCAACGAGAGGCAGCAAGCACATCCCTGATCCTGTGCACAGCCTGGGCACAGCCAAGCCCTCCTGGGCTTGACCAGCCTTCGTGACGCCCCCAGACCTCTCCCCTAAAGCAGCCCACATACCGTGCATCCTGCTGCCGGGTGCTCCCACCCCTGCCTGCATCGGGATTTGCTCCATGCCAGCAGGATCTATTACCTCACACACATAGGATTTATCCCCTTTCCATTCATCATCCCCTCACAACCAGAGTCGACTTTTCCCCACAGCATTACATCACCACCACCTCCCCTTGTTAATTCCGGTTGTCCCCACGCACTCCTGCCACACTTGTTTTAGTTTTTCACCCAGGTCCATAGCGGTGAACCCGCAAGCAAGGCTGCAGCAAGCCCCCGCTACGAAGGGCTCAGTGGGTGACACTGGGGAGAGCAGGACCGAGCATTCCCTTCTGATGCTCGGGGAAGCCGCTCGGCCGGGGCCCAGGAGATGCCCTTCTCCAGCGGGGCGCTACCAGGATGCTCCAAGCAGGAGGTGACGTCCCAGTGGGGGGGACACGAGGAGAAGGACTGAGACACGGAGGAGCTCTCCTGCGTGAAGAATGTTGGGGGGGAGAGAGGGGGCTGCAGGTTGACCTTCCCATCCCCTAACTGCCTCCGTGCCCATCCCTAGTCCATGGGTGCCC
>VRYO01001269.1:31971814-31990494 GCA_009812075.1 Sialia sialis | reverse complement strand
GGCCGGGGGAGGCCGTGGCAGAGAGGGAGGGAGGGAGGGAGGGAGGGAGGGATGCTGGCCGCCCTGCCCGCGCCTCTGCCCCCGCCGCGGGGCCGGGGCCGGCGGCAGCTCCGCGCCGAGGCGGCCGCGCCGTGGTCCCCGGGTGTAGCGGTGCTCCCTCCTCCCTCTCCTGCCTGCCCTACTCTCCTCCCTCTCTCCTCTGCCCACTCCCTCACTCCTCTCCCTGCTCTCTCCTCGATCTCCCGGTCCCTCTCTGTCTCTCCTGCTTTTCCCCCCACGTCTCCCTTTCTCTGCTCCTTCCCCCCCTTTCTCTTCTCCCCCTGCTTTTCCATCCCCTCACCCCCATTTTTCACGGGGGGGCTTTTCGCTTTGCCAGGGCAGAGCGCGGTGACGCCGCGGCAGCCACCACGGAGAGGACACAGGACCCCCCCTTGGGCCCGCCATGCCCCTTTGAGGGGGTGGCCTGGACCCCGAGACCCCCGCAGGGCCCCCCGCAGGGCTGCTTCGCCTGCATCGCCAAGCCCCCAGCTCTCCGGCAAGCTTCGCCCGTCCTGTCTCCTTCTTCTGCCGTTTATCTCATGGAGAGCAAGAGCTGCAAAGGGGACAGCCTGCGTCCGGCGGTCCCGTGCAAGCACTCGGTGGAGAAGAAGACCATGACCAACCCCACCACTGTCATCGAAATCTACCCTGACACCACCGAGGTGAACGACTACTATCTCTGGTCCATCTTCAACTTTGTATACCTCAACTTCTGCTGCCTGGGCTTCATCGCCTTGGCCTATTCATTGAAAGTGAGTACTGAGCGTGAGGCTCGGGTAGGGGTCACCAAGCAGGGGGGAAGCGTTTGGGGCTTGTGCCTGCTGTGAAACACATCTTTGCCACCCACATGAGAGGCTGCAGACGAAGGGGATGGGGATGGGGATGGGGATGGGGATGGGGATGGGAAGAGCTGAGGAGCCTGGGATAATTACTTCAGGTGGAGAAGAGGTATTTTCACTTGCTCCAAGTACCCTCAGAGGCTCCTCTGTACCGCGGCAGCAGGGCAGGCAGGCAACACAGGGCTGCTTTGGCTCATGCTGCACCTGCAGGCACTAAGTCCCTTGTCTGGGATCCTGGCTGTTACAGACCATCAGGATAGGACACAGCAGCATTGGATGGTCAGGCAGGAACAGTAAGAAGCAGCCAGCCAGGATCAACCATCAGCTGGCAAGTTGCAGGGGGTAAGAAGCTTACAAAGTGCAGGGCAATCCTGCCTGTTTCTTTCCTGCCCCCTCTGTAATTAAAACGCCAGAGCTCGTGGCCAGCTTCCCCCACCCCAAATCCTATAAATCTGAAAAGATGCCCTGGAAACCTGCCAGGATCATGGGAATGGTGAGAGGTGGCAGAGAGTGCAGGGGGCTTCCCACAGTCGGGTTGGGGGGATACAAAGCTTGTTGTTGTTGGAGAGGCTGATGGCATGGAGCACAGTCCACGATGGGAATGGGACCAGGTTATTATTTTGGATAGCTGCAGGGGAGAGCAACCCGGCAGGGATGATGCCTGGCAAACAGGCAGCCCCTTGGCAGCTGCCAGGAGAGAGGGGCCTGGGCTGCCCTCCCCTTCCCTGCCTGCCAGATGCAAAACTAACTGAATGGATGTGCAGAGAGCCTGGGGCGGATGGGTGGCCCAGAGAGGAGCTGGCTGATTTGTTTTGGCAGGCAGCATTTAGAGGAAGGCCAGGGTGCAGACGGGCTTCGTCACAGAAGCAGATCAATTAACCCCATGGAGCTCCTGTGAGCTGGGCTGTGAGCACCCAGCACTGCAAGGAGGCTGCTCCCAACACTGTCAGGCTCCCCATCAGAAAGGCTCAGCGACAAGTCTGCAGCCCTGTGTCCTGGGCTCACTCAACACTGGCTTTGTGGTGCCTGCCTCAGTTTCTCATTTCCCAAGATGGGAGGCGAGCTCTCATCAATTGCCTGTGCAGGAGGCTTTGCTGCTGCCTGAATGAGGCACTTAATAACTAACTTAAATCATCCTGGGGCAAAGCATCACACAAGCACAAGGGCAAATCTAGTCAGCAGCAGACTGGTATGAGGGAGGGAAGCAAGTCCCTTATCACCCCCCACACCTTGATCCAGCAAGGGAAGAAAAAACTGGCTTCCTCCTCATTTTTTTAACCCTTTTCTTGTCTGTACCTGCCTTTATCATCTTTCCCATGGAGGAGGCTACCATGAGTATCTTGGTACATGTGGTTCCTTGCTGCTGCAGCAGTGAGGGCAGGACAGCCTGAGAACAGGACTGACCCATCCCCTGGTGACAGGATGGAGTAGTGTCTGACACCTGCAAAGCTTTTAGAGGCTGGACCCTTCACTATCCTTAAAGTGGGGTGGAAGGAAAGGCAAAGCCTAGAAGTTACCCAGGGCCTCGTGCCAGAACAGAGGCATGGGCTCAGCATCTGTCTGCAAAGATTTAGAGGACACATATTCAAGCATGAAAAAAGAGGCAGTGGTGAGGGAAGGCAAATGGGAAATTTGCTCCAAATCAGAGAAAGGAGAATAGAAGATGGCTGTCAAAAAACAGCCTTGGCTTTTAGACTGAGAAGGCAGCAGCTGATGGGATGTAACCGTGGTACCCAAACAGAGGTAACGCTGAGCGGGTAGAAATAACTCTGCTCTGGTTTTGGAGCTCCCCAGTGGCTGTGACTGTGTGGCAAGGGGAAAATAGAAACAAAATGTCCCTCAGATGCAGAGGACAGAGCTAGCAAGTGGCTGAAGAGATGCTCTCATGAGCTGCTGTTGGGGTGGGTGCTGAGAGGCAATGCAGATGCTGGGGCAGTAGCAGGTCTGTCCTGGAGTAGACTGGGATGTTCAGAAAGGCAGCTGTGTTCCTTACGCACAGCTGCTGCAGGGATCTTCACAACACCCTAGCCAGGCTGGGTGTTATGGGTATTTCTCCAGAAGCACGTTTTCTTCTCTTTTACTGTCAATAATGTTTTTCCCAGAAGTTCAGAGAAAACAGGAGCAAGAAATGTCCTGAGGATAGATATCCCTTTAAACAGACTTCTCTTGTTCCTCTGCAATTAAATATAAGAACATTTGAGCAGTAGGCACTTTAAGTCCAGCCTTTCTAGGACTGTGGTCTGAAGGGGCTGACTAAGGTGATGTAGGACGGAGAAGAGTGAAGCTGCACCTTCCTTTCCCTGAGCCTCTTCTGGGATCCCTGACAGCAGAGCCCTCAGCCAATGGAACACAGGTTTCCTCAAGGGCCACCAGTGCACTGATGCCATTAAGTGGTTCCTGGGTTACACCTTTTACACTTCCTTTAAATGACTGAAATATCTAGCAACTCCAGGAATCATCGTTTTCATTATCAGAAATGGCATTTTCAATTCCCTTTCATAAAGGTCACCTGCTTCTGACAGATTCATACTGTTAATAAAGCAGTATCTCTTTGTAACCCAAGTGCATGAGCTGTTTCAGTATATATCTTAGCACATCCTAGCATTTCCTCTGGTTTCAGCAGCTTAATGCCCACAGTGGAAGACAGATATATCCTTGGTATATTACTGTGAAGCTGTCTCCTTCCTCATGCCCTATTTTATTGGTTTCAGCCACATCTGGGAAAATGGCATGTCTGCCTGGCCTTTTGCATGCTAGCTACAGCCTTCTAGATTTCTTTCTGCAGGGAAATGCTATTTCATGGTGACAACCATTTGCTAACAAATGTCAAAAACCCCCACTCCAGCACCAAAGAATTTGTGAAGAAGGAAACACGTGAAGTGAGGTGAGGGCAGAAACTGTGACATACAAGGCAGGTTCTGTGTGACAGACGTCACAGCCAAGCACTCTGCAGGAGTGTGGCAGCACGCCTCATCTTTATTTACCCCATAGCAGGCCAGATCCTCGGCAAACACAGCTAGCTGGGCTGCAACGGGGTCACACAACTCATGGATCCCTCCAGGGGTCATTTCTAGCATCTCAGGCTTCTCAAGGTCAGCCTCCCTGAGTGCAAGCAAGAGGCTTGCTTCTAATCATGAGTGCTGGATGCTGGAGGAGATCAACAGCAGGACCAGGGAAGTTAGAAACTCTAAAGTAACCCCAGCCCAGCACAGATAAAAGTATCACTCCAACAGCAACGCTTTGGATTCGGTTGGTTTTGATCAGAAGCAAATGTTGTGGTCTGATATTCAGCAGCTCCCTCCCTTCCCCTTTCCCAGCTCCAAGTGGTAATGAATGATGCATCAGTGCCTGGTGGCAGGAGATCTCACTTCAGCTGTTCAGAGGTTCGTCTCTGGAGACTGCCAGGGTGAGCCAAGTCCTTCTCTGTACCCATTGTGCCATGAGGCTGTAGATCAGAGAGATCAGAGGAGCTGGGAATCTGAGATGAGCCGCAGTGTGGATGCCTCTCTGTGGCTCTAAAGAGATGAAGATGCCAAGGAGCCTTGCTGGCTTTTTAAGCCTCACCAGCAGCCCACAGCATTGCTTGCAGAGTTTTCTTGCCCCTTGAGGTCATGGAAACATGCCAAGCTCCCTTGCCCTCTCTCTGCCCAGCCCTTAGCACACAGCTGTGGGCACGACTGTTTGCCTTCCCCTCTTGCCACTTGTTGATCTTCCTTGTTTCGAGTGGAAGCAGCCCAGCACAAATCCACAGCTATTTATTAACCCTGAGAAGCTGCCGCACCCAACCTCTCAGGCAGGTTCTCATCATGCTTTTCAGAAGGAGCAATGGTTTATGGATGTGGGTGAAATGCAGGGGTGACAGTCCCATGACGCCAATGCCAATGTGGTGGAGGCACGTGGGCTGGAGAGTTCTTGAGAAATTCACAGAGCAAATAAATCCAAGGATCGCCTCCAGAGCTCCTTCTGTGCAGGGACATGGAGCTCTGCATAGAAATGGGTTTACTGACAACCAGCTGTGGGCTTCCAGGCTGCCTTACAAACAGCCTCATTAGACTTATTATCAACAAACCATTTGTCTCCTTCTGCAAGCTGAGGCAGCACTTTTTACTAGAGCAGCAAGTTTGCTGCTCCCAAAAATGAGAGGGGCTGAGCCTCAGGGCAGAGAGAGGGCAGGTGACTGCTGGGGAAGGGAATGGTGTGGTAGGAGACAAGGGGAGCACTTGGAGAGGAAGCGGAAGGTAAAACCCCAAGGAAACAAAGGGCAGAGGGTGGTGATGAGAGGGAGGAGAGAAAGAACCCTTGGGCACTGGCACACTGGAGGTGTGGGAGGACACCATGAGATGGAGATGTTGGCGAGCAGCAGGGAGGTGACAAGCAAGAAGGGATGGATGGAAATGCCACACCACCTTTTGCTGGTGGGAAAGGAGAGGAGAAAGGTTTGCTTGTTACAACACAAAAGCTGGCTGTGTTTCATGGAAGGATAGGCATGGAACAAGAAAGAAATTGTTTAAGTTGCCAGCCTGGATCAGAGGTGAGCTCTGCCTTGTCCGAGGGAGATCTCCAAATATGCCACCACAGAGTGCTTGGAGATGCCCAGGGAAACTCCAGTCAGCAGATGTAATTATCCTCACACTCCAGTCATCTCAGTGCAAAGCAGAGCCAAAAATCCCCATCTAGTTTTAGGAAAGGGGAGAAGTGTCAAAGGGATGATGAGAAGAGCCAGTGATTAAGAAAACACCACACCTGGGTCCGGGGTGGGGGTTCAGCCTTGTGACCTTGGGGACCTGTCCCTCACCATGCTTCATCTCTCTGGCTATGGAAGGAATCAGCTTCCAGGGCTCCCAGAAGTTCATGCACCAGCTGCTAGCACATTATGATGATGGTGGCCACAGGAGCATGAAAATAGGAAAAGCTGAATTTGGGCTATAAGAAAGACACCAGCATCTCCTTAAGGACAAAGCAGGGAAGGAGCTCCTCCAGAGGCTGGCTCAGTTGCCACAGCAGGACATTAAAGGGAGACATCTGGAAGCATCTGGGGGTTCAGAGCCATTCAGGAGGAGATGAGGCTGTCCTGGAGAGATGTGGGAAGCTGGAGATGTGAGTGGTGTGTAAGGAGAAACTCCTTTTTATTGCACTTTGAGTCCACAAGGGCCCTTGCACTTGTCTGGCTCTTAGAGGCTCCATTTCAGGATAAATGATTACGGCAATCAGGGATAATTTTCATGGGGGTGACCACTGAAGCCTTAGGGGTTGGCAGGAGTGTGTGGGTGGAACCAGCTGGAGGTGCAGGGAGAGGAGGGAGCTGGGTGCCCTTTGATAGGAGTCAAAGGCAGCTATCATATGCACCCAAACAGGAGGAAAGAGAAGAGATGGAAGGGTCAAAAAAAAAGGAACTGTGGGGAAATTGTGTCACTGGGGAGAGGGAAGCCCCAGGCACCCTTCACCACAGATGCTCAGCAGCAGCACGACAGAAGCAGGGCCAAAGGGAGAGCCATGGGAAAGTCAAGGAGAGGCAAGTGTGAACTGGTGTCAGGTGGGAGATGCTGCTGGGAGAGGCTGCTGGGAGCACTGGAGAAGGCTGAGCATGGAAATTAGGGTTGTAGGGCGCCCCAGGGACAGGAGGAACAGGAGGTGAGAAGTAGGAGAGAGCTGGGGCCAAGAGGAACTGGCCCTACAAAGGTAAAGCGGCTTGGCTGCGGGAGAGTTGCAGAGCTCGGTGTGCTGGCTGTGCCGGTCTGCTGGAGAAACCTCTGTCTGCCTGGCAAACACTGACAGCAAAGCCAGCTTGCCTGCGGCAGAGAGCGCTGGGCTACAGTGCAGGAAGGGGCAAAAGGCATTTGCTCCGTGTCGGTTTTGCCTGAGGCAGCCCCACCGCTGGGAAGAGGAAAGTGTGTGAGAGCTTCAAAGAGTCTGCTGGGAGCTGCAAGCAGGATTTCTGGCCTGAATCCAGCATCTCTGGGGCTTCTCACCAGTGCGCGAGGAGGTGCCAAATGCCTGGTGCTGCTGAGCCCAGGGGTTTTTGGGAGGATGTTAAACTTACTGAATAATTCCAAATGTGAGTCATCCCGGACATTGAGTTGACACAGAAAGGCATGTGGGCTCCTGGCTTGATGCCTTCCCAGAGATCATCTCCTGTGCCGAGAGCTCCAGCCAAGTGTACCCCAAAGACACGTGCAGTCTGTGACTGTCCCCTCTCTGTGATCCCAGAAGGATGCTCAGCTGAGCACTCCACAGTGGGTCAATGAGTAGATGGCCCCAGCTCCAGCTCCAGGCTCCAATGAGCAGGGCACATCAGACGCCAAGGACATGGCACCATTTGATTTAATACAAATATGAAAAATAGGCTCATTCTTGACACTGTGCCTGCCAGCACCAGATCCTGTGGGTCTCATGCCAACAGCAGCTTCCCTACCCACATTTCAGAAGATCATGGTTTGCTTGTGCAGAGAGGTCCTCGTTGGTGTGGTGAGAGAGGTGGAATGTTGCTTGAGGGTCTGAAATGCAGTTTTGGAGGACTCATGAACCAGCACAACTCAGTGGGAACAAGGGGTGCAGTGACCCTTCCATGTCCAGCAGAAGGCTTTCAGGACAACCCTGTGGGTAAGCACTGCAGGAGGAAGAGAGAAAATTCTGTAAGATGTGGTCTGAATCTGTTGCAGTGTCTTTTTGGAAAGCTCCTGATCGATAAAAGCCTTTTAATATTCCTCGGTCTGACTCTGGTGCTGGTTTTTGCAGCTTGCCACCCACATCTGGTGTCCAGCCAGCAGTGCCCTGCGGGGCTCTCACTGCCAGCAGCAGGGCAGGCAAAGGGCTCACAGCCCTACTCCCCACAACCTCCACCCCAAAGCAGGCAGTGGGGCAGGCCCTGCCACACCCTGGGCACCCTGCTTGGATATGGGAAATGGATGAGGGGTCGAGTGTCCTGGTCCTTATGTTCATCCTTGTGGTTCCAGTTGCCAGAGTCTGCTGAGTGCTGGCTGAAGGGGCAGCCTGGGGACAGGGACATATCCCTGCCAGGAAGCAGTGGAGTCTGACCCTCCTCTGCTGGGATCCAACTGCAGAGCTGCTGCTGGTGGACAGTGCCATCAGCTGCCTGGCTGTGCCATTGCTGCCTGCCTGGCTGTGCTGTCACTGCCTGGCTGTGCCATCCACTGCCTTGTAGTGCCATCCCTGCCTGCTCACAGCATCATTGCCTGGCTGTGCCATCTGCTGCCTTGCAATGCCATCCTTGCCTTACAGTGCCATGTGCTGCCTGGCAGTGCCATCCACTGCCTGGTAATGCCATTGCTGCCTGGCAGTGTCATCTGCTGCCTTGCAGTGTCATCTGCTGCCTTGCAGTGCCATCTGCTGCCTGCTAATGCTGTCGCTAGTAAATCGGGAATGCCCGCTAGTGGCATTGCTGCCTAGCTGTGCCATGCACTGCCTGGCAGCCTGGAAGAGGTGGGGACAGGCCAGTGACATGGACATGTACAATCATCACCCACTGCAGAGCAGTCCCAAGGAAAGCCCATAAAAGTCCCAGGCCGCAGGATAATGAAGGGAGCAGACTGTGCTGTCAGAATGGAAAACTGCCTGTGGCAGAGATGCTACACAATCCGCATAAGACCTGCAAAAGGAGAGGAACTCATTAACCCGGGACTACTTAATATGCTGGAGGCTGGTGCGCAGCCCTGGAGCTGCAGTAGAGATGCCGTGCCAGGTTTCACCCGCCCGGCCCCTCAGTGCAGACCGAGGCCCAGGATGCACACCAAAACTGCAGCCAGCCTTCCCCCTTGTGGCGGGGTGAGCTGAAGCCTGGCACTGCAGGGCCAAGGCGCTGTGACAAGCTGGGAAGTGTGCTTTGGTGCCTGTGTGCCTGCGGTGTACAGTGGCGTCTCAGTTCCTTTGTGCAGGCTCCAAATGACACTGCCCCACGCCGGGGACTGTGGGGCCCTGGTTTGCCTGGTTGGTAACAGCAATAGGTCACTCTTTCAGGTCTTCTCTGCTTCCAAGAATTTCCAGCCCACAGGTATTACAGTGCTTGGCTTCACAAGCTCAACCCATAGCAGAGATGGGGTGCAAACCTCACCTCAAGGTGTTTTATGGCACCCCAAGTGTTCAAATACAAAGAGGCCCAGCCCAGTCCTCATCTGTTTACAGGTAACCACGTTCAGGTGCGCTGGGTTTGTGGCTGTTGCTTGAAACAAGTTATGTCTTTCATACATGTCGCAATCACTTTATTTAATTCTCTTTTTCTCTCAGGTCCGGGATAAGAAACTCCTCAATGACTTAAACGGAGCAGTTGAAGATGCCAAGACAGCCCGGCTTTTTAACATCACCAGCTCAGCCCTTGCCACCTTCTGTATCATCCTTATCTTCATCTTCCTGCGATACCCTCTCACTGACTACTGAGTGAGGCCAACAGCAGCTGCCGCCGCCAAAATGCCTCTACGCCAGAAGTGTCTGCAGTTTCTTGTAGCAAGGACACACAAAACAAACCAACCACTACACCTTGATTGCCAAAAACAACAAAGTGAATTAAATACATAAATAAAAGTTAAATAGTTTATCAGCCCAGCTGAGCATACCCTTCTTGCCCTGAAATGGTATGTGAACAGCTGAAGGAAAGGGTTGTGCTCTTACACATGTACAGGAAGAAAAACAGACCAAGAAATACTTGTTTTATGGCCAACAAGCTGTGTGAAAAGAGCATGCAAAGCCCAGAGCTATGCACACTTAGTGGCAGACAGCTGATCTGTAGGGAGTAGCGGGGTCCTGTGGAGCTGGAGACACATACAGCGATCGATGGGGATCGTGGCAGGGCTGGCTCACAACATATCAGGTGTGTTCAGACCGCCCCACCACCCCCAGCTTGTGGGGGTTTCTTTTCCTTTTCTTCTCTTGAATTTCATCCACTGGTTCAAACAACTCTCAACCCCTGGAGAGCTGAAGGTGTTAGGAAGTTCATGCTGGGGAGCCCCAAAGCCTCCTGAGAAACCCCAAAATATTAAAGGGCACGTTTCTCCTGGGGATCTCCCAGTAGTGCTGAGAAGGAAAGCACCTTCTGGAGAACTTGCCTAAGCCACCTAAGTGGAGTGCTACTGTATTTCTGTAAACAGTCAATAAAAAGATACCTCTGATCTGTGATGCTGCTGGGGTAATTCCTTCCTTAGCAGGGCTGGGCTCCTGGTCTCTATGGGCTGGCAAGAGAAAATGCTAATGTCACCAGCAGCTGCTGGGGAGAGATTTAAAGCAGGAGTGAGGGATGCTGCTGCAGGTCGGGGCCACACGCAGCCGTGAAGGAGAGCACAGACCCAGACTTAAGAGCAGAGACCTCGGTGACTCCTTGATGGACAATCTGTGGCAAGCAGGCAAAGGCAGCCAAGCAGGCAGGGCCCCCCTCCCCTACTAGGGAAGAGAGAAATAAATGGCTGCAGTCTGAACCTGCTGCTACTGCAGCACTTCCCAGGGTCATTATGAAGAGCCAGACTTTGGAGTCGACGTGTGTTTGTCACTGAAACAGGCAGGAGCTCAGAGCCCTGCCCGATAGCTGCCTGCAGTTGCCTGTCATGCTGCAAATCAACACACCCTGACTTGAAAACACCCATAAATGAACGACAAGACCAGCACTAAAATACATCCTACCAGCCCCTCTGACCCTTCATCTCATCTCATCTCATATGCCACAGCTGCCTCATCTTTTCCCAACTGTAAGATGACCTCATCCCAAGGGACACCAATCACTGCAAACCAGCCATGGAGCTGGGAGAAGGCATCAGGATCCACCTTTGTACCCACCCTGAAAACAGAGGTGAAGCAAGAGATGGGGAATGCAGACAGGCTGTCATGGGACACATCATCATCTCCTGAGTGCATGGTTAAATCGGCAAGCTGTCTCTGGGCTGCGCTCAGTGAGGGGTGTGCCATAGTGAGATGTGGGAACAGATCATAAAGATGCTTCCCTGAAAGCATCATGAGATGTCACCTTCCTGCTCAGGTCTCCATACCTTCATCCTGTCCTGGGCTTCATTTATCAGGGGAGCTATTGGTAGAAAAACCTGCAACCCTCCCTGCTCCCCACTCACTGGAGAGCATTTCCACAGCAGACCAGATCAGGGGTCAATTCACAGCAAAGTTTTGATTGGCAGTGCAATGTATGGTGCCCTGAAAGCATCTCAGCCATCAACAGCTCTCTTAGGACTCATTCAGAGGTCAATACTCTTCCTCTCTTGGTACTTCTTGCTCCTTCCCTGCAGCAAGACCTGAGGGGTCATGCCCATCGGTGTTTCCATCCTAACACATGTAGGGGCTATAGCCAGTCATCATCCCAGGCTCAGGAAGGAGGTGCCTGACAGGATGGCAATGCCCCCAAAGAGGGTACAGCCACAATGACTCACATTGCAGCCACCCTGAAATGGCAAATTACACGCTGCTGGGACAGTGCTACCTTAGGCAAGACCCAGAGCAATCATCCCAGGATCCTCCAAGGCTAGGAGAGGCACAGAGATGAAGTTGTATCCTCTTTTCCCTCCCCCTGTACCTGCACCAAGCTCATGTTGGGCGTGACTGAGGCCTTGGCTTGAATCCTTCCCCGTCACACCTCTCAAGCTTTTCAGCTCAAACACAAGTGCAGCTGGATGGGCTCAGGGCATAACTCAGACAGGGTTATCCTGTGTGTAGTGCCAGGGGCTCCAAGCTGCAGGTTTAGATCCCTGTGGGACCAATGGCATCTCTGCAATAATGAGTGCATTCTTTCCTATGAGCTGGTACTGATGTCAGCCACGTAGCAAGTGCTTTTGCACTCTGAGACCACCCCCAGCTCCAGGAAATCTTGCAGGGACAATGCCACCATCCCCGTCTCCTGTGCAACACAGGAGAGAGCCACTCTGCTTGGCATGCAGGCATGGGGCTGCTCAGATAAAGGCAGAGCTGACACAAAACTGGAAGTGACCCAAAGCCAGCCTTTTCTACATTTAACAAGTGTGACAAATGAGTTATCATCATCCCTTCCCCTGACAGACCATCTTATCTGCAGGAAAATGAATGCTGGTTTAATGAACCAGGGGGGATATTGAACTGACTCGGCAGCATTTTTTGCATTTTGGGGATGCAGAGGGAGGGTTATTATTAGTAGCCATCATATTTTTTGTTTGTTACCCACGTTGTAGGAGGTGAAATCGCTGCAGCAGGTTGGAGACACCCAGACAAGGTTTCTTCTCCTGCCATGGACAAGAACAGAGTAGCAAGAAGGATGCAGTAACCCTTTGCCCGGAGGATGGGATGGCCAACCCCAGCACATCTCAGCTCCACCATCTCGGCTCCACCTGCAGCTCTGGGCTGTGGGGCAGCAAAACTCCTGTGCTTTCTTTTCCTATCTCTTAGTGTTTCCCCTTTAAAGGAGTTCCTCCAAACCCACAACAAAAGAAAATCACTCCCAAAATGGGGAAGTAAAGGGGACACATAGATTTCCAACTTTTTGGGGAGAAAAAAAAATATTCATGCATGGGTCTTCCAAGTGAAGCAGCATCAAGGTATTCAGCATTCATTTTTCACCTTGTCAGTGTCAGGGACCCCCAAATTGAGACAGTAAAAATACATCTCCGTATGCTGTCAGGCAAGTACATCCCAGATTGCACCAATTGTGCTGTTAAAGCAAAAGAAAGAACTTTTTTTTCATTTTGAGGGAACAAGGGAAAGAAAAGCAGCAGCCAAATCCGATAGGTCCTCTAATTGCTTTTCTTCTTTTTTTTAATTTTGCAAGAAAATTCTGGAAGTTCAGGTTTTGCCAAGACTGACACCCGCCGCGGCAGAAGGCAGGCTTTCAAGAGCTGCTTCTCTGCCTTTTCACTCCTGCCACTCACAACGTCGCGCCGCGCTCTCCAAATCGCACTTTTTTTTGGCTGCGAAGCCGCAGCCTCTGTTGCACTCCGCGGCGGGAAGGAAAACTGAGAGGAGGGGGTGGAAGGGAGGAACAGCCCAACGCAGCTTGAGAAGCATCCTTGGAGATGGGGAAGAACTGACGGACACGTTGCCATTTAAAGATTTAATTGCGTTCTTTCGGGAAACTGAGCCTGACAGCTTAATGAGGATTGCTTTTTGGTTTTTGCTGAGCTCGTGGGGAGCGATTGTTCCCTGTTAGGCGACATCGTGCCTAAAACACCTGTGCTGATTCTGTGTCCCTGGTAGCTGAAAGGCGTTCGTGGCGAGCCTGGGGAAAGGCCACCAAGGCTGGAGAGGGTCACCCTGCTCCGGAGAGGAGACGCTTCGGGACGGGGCACGTTGAGCCCCGCGGTGAAATGGCTGCGGGGGGACCCCGAGGAGCCCCGCGAGCAGCCGGGAGGAGGTGCCGGAGCAGGGAGCGGGGTGTGGGAGCGGAGCTGGAGCTGCCAGGCTGCGGGAGGCAGGCAGAGGGCCCTCTCTGCCCGCGGCACGGGCAGCGCACCGCCCATCCCCGCCGCTCCGGGCGCTTCGCCCTGCCCAGGAGCATCGTCCGTCCGCGCTCCTCAGGGCTCCCCGCCGCAAGCACCGGGAGCTGCCAGCCCCGACACGGGGCACACGCTGGGTTGAGCGAGAAGCAGCTGTGAAGTGAGGGTGGCTCCTAGAAGCAGCCAGGAGCGGGTGGCCAGCCCTCGGCAGGGATGTGCCCCTCCGTGCCAGCCGGGACGTGTGCGTCAGACACTTGTACGCATTCACCCTCCACGCTGGCAGGGAAAGGTGGCTGGGAGCCAGGCAGTGCGTGAACAAACCTTGCCGTGCTTACGCAAGTCTCGGTGCTCACCTGCGCTCGGGATGTCTCCCTTGCACAAATGCCACCAAGCCAGTTTGCAGACGGCAGCGCATCGTGTCCTAGCTGGGGTGAACTGGTTGGGGTTTGGCTGCTAAACACGACTTCGCAATCCTGCTTTATCTGTGGGATGGCCGTAATAAACATGAGATGGAGCTCTTTCAGGTAAGGACCTCCCGGCCCAGTGTCGACATCCGCCGGTTCCCCTGCCTGAGATGAGCTGCCAGGCGTGCAGGCAGAGTGTGGTGAATCAGCCATCAACTTCGATACCCAAATTAACAGTCACAGAGAGATGAAATGGAAACCTCTATCCTGCTGTGAGTTGTGTCATACTCCAGCAAAAGCCAACTACGCTGTAGCATCACAACACTGCTTCCCGGGCCCTCCATGGGCCAGGAGGCAGAGTCATACTGCCAGCAAGTAGCAACTCTCACCTCCCTTGCCAGCCATGTGCTGATGTGCTGGCTGACCTTACCAAAGCCCTTTTATCTCTGTTTTGCCCTCCAACACCATCTCAGAGGTTGATGGTTTTCCAGAGGCAGAACTGCAGCCTTTCTTAGAGCCACCAAGTGCTGGGACCTTGGCACTGTGGGTGTCCTGTGACAAGTACAATTGCAGCAATGCCCAGATATTGTCAGCAAACACAGGGAAGAGCAGAGCACTGATGGAGCTGCCTCTTCCCTGCTATTCATCCCTTCATCCTGTGCAGGTTGGACAGTGAAGAGCGCCTGGCTCTGCAGGCAGACCACGGCGGTGTGCAGCCCTGTGGGGAGGAGGAGGGGGAGGCACAGATGGCAGCAGATGCTCTCATCAGTGAAAATGATCGAAGCAAAACAAAAAACAACCCTAGCAACTGGTGAACAGCCTAACAAAAACCATTACAAGGGTACAGAGAAAGGGTCTGGACCTGACAGGCCCTTGCATGGAGCCTAGCTCCATGCTGCCTTCCGGCCCAGGATAATGTTTTTCCCAACTCCAACTCACATACAAAAGAGAAAGACCATGTCTTGTCCCAGAGCACTGGGCAGTGAATATTTTTAAAGACTTGGATATATTACAATAAAAACATTTGGTTTCTCTCCCATTCCCCTGTCCCTATCCTCTCTCTTGTCCTTTTCCCTCTGCCTTCAGAGAAGTGAATATGACCCCAGACAGCTTCTAGGCACATCTAAGCCCCTTGCCTACCCTCACTACCCATGGCAAGTCTTAAGTTGGGCCAACATGGCACTCCATTTCAGCACTGGGGGCAAAGGAGCAGGAATGCTTCCTGCACATGAGGGGTGTTACTGTAAAGCCTCTGTGCAGCTTGGCTGGTGCTGCCAGCCTCAGCTCCTGTGTCATGATAGCCTCATGCCAGTGCAAAGGTCCTGCTCCTCCACCCTTCCCATCCCCGACTTTGACCCAGCATGCACAGCCATGCCCCACGTTTGGCACATCTCCATGCTCCTGGCCAGCTCTCCTCCAATATGTCCAGGGCAGAAGGAATCAGAGAGAATTTATTCAATGTATGATGGTTTACTTTTCCTCTTCCCCTTTGGCAGAAGCGTCCTGTAGCACAGTCAGAGCTACAGAATGAATGCTTCTGCAGCATGTGCTGAGCTGAATGGCACAGCACGCAGCCCTCCAGCCTGCTCCTTCTGCGATTAATTGCACAGTAGCTGCTCCTGCGACGTGCACACACAGCTCTGCACGCTGTGAGGGCTGAGCCATGCTGCACACAGGGACATACTCCTATCAGGAAAATGGAGACAGATCCAGGGCAGCCCCTGTGTGAGAAACACACCTGCCTGGTGATGCTGCAAGTGTCTTTTGCCTGCTCAAGCATGTCAGCTCCCTTCACTGAGTGACACCATTTTGGGCTTTGCAGGAAGAAGGTGAAGTGCTCAGGGATCTGTGCATCCGTCCCAGCCATGAGGTGGGAGAGCTGGGGAGAACGCATGCAGGTACCACAGAAGGGAGTGATGCCCTTCTTAAAGTTAATGCAGAGTTCACCACAGTCAGTACATTTCTTTATGGAACAGAACAAGGCATCACAAAGCCTGACAAGCCCCTTCCTCCAGCACCACTTTGTGTCCCACTCCTGGACATCACAGCAAGACTGACAGGCAAGCATGTGGTGGAGCCAACCAAGCCTGGAAGAAGCAGAGCTGTGCCAGCCCAAGGGCTGACTCTGGCCCCAGCTATCAGCACAGTATTGAGGTGCCAATACCCCTTGCAGTGAGAACACAGTGTCCTGTGCCACAGCCAGCCCTGCTGAGTGAGGGTGATGGGATGCTGGTTCAGTTAATGGTGTAAGGAACTGCATCTAAACAACTAGGATAGGTTAAAAATTTATTGTTTGGACAGTTGAAGAAATTGCAAGTTGACAAAAGTCTCTTCTTTTTGGTGGTTAAGAAAGTTGGTTTGGCAGCAATTCCTTTTTCCTAGTTTCAGTTTCCTTCATGATCGGGTTCCAATTTTAATCCCTGCAGGATGCATGCAGAAGGCTCTGCTGCACTCTTCTGCACTTGGCCTGCCATGGCAATTAGGGGGCCTGGAAAACATTTTAGCAAGAACTATTACATGTACAAGCGTAACTAGCATTTGAAGCACGTAGCTGGGATGCAATCCATCTTTGGATGTGCCTGAAATATGGAAAAGACGAAAAACCAGAGTGGGGTGAATTATTTTTTAAGCCCTTTACCTGAAACAAAGTGCTTTCCTTTAGCCTAAGCAACTTGCTGTGTAATTTTTGCTCAGCTTGTGATGGCTGTGATGGAGAGGAGGGTGTGATGGCCCTGGGGCTGAGACAATAGATTCACATCTGGTAGATGGAGCTTAGAGACGAGGCTGCTTTGTTCTGCCTGCCTGACCATTGCAGCATTGCCCTGGCTCTCCCAGATTAATTTCCCCCGAGGAAAATAGGGGTGATGGGGATGACCCGCGCCATCCAGAGCTGACCAGGTGTGCTCACAGCGCTGCCCTCGCTCAGGCTGGCTGCCCACTTCCATGTAGCCGTGGGTCCGCACCCAAATGCCAGAATATCAGGTTGAGCAGGACTGGGATCTAAATAGGGTTAGCTCCCAGCTTTGGGAGGCAGGTGAGGTTTTGCAAGCCTCAGTTAACGCCTGCTCCTGGGCCCTGTGATCCCGGGAGCAGTTTAGCAGCAGTGAATCATTTGTTTTGGTTTCTCCCCACGAGGCGCTTGGCTGCAGAAGCAGTGGGCGTGGGAGAGATGCAGGGCTCGTGGGCTGGAGCCACTCCCATGGCCGTGAGAACCTGGGTCCCACTGGTCCCAGCTCCGCTGGAGCTGCTCCTCCTGCTCGCTGCCAACAGGGATTTCGTGTGGGTTAAGCCTCCTGTGTCCTCATCATCCGTGGACGCAGCAGGGGCATCCATGGATTAGCTGAGGAGAGGTTGCCAGGGATGAAGGCTCAAGAGGGAGCTCGGCTTGGTCTCTTGCTGGAATGTACAGTTCAAGGGTGTCCCTCAGGACACTGCATCCTCTGCCTCGTCCTCATCACCTCCCCATCCCTTGCCTGCTGCAAGCTTGACATACTTCCGCTTCCCACTCTCCTCCTTGTGCCATGCCACTGGACAGACAGGGAACAATCTTCCCGACAGCTCATCTGGGATGCTCATCTGTGATATGCCAGCCAAGTCCAGTATTGGAAACATTGATTTTAACTGGAGTTCGGAAAGAAACTGTTTAAATCTCTTCCTTCAGCAGGCTTTGTGAGCTCATGGCTCTCTGCCTAGATAACAGCTTTCATAAAGACGCTTTGGGATTTTCAGACTCATTCCTTTCCCCTCTTTTTTTCTATTTTACTCCAAAAAAGGGGAGTTAGGTAGAGGAGGAAACAGTCCAAAGATGAGGCAAGAGAAGTCTTTCTCAGGTTTTCCCCTGGATCTGGGTGCTTTGCATGGCCATAGGGATGGAGCTGAGCAGGAAAACCCAGCAGGAGAGGCTTCGTTCCAGCCATGCTGGTCATGCTGCTGCTCCAGCTCCCCCCAGGACCAAGTGCTCTCATGCCACTAAAGAAGTGACTGCCCGTGCTACCCCGGCATCTTGCCCCCTCTATTATGGTAACTGGGCTGAAACCCATGAGTTTAGGTAGAATATCCTTCATTTTGTAAAAGTTTCCCTGCTAACAGCTTTGGGTGAGCTGATTTTCTGCGCTAGGAGAAGGGCATGAACTCAGCGTTGCTTATGCAATGGGGAGAGTGAGACTTTTGCATCCCAGGGTTTTATACTTCTGGTGCTTTATGAGAAATGACATTTCTGGGAAAGATTTTGCCGCCAGTTACTGTGGGAGCTCAACGTTCTCCTTGAGCAAGCTGTGTGTCTGGAGACATGAGAGTTAATTTTAAAACATCCGGCATCCGTATCGGCAGGGAGGAAGGTTCCCTTCATTTCCTAAGCACCAGCAAAACCTAAGCTTCTAAACCCTAATCCCTCTCTAAGCTGGAGCTGCCAAACCAGGGCCAAGGGCAGAGAAAAACCCCTGCCATGTGAGCAGGCCAAGCTGCCCTGTTCTTTGGTGAACCTGCAGCAGGATGGGGGTGAGCCCACTCCATCCCTCCGGGGCCCGACCCCTGGGTCAGGCTCCTCCTGAGCCCCCAGCTTTTGGTCACGCTTTGCCATGCCACCCTTCGAGATCGTGCTGCCTCTATGCTCACCCTTCTGCAGCTTGGGCACCCCAAAGATAATGGGGAGCCATGCAGGTCCCCGCTGCCCCAGGCTCAGCAGGCACGGCTGGCCCCAGCTGCGGGACAGCTCTCAGCTCAGCCTCGCAAAGCCGGGCAAAACCATCCACGACCCAAAAACACATGGCAGCGCGTTCTCTGCCAGGAGCAGCCCGGCTCCGGAGGTGTCCCACGCTGGAGGGTGGCCCCGGAGAGCGCCTCGCCGCTCGGGCCGCTGTCCCCAGGGGCAGCCCGGGCACCCTGAGCCCCGCTGTGCACCCTGAGCCCCGCTGTGCACCCCATCCCTCTGTGCACCCCATCCCTCTGTGCACCCCGAGCCCGCTCCCTCCGCGCCGCTCCGCGCCCGCGGGGCT
>VRYO01001269.1:31948469-31970814 GCA_009812075.1 Sialia sialis | reverse complement strand
CTGAGGGCTGGTGTTTGAGGAAGCGGTGTTAACAGCGCTGTGGTTTTTCTGATGATGAAAGAGGTTGGAGTGTCGCCCTGTGTCCTTGGCGTTTAAACGAAGCCGGCATGTGTTCAGCAGCGGGGGTTTTCATGCAACATTTCATTGCTGCGGCTCCAAAGGCGCTGCTCGCGATTAATGAGTTAAGCTGCTCGTTTAAAAAAATCCTCTCCACCTCCCCTAATGTGCTTGGACCGATTGATCACCCCCCACGCACCCTCAGTCATTATGTAGAGGTAAATGTTGCTTTCTGTGCTGAGCGTTGTTTGTTTTTAAGGATTCCTGGTTATTTCCCATATTGATAAATAAGTTCCTTCTCCTTCCTGCTCCCCCCTCCCTTTTCTCCTCCCCCAGAATTAAATTCCTGAGCAACAGCAAAAGCTGATGTCAGTGCTTCAGCTTGCATTGGGGGAGCTCTGTGCACAGGTCAGTAATTTGCGGTTTCGTTAGAAGGAAGAATGCGGCGCAGTGCTGTTCTGATAGGGATGTTTGGATTTTTCTAGGCACGGATGCGTTTATCCCTCGTATTGCGGTAGTTATTGACAGCTCCCTGGTGGGAGCTGGGTGCTGCATAAGCTTATGTAGGAGAGACCATCCCTGTCCCAAGCAGCTGGCGATGACGAACGCGTTGGGAATGGTTGCCAGAGGTTCCATCTCCCTCTGATTTAGGGTAATAAGGCAGACCCCCTCTCCCGCAGGAAGGGGTGAGGATAGCCAAGCAGCCGAACAGGTAGCGCTGAGGATTGCGCCTGGCAGTGCAGGGGCCATGATAACCTTGAGAGCAGCTTGCCTGTGGAGCGGTGTTTGACATTGGCTTGCATTGTCTCATCCTCCTGCGCTGAGGCAAAGGCTCGGGGCACGGCTGCGGAGAGCTTTGTTTTCGGAAGGACTCAATGCACGGGAATTGGTGCTTTTGGGTTTGGTCTTGCCTCTGTGTGCCTCTGCTCGTGCTGTTGGAGGGCAGTTGTGCCGGGAGGACTCTCTCTGCAGAAGAGGTTTGTTGGGGTTTGGGTCTGCATGGGGCTTTCTGCTCTTGCTTTGATTTTGCTTGTAACAGCTCCCAAAATGAAGTAAGCTGTGGCACCAAGAAAATCCCTCTGGCCATAGTGTATTTTCAAACACCCTCAAGGACTTTGCAGGTGTCTTGTCCCCAGTTCTGCGTGGCACAGCCTGGATGTGCAGGATTGTCTAAATGGATGGGGCAAGAGTAGACAGAGGAGAGTGTGAGCAGCACAGGGGTGCCCAGATGCCTCTTTACAATGGCAGTAGGCAGAAAATCCTGCTTGTGGCCTATTGGCAACACAATTGAGCATCTCAAACCTGGGGCTGGAAGGTTTCCAAGCTGAGATGACAGCAGCTCACACCAAAAGTCTTCTAACCCAACAGATTGTCCTCCCGTGACTTTTAGTTGTCTCTGCTTAGACGTAAGGTAAGGAAAACCTGCATCTAGCATTGTTCTTTAAAATCTAGCCTTGGCTAAGCTTGGGAGAGCTAAGAAAAGTGGCCAGAGTCCTTAGGAGCACTCACTGGCCACTCTGCGTGGAGATTATTCTTGCAAATACTGCACCGTATTTGTCTGCAATGTGTTTTTGCTGGGTGCCAGGCACCTCACTGAGACCCACTGAACCTCTGGAGAGCTTGTATTCACCTAAAATTAAATGAAACATCACTTTTACTATGAAAACACCCCTGAGGGCTGGGTAGGACCAAGCAGTAGTGTCTGTCCCATGCTGCCAAATTGGATCTTAAGAGGTGGGAGAAAACTTGCTTCTCTCCTGTGCAACCCTGTCCTCCCCTAAGAAATGTTCGAAGGCTGGAAACCCCTCCAAAGGCTGGAAACCCATTGTGCCTCTGGATTTCTGAAGTGACCTCTCTGGCATGACTATGACTGAGTCCCCATTCCATCCCTACTCCTCACCTCTGCACCAGCTGCTGTAATCTGCATGAGGGATGGGGGGTTTTCCTCTTTGGATTTGCTTCTTTGCCTTTAAACAAGACTTTTCTTAGGGATCAGAGGTTATTTCTCTGGTGCACAGCTCAGCTCCCAAAGCTCTGGGCACAGTCAGGTGCAGAGCAGGTTCACACTGTCAGGAATGGAAGGAGGAAAAGGAGGTGCTCCAGCGTTTGGCAGCCCTGATTTATGGTGCAGGCTCATAGGACACTGCCATCATGCTGAAACAGTGCCAGCAAACTGAATCTGATAGAAAAGGAGGTGATGAAGAGAAGGAGCTTGTGGATGCTGACCCCTGTCTCCCAGTAGGGCAGCCAGGGTGCTGCACTGGGAGAGCCTGTAGACCGTTTCACCCTCTGCCGTGTGTTTAATGGCAGTGTTAAGGGGAAGATGATTGCAGAAATTCCCAGGTGCTCACGCTCTCTGGGTCTCACTGCACTCTTCTCCTTGCTGCTATGCAGAGAAACTCCTGCAGCCAGAGTGGCAGTGCAGTCATCCTGTGGGGAAAGCTTCGACACTCCTCTGCATCCCCATGCCCTCTGGGTTTTAAAACCTGTTTTTCAAGCTTTACATTTCTTCTCTGAAGATACACCTGTCCCACCTGATGCCAGTGGGAAGGAGGCACCTGACGTAATTGTGGCAGGCTCCGGTAAGGGAGGTGAGTGGCCTGGGAGCATTCATCAGATAAGAGGCTAAACAAGCTCTGTGCTCAAGATTTTCTCAAGCTTGCTCAGGAGACCGGGGTGTACTTCTGTGTGCAGCATTATAACACAGCCAGAAGAGTGTGAGGGAGAGTAAAAATTGACCATGCCAAGATGCTGTGCACTACTGATGTCAGAGGCTGCTGTCAAAGCCAGGCAGAGCTTGTGATGTGATTAATGGTAGTGCAGTTCCTGCAGGGACAGTGATGGTGTAGTGCATCCCCAGCGATGGCTTTGCCTGCTCATCTGTGGAGGGGGAGACCATGACATGTGTCTCAACCCCATGGGACGGTTGTTTTGCCAGAAGTGGGCCAGCAGCCGAGACCACGGTGGAACATACCAAGCCTTGGTCACCCTGTCTCCTCTTCAGCATGAGTTCATGGAGAGGATAACATCTCTTTTTCTTCCAAGAAATTTTCTAGACTTTCTACCCCAAACCTTTGTGTCCATGCTGTCTAAGAGACTCCTTTGGTTCTCAACCATCTCCACTTCAAGAAATGAGAGTAAGAATGAAGGTGGGACTGTGGGGGGAGTGTGCACAGCATAGAGCCCTGCCCAGACTATGCTGCTGACTGCCATGGCTCTTGCATCATGGCTGGCTCCACTTCTCTGCTATTTGGCTCTTCCTCTGAGGTTTTCTAGATCCAAGACAATCTAGGTTGGTGTGCGGGGAGCTTCTTCCTTTGCTTTGCCCAGGACTTCTGTGGGGTTGGTTTTGCTGCTTTGTATCTTCAGTTTTCCAAAGTGACAGGTATTGTTTGCATAATGTCTTGGAAGGATCGGCATTTCAGAAGATGGGTGAAGTGCTAGCCCAGGCTGGGTTCAGAGGAGAACCTGGAGGTGCTCACTGGAAGCTGGTCCAGTACACAGAATCTCCTGTTGTAAACAGGGAGCAGTAACAGGACAGAAATGCAGGGACTGCATGTATTAAGCTGAAACTTACTTAAGAGACTCTAGGAACCTATCTGGAGCTGGAAATCCTTCTTTGGTTTCCTCTTCTCTTATGCCTTTCTCCATGATGTTTTTTTTTTTTTTTTTGTGTGGAAAGCGCTCATGGTTTCCTGAGGTTTGCATGTACCTCTTGTCTTCCTTCACTGTATTTTCTTTAAATAAAGCCTTCTCTTGGGGCAGAGACCTTGTGTTCTTCAGGAATTTCTCCAGAGTCCTTCAAGATCCTCTAGCAATTTGCAGAAGAGGCTCTCTGTGTAGGGTTTCTGCATGCTGAGTTATGGCAAGCATTGTTTCTGAGTCCACTGATGTCTGGGAACAAGTCATTTGCCAACCAGAAGGGCAAGACAACCTGTTCTGGTGTTGATGCTTGTTCTCCTTTAAGGGAGAGAGGGGTTGGACCAGCTGAATGGCTGAGGTCCCTTTAAACCTAAATTACTGCATGACTAGTCCATAAATACCCACCGTCCTGCTTCTCCCAGGCTTTTATAGGATACCTGTTATTAGGCCGTGCTGGTGAGGGGACATGAGTGAGGTGGACCACTGCTTTGATCCTGTATGGAGGTTCCAGTGACAGAACAACCCTGGCATCCTGTCCCCCACCACGTCCTCCAGCCCTGCTAATGATGCAGTGCGTCTTTCCGGTCCATCTCCGTCAACCCACATTCCTCATCGGGCACGGAGGTGCGCTGTGTGCCCGCATCCCAGCTTTTCAGCTCACCTCCTCTCGGCTTTTTAATAGGGGATTTCATTCTCTGAGGAGCTCTGCTGTCTGCAGCTAACATGGTGATTCAGCTGATGCAGCAGAAGCTCGGGGAGAAATTTCAGTCTGTTAGGGCACTGCAGGTTTTTGCATCGAGCAGTCAGACCCTTTCCATGTGTTAAACCTGTGCCTGCATAAATTGTGCATCTCCCATTGAAATCCAGACCCTCTGGACACAGAGGGTCCCTCCATTTCTGGGGCATGCTGCTGAGAAGAAGCAACCATGAAGTGTCTACAACATCTGATTGTTTTTGTGTTGTCTCTAACAAACTCTCGTTTCCAAGCTTGTGATGGCAGCCTGGTCCTCCTTGAGCCGTGGCTTGAGTGGAGTTATTCATGCTATCTTCATCTGCCTTGGCTGGCAGCCCTGTGTGGGGAGCGGGCGGGCGCAGCCGGAGCCTCCCTTGGCACTCGAGGCTGTTGAGTGGAGGGCTGGTGCAGAGAGGGTGCCAGCCCTGCTGCCTGGAGCTAGCCCGTGGAACACCACGTTAACCACTGTGCTGCTGTCAGGGACCTCGCAGAGATGTCCCCAGCAGCTGTGCTGGGCTGACACCCAGAAGCCAAGCAAGCCTGGAGCTGTCCTTTACACCTTACCTGCAGCTCACATCAGGTTCAAGTCTTCGTGGAAAGTCAGAAGGATGCAGCAGGGCAGGAAGGTAACCCAGAGGGATGAGACTCCAGCCAAAACTGAGCCAGAGCCCTCTGAATTGCTCTCTGGGGTGGTAAAAAGACAAAATGCCTCCCACACATCAAGGGAAGTTGACTGCTGCAAAAAAACCCGAATGCAAATCTCTGACTGGGCAGAATCTCCCCAGACACATCCTTTTGTAAAGCACTCTCATTGTACCATTAAAAATAGATCGGCGCATTCTCCGCTTGCTTGCTGAATGCTGATGCCTGTTAATTCTGTGTCATCCTCACAATCCCTTCTGCTTTGAGCTTGGCTGCCTCTTTGTCTGGCACCTGAGCAAGGTTCATTCAGCAGTACCTGATGCACAGATAAGAGTGAGCTCTCTTGGGAGTCCAGCAGGACAGGTGGGAAGGTGAGGGTGACTGAACTGGTCTTAGCTGGGAGTCAGCCAGCCCAAAAGGAGCAAGGTTTGGTGTGATCACGCCAGCTTTCACTTGCAGGGTCGGAAGCAGGGCTGAGTGAGACCTGCTGGCGTGCAGGTGAGTTGGAGGTTATTTAAGCTCTGGATGGATGTCATGATACATCTCTGGGTTTGTTTTTTTTTTTAAACTGGGGTTAAAGTACAGATATATGTCATGCTTAACATCCGCCTGGAGCTGGTGAGGGGAATATTGCTGCCTGTTTCCTCCAGCAAATGACTGCATGTAGTTTGGCACCCACAGTAGCAGTGATAATACGGATTCAGAGAGAAGACCCATGTTACAAAGTGCTGCAATGTCCAGCTCTCAGTCAGGAGATTCTTCTAGGATGCAGGATTTCATACATGAAGAGCTGTGGCATCTGACCAGCAAGCCGTGGCTTGACAGGGTGCTGGGAATGGAGGAAGACCTGCAAACCACGTTGTTTGACCCCTGTGTCACCTCAGATTAAGAACAAAACCAGTTGGTAATGAATCATGGCCCCCAAGGGGGAAAGAGAAGAGCGAGGCAGGAACATCAGCTTGGGCTTTGCCTGTCTTGTGTGTTGTTTCTAGAGAAAGGTAATTCTCTGAAACTCAGAGCTGATGCCTCCTTGTTGGGGCTGTGGTAGGAAGTAGAACCTGAGCTGACATATGCTAATTCATCCCAAACCCATGAGCAATTTGGCTGTTGTGTGCACACAGAAAATTCAGCAAGCCATGAACCAGGTCAGAAGAGTCTTGTAAAATGTGTTTGCTGGACTGGGGAATGTCTTATCCCATGGAAAACCAGCATAGCCCCTTTCATTTGTATTGAATTCTGGATCTCCTAGGGAGATTCACAGTTTTGTAGGCAGAGGGTGGCATCATTTTGGGCATTTTTTTCCTGGCTGCAAACCTGTGCTGGGATCTGCACCTCAGTGTGCACTGATGCTCACCAGAAACTGCAGACAACCTGACAGAAGGGAACATCATTATTCTTTGGGGAGGCAGGGGGTCCTATTGGTCATTTGATTATGGGGTCTAATGACACTGCACTGGGTATCAGCCACTGTCATTAGTCACTGCACTGTGCAGTGGCTGTGTGTGCTGGGTGCTCACCGTGGCCTCACCTGTGCCTGAGATGGGCAAGTTCCTGTCACTGGGGATTGTGCTTAAGAAGTGAAATGCTACATTTAACTGCAGCTTTGAAGAGCCACAGCTTAATCCCATGCTTTCTTTCACTTGGTGTGTACGTGTTGTGGGAAAACAGGACCCAGGTCCTGGAGACCCTGTCTCCAGGAGACTGCAAATGCCCCCTGCAGGTATTTATGGTGTTTGTTGTCAGGATGAGAGAGGCAGACCAGCCTTGCAGAAGTATCTGACTGCATACCTCTCTGGGCTGCCTCTATCTGCTCTTGCTGTAAAATGGCAAAGAAGCACCTTATTCCCAGGAGAAACCTGCTGGACACATGAGATCACACAGCAAACGATGGGATACCAGGCAGTGGGCAAAAAGGGCCTTGAAGATCAACAAAACTAGGTTTCTCTTCTCCATCATGACATGTCCTCTGTGATGTGTGCCAAGCTGCTCAAAGCAGAAGGTGCTTTTAGCTCTGGGATGAGAATGTGGCCAGCTCTCAGCTTGGCAAGATGAGAATGGAAATGGGATAGCTTAGTATTAGAAAGCAGCATGCTTGGGAGCAATATCCTCAGCGTGGGCAAAGGTGGTGATTAAATGGCTGGCTGGTCATGGATAACCTTTGGTCTTGGCTTTTGTAGGCTTCAAAATGAAAGCTTGTGTTTATACTAAAGGGGAAACCATATAAATCATGTTAAAAGCACAAGTCTAAGAGGAGGAGATACTGTTCTTGTCATCTAGGCTCCAGCTAAATTCCTTTCCCTGCTGTCCCTGTTGGCTTTTCCTGACTGAATCTCCAGATTGACTACCATGACTGCAGTGAGAAATTTTCCTGGGAGTGGCCAGTTTATAAATCCTTAACTGCACTTTTTTGGTGGGAACAGGCTGGGAGGCAATTGCATTTGCAGTCAAAACCCATGCAAAGCTGCTGGCACAACATCAAGTGATGGGACAGGATGAGAGAACCCTTTGCTTGGCTTAACTGCAGCCAGCAGATCTGGTCTGCCTTGTGGGGGGAGGGTGCATGGGAAAGACTCCCTGGCAGCTGGGTACAACTTGCACCTTTTCCTTCCACCCCTGAGGTGTGCCATGCTACCAGCCACGTAGCCAAGGCTGAGCACCCCATGCCAGCACTGCCACGTGGCTCCACGCCACGTCCCTTGCCCGGTGGGAATGCACCATCTGGCACTTTGCTGAAGGACATGCTGGCCCTTCAGCCACGTCCTCTGGTGGAAAACACCTTCTGGGCTGCGGGGTGCAGGTGGAGAGGGCAGTGGGAGATGCAGGGAGGTGAGTGGGTGCTGTTTGGTTGCATGCAGCTCCTTGCAGGGCTCTCCAGCATGCTGCTTCCAGCCTACAGGAATGGAAAGGAGACTGCCGCATAGAAAGGAGGAGGAAAAAAAAATTAAAGGAATCATGAGATCAGCAAGCTTGAAACCCTGGCAAAAGTGCAGTGGCTGCCTCCGGGTGATATGCTGTGGGGAAAAGAGAATGCTGCCCTTTCCCTCCTTCCTGGATTGCTCCCTTCGTGGAGAGGCATGTGCAGGAGCTCTTGTCCCAGAAGGAATGTGCCTGGGGTGTGCAGGGAGACAAGATTGGGTTGTAAGATCAATGTGGATGAGGCTGTGGGGGGAGTCCTCTGTCTGCCATGTGGGTGGCAGGGGTTAGGAAAGAGCCCTGGATCTCCTCTTGGCTTAACCAGGAAAGTCATTGCCATCTCCCCTACATCTTCCTACGGCTGGGGCTTGGGCATGTCCTTCCTCCCCATCCTTGAGATTCACTAGGGAAAGGTGGACAAGGAGATTTTGTGTCTGAGCTAGTGGATGTGGTTAGTGGTGTTTCCCAGCCTCCTTTTAAGGAGCAAAGGGAAAAAAAAAACCACTCCATTTTTCCATCGTCAAGCAAAGAAGTCCTTTGTGCTGCCTCTTAAAGGGACCTTGAGTAACTGCTGAGAAATCGTCATCAGTTACATCACCTCCAAACCGGCTGCTGCAGGCACCTGACAGCTTTGTCCCACTCTTACTCTGGGGAATCATTATGCTCCAAATTCCTCGCCCTTGGAGAAAGCCTGCATGGCTCGCTGGGAGGGAGGAGCCGCTGCGCAGTTTGTGATGCTGTGAGTGGCAGAACAGGATCGGGAAGAAGGGCTGAGGCTCCCAACAGATGGGGTAGAGCAGGGGACACATCCTGGAGTTTCCTAACCTCGTGCCATTGGCGAGGCTGGGTTCATCAAGCCGTGCAGGACCAGAGCATCGTTCTGGGAATGAGCTGCAGGCGCTGCAGCAGCATCGCCTCGGGCCGGAGCGCTGCCGTTGCCTGGCAGCTGCGGGTTTCCAGGGAAACCAGAGGTGCTAACTTGTTAATGAGCCCCGCGTCCCTGATTGCTGCTGCAAAATAATAATAATAATTAGTAATGGTCCTGTGATTTAGGAATCCCTCAAACAGCATGAGCCAGCCGAGGGGAGTTTGCTAAGTGCTGAAGCACTTGAAGGAAATGAGGGGATGAGGGAGGAAAAAGGGTGTGGGGCTTGGAAAAACTGCTGTGGTTTGCATCCTAGGAAGAGTCTGGGGAGCTGGGGTCTAGTGGGATCCTGCCAGCATCCCAGAGTGAGTCTGGGGCTGGTTGCAGGGCTCTCAAGGCACAGACATTTCCCCCAGCCCCCAGGGCTGCAAGAGGAAAAGCCAAATCACTTAGATCAGTGCCACTGAGACCCTGGTGGAGATGACAATTCTTCAGGAGCAGCTGCTTTCAGGTTACTGGGGACAAATAAACAAATATTTGCCTGTGATGCTCTTCTCCCTTGGTAAACTCGAGGTGGAGATACCACCAGAAGAGTGTGCTCCTGGGATGAGCCTCACATGGAGCATGCTGTGGCTGCTGTCTCACAGGCATGATGGAAATGTGTTCCTGCAGCAAGGCTGGCTTGCCTGTGCCAGCGGGGGAGCGTCTCCTCGACAGGGCTGCTCTCCAGGACACAACACTAGCTTGGGTGCAAGGAGTGGACATGCTGGTCAGTGAGCGTTGGTGTTGCTGTAGAGACCTGCTGCCCTTCCAGCTGATGTCTCCAGTAAGAGAGAAACCAGATCTGTGCCCTTCCCATATCACAGAGTCCTGTTGGGTTGGCCCAGCCCTGTGCTAATCTCTGCCCATCTTTCTGACCCTCGGCTGCAGTGTGGCCTCTCCTGCTGGCTGTCCCCATTCATCTAAGCCATGTGCCCATCTCCTCATTACAGGCACTCCAGGGAGAGGTGGGATTAAAGGATTATGATAATGTTCTTCAGGAACACTCAAGAAGATTAAGATGGCTTTAATAAACTGATAAGAGAGGAACACAGCTATGTTTCTGAAACCCTAATTTAGGTTCCAGGTTAACCTTTTCCCCTGGTCTCCTCTCACCAGGGTAAGGAGATCTCTTACTTTAGCACTGCTCCATGGCTAAGCCTCTTCCCTCAATTTTCCTTCTGGCCCATGTGAGCAGAAGCAGAAAGACATCCTCCCTCCTTCTCTGGTCTTCTCAGGTGTGGGGACATTACAGAGACCATCTCATACAGAGCCTGCAAGGCACTGTGAAGGTGCTGTCAGAGAAGTTGCTTGTCTGCTGAACCTACACAGAGAAGTCCCCATACCTTGGTTCTAATGCCATGGTTTCAGCCCCCTGTGACCACACTGAGCTGGCCAACTCCATCCCTTGCAAAGGAAAGAGGGGCAGAACAGATTTAACCTTGCCCTGCCTTCTCCCACATCTTTTGGGTGGAGCTGGGAGTGAAACCTCTTTGATGTGTCACATGTGTCTGCAGAGGTTCATCCGGTTGTTCTGCAGCAGGGGGGTTATTAGTTATTAGACTTGGGAAACCTCATCTGTCTTCTCCAATCTCTTTCACCCAAGCTTCTGCTCATCTGCTGAACTTTGTGAAGGCCTCTTGTGTCTTAGTTTCTTTAAGAGTGACAAGCTCATCAGGATCTGTTATCTTTCCTAAGGCTCCTCTGTGTTTGATACCCAGAAAGTTCACCCCTTGCTCACTATCTGGAGATTGGACACCATGTCATATCCAGAGGAGCTCTGCAGTGTTGGATCACTCCTTCCTCCCACTTAACTCATCCCTCTGCCAAAGTGTTATTCTAGATTTTATTTGTTTGTCAGCTCTTTCTACTCCCTTTTTCTTCCTTCCATATAATTGGAAGAGCCAAAAAAACATTCACAGCCTGGTGTCCTGATGGGTAAGGGAGGCAGAAAGTGATTTGGGGAGTGGGGTGTGAAAGGAAGACTAAGGGGAAAAGCTGGCTAATTTGCATCCTTTCTGAGTGCCCTGGCTCTATAGCCAAGGGACAGCAGGGGGGCTTCTGGCAAGGCGGTAGCAACGTAATGAGGTGTGTCATATCCCAGCAGGAGCCAGCCTTGCTCCCCCTCAGACCCCCTAATTAGAACTGTTTCAATTTTCCAGCCCCCTGAGGAGAGCTGGGGGGAGCAGGGTCCCTGCAGCGGGGGGACTGCCCGCCAAGGGGGCTGCTCTAATTGGAGTTGGGGCGAGGAGCTGCCGAGCGCTCCCTGGGGCCGGGCACAGCGATGCCAGAGTGCCACGGGGCTGCCAAAACGCGCGGTGCCAGGAGGGGCTGTCACTATCGCAGCTTTTAGGGGATTTTTTTTCCCTCCTGTAATTTGTATTAACACGTTGGCAGAGGCAGCAGGGGTGTGATGCAAGGGCAGAAAAGCACTGCACATCCTAACGTGGCCTCCTGTTGGGAGCTTGGATGCTGAGGCTGAAGCCTGAGACATCTACTCCTGCTTTGGGAGGCAGGTCTGGTAGGCCAGGGAAGTTTGGGCTGTTAATGCTGGAGTCAGGAGCCAGAGCAAATGCTGGACCCCCCCATCCTCACATTCTGTGGCCTTCCATTCTTTTCTTACAAGCTAGTAGTGTCCTCCAGGTTTGGTAACTGAGGTCCTTGTTATGTCACCCCATAGAGTGTCTGACTCAAGCATTTTTTTTTGTTTCTTGAGCTACCATTGCAGGAGGTGCCTGCAGGTGCAAGAGCTTATGGGAACTGCTGGCTTACTCGGATCAGTGTGACTTGTAAGCCTCCACTGGTCCATGGACCAAATCCTGATCCTGCAGAGGTCAATGAAAATCTTTACACTGGCCTTTTCAGGCACGTTATTCATAGTCCTCCTAATTCAAATGCATTAAAGCTTCTATGAAGCAGCTTGTGGGTTCTCTCTAAAACACCCTCTGGCAGGAACAAGAGAAGCCTGGTAGTAGCCCAGGCTTATTTTCTGAATGACTGCAGTGGCATTAAAACCTAATGCCATTAAAACATACTTGCAGTGACGTGTTCCATTAAAACTTAAGAGGACACCCTGAGCTGAATGCTCCCTGGCCTGCCTACTGCTCCTGCAGACCTCATGGGCTAGGCATGGAGGAATCTTTTTCTTCATCTCAGAGAGAACCAGGCTCACCCCCCTCAGCTCCCAAGATAGAAACACAGGGTGTTTGTATACTGGCTACTCCTGTATATGAAGTCCCTTTCTAATTCTGTGCAAATTAGGTCCTGAAAAGCAGAAGGCTCTCCGGGGCCATCCCAGTCCAAGTGCAACTTCCCAGCACCTCTGTCTTGATGTCTGGCCTGTTTTTTGAAGACAGGAGTAAAGGTCAGCTTGATTTCTTGTCTTCTCTTGAGTTGCCAGGAGGCAAGCTGGCCAAGATCTCATGAGCAGGCTCTAATAAACAGGCAGGTGCAATCCAGTGTGAAGTGATGAACAGGAGTGAGCAAACCTGATTTGGTGGGGTGTATGATGGGCCTTGAACTAGCTTTTACCATGCAGCAGCAGAACCTTAGAGCTGAGCTAAGCTGCTTCTGTGAAACCATTAGCTCTGGGCTTGGCAGAGGTCAGAAAAAGCAAATTGAGTGTGAGGAGCAGTTGGACTGGGAACAGGGAAAGCAGGTCACATCTTGCCCTGTGCAGGTCCCTGATGTGCCTGGCTCTCAAACATGGCACATCAGGGCTGGCCAGTGTGGCAAAAGGTGTCTGTCTGTGTAACTGGAGGCTCTGTAGATATTTTGACATGAAAAGCTCCTTAAATTGGATGTAAATGTGGTAAGAACTGTGGAGATTAGAGAACAGGCACATGGTCTTCTCTGGTGCAAGTAGTAAGGGTCACCCAGAGAAGCCATCAGTTTGCAGGTTTGGAGCAAACCAGGGGAAGGACTTCAATGTGACTGGCAAGCCATTCTACTCCCTGCCACTGGCCACTGTGCCTTTTAAATGAAAAGCTGACATGGCTTCAAAAAGCAGTTAGACAAATTTATGGAATAAAATTCCACTGGGGGCTATCAAATACAAAGAGAAAACCTCTGGCTTGGGCAGCTCTGGAGCCACACATGCCAGCAGGCTGGAGAGCACACCTCAGCAGTGTGGTTTGTTGCACTCTTAGGTTCTTCTGAAGACATCCACATGTCATCCTGCCCAGCTGATGGTTGTCGTCTCCTTTCCTCTCTTTCCAGGTTCAGCACAATGAGTTGGCATTCTGGGCATTAGCAGTGTGAGGATAATAGGACGGGTGCTACCTGCTCACCCCTCACCCTCACTCATTCCCCCTGGGGAGACGGGTGCTGGCGTCCCTGCCCTTCCCTTCCACCCCTTGCTCCCCACTGGCCATAGAGGGGACCGGCCCGTTATGGCTGGGGACAGGCTCCCACGCAAGGTGATGGACCCCAAGAAGCTGGCCACTCTCCTGAGGAACGGAGCAGAGGGCACCCTGGTCATCGACAGCCGCTCCTTCGTGGAGTACAACTCCTGGCACGTCCTCAGCTCCGTCAACATCTGCTGCTCCAAGCTCGTCAAGAGAAGGCTCCAGCAGGACAAGGTCTCCATCACGGAGCTCATCCAGCCTGCCTCCAAGATGAAGGTAAGGGATCTGACTCTCATTTTTTCTGGTGGATGCTCCCACCCTTCTGTCTTGTGGGATGCAGACTGGCCTAGGGGATAGGAATACATGGATCCTTCCCCTCCATCCCTTGACCACGGTATCTGCCAGCATCACTTTGACACACTTTGGACAACTAGTGAGCTCATTTGGCCTCAGGGCTGTCCTCAGGGACCTGTTCATTGCCCCCTCCCCACTGATGTGGCTCCCTGCTTCAGGAGCCCTCCCCAAGCAAGTCTAACAGGTATATCAGCCTTAGGACCTGTCTTACGACAGCAAACAACCCCCCAAAGCCTTCCTGGAGCTGTAAGCTTAATCCCCTGCTAAAAACTCTTCCCCTCCCCTCTGTCATCTCTAACTCCATTCAGGGACATGTAATCCTCCTCCCCTGTGACGCCAGAAGCTCTTATCCGGTGTCATGGCATATTATCTCTCCCAGGCTTCTCTCTATCGCTCCTGGTTAAATAATAGAGGTGGCTCTGAGCCACGGAGCTGGGCTGGAGCCCCGGCCGGAGCAGTGCCGGGTGTCCCTGCAGAGCCGCGGGCTGGGTCATGCCCTCAGTGGAGGCGCTGCCCGGGGCTGTGCCGGTGGGTACCGAGATGCTCGGTGATGGAAATGTGCCCGAGGGCTGTGCCCGTGGATCCCGCAGTGGCAGCAGGACGAGCCCGAGGATGCTCCACCATGCGAAGGGTGGTTTGCCATCACAGCCCACCCTCCTGCCAGCTCGCTCCCACCGTTCCCTCACTCCCGCCTTGTAATTTTATGGCAAAGCGAGGGTAATTCAGGCGATTAATCAAATGCTGGGCCCAGCTGGAGCCATCTGCGTCGTGTCCCCCCTCCTCTCCCCCCCGCCACCCCGAGAAGCCACCGCTGTCCGCATTGGCTGCCGGTGACATCACCCCGCGGGATCAAGGGGACTGGCAGCGCGGGGGGGCCGGCCTCTCGCCAATCTGCTTCAGTGATGCTCTGCGCTGGGCGATTTGGAGGGGATTGCAGAGACTGATTCCTGAACGGCTTTAGCTGCTCTTAAATCCCCTGGAGAATAAAGCAGAATAATCAGTTTTTCGCCAGCCCCGAGGAGAGCGGAGCGGCCGCCCTCCTCTCGGCGAGGGTCACCTCTGCAGTGGCCGTCACGTGGAGCGGCAGCAGCGGCAGGACCCGAGATGCGCAGGGGGGAGGAAGAAGAGCAGGATGAGAGGGAAGGGGGAAGCATGGAAGAGTTGACATCAGCTGATGCCATCCGCCTCAAGCCTGCATCTCGCCAGCTGCAGTGGAGCGGTGGGCTCCCAAAGGGGCCGGCTAGTCCTTCCTGGCATTCCCTGCTCTGTTCCCATAGAAGCTTAGAAGGATCGTTTTCTCCCAGCTCTCGGATCATTGCATAATAGTCCACGTACTGGCCGGGGGTGTGATTGTAACCAGGGATGCTAGGGGAAGAGGAGAGAGGCGTTGCCATCGTCTTTAATTCCTTTTTGCTTTTCTTTTGAATACGGCTGAAATCCCTCCTGGCACATCCATGGGCAGGAGGCTGCATGTCTCTGCTGCTCTGCACAGCCCCTGCCATGCCCACCGCTTGCTGGCTCTCCCAACACATGCAGCCCAGGAATTAATTAAGCTTCTGGACACCTTGAGAGGTTAAGCCACTTGTCCTGGGAAGCTGGAGGGGGAGACTGGGAGGGGATCATTGCCGTATTCTCGTCTGGCATAAAGCAGAGGTGGTGGCTGTGGCTTGGGATGTCCAAGCCTTTTTGTGCATGCACTTGTGTGTTTGCATTTCTTCTCCTCACCTCCCATTTCAGTCAGACTGTATTTTGGGACCCCCAGAAATCGCTATGATCTGCTGCCTCGAGGTGCACAGATCCTCAGAAGGAGATGCTGAAAGCTGATTTAGACCTCTGATACCGTGTCATTTCTCTTCCTCCGCTGGTCAACATCCCTCAGCCCTGCTGTGTCCCTGGCTGGGGGCGGGGGGCACGGCTGGCGTGGGGAGCAGATGGCAGGAAGGGTGACATCAGTAGCGCGATTGTCCGGCCCCATTATTCCTCCTGACGGGCCTCCCGCCCTCCTCCTGTTTCCTGCTCCCGACCGGCCGGGGCTGCCGAGACAAAGGCGGATGGCAGCGGCGCGGGGCTGCCCGGGCAGCCAAAGGGCAGCCCCGAGCCCCAGCCTCGTCCCACTGCTCCTCGCCTCCGGCAAAGAGAGCTGGACCTGGTCATCCCCTCCCAGCCATTCTCAGCGTGGTGTTCGCCTTTTGGGGAAGGAGGCGGGCTGGTACAGGGCAGAGCATTTGGGCAAACCCCACCTGGCTGCCAACTCCGCTCCTTCTGCCTTCGTGCTGGCAGGGGGGATGGGAGAATTTATCTAATTTGCTTTTCCTAATGCTTAGTCTCTTTTTCGTGTTGCTGTGAAGGAAGTGTGCCATTAGCAATGCTTCTGTGGGCTGCAGTTTGGAGTGATGCTGTGGGATAACAGCTCCTGGCTTTTTTTGGAGCAAGGAGAGGAAAGGACCATTTGGGAGGAAAGAAGAAATGGAGACATTTAAAATCCCTTTCTTTTTTTTCAGTGAATTATGCCTATAATCCTACGATTGTGGCAGCTGCTGTAGCCACTTCTCCCCAGGCCCTGGTGTGGACATCTTCCCATGGTGCCCAATCTGGGAAAAGCTGCTGCAGCAATTCCTCTCACAGTCATTTCCCTCCACACAAAAATGGTACCAATATAACTGCTTCTGGTTGGTTTTGAACCCTTCTCCCAGTGCTGACAATAATGAACTCTCACATTAATAAATTCCAATAACAACTGGAATAATTCAGCTCCTCAGTGCAGTTTGGAGAGCAGAGGTTATGGGAAATTCCTGCATGGGTTTTTCACTAGCATTTCTTCAGTGAAATGTTGAAAATTTTACTTCTTCAAGATAACCCTGGAGAGACCACCTCTCAACCACTTCTAGCTTCCTGAAATGGAGCAATCTCCAGAGCAACCACAGCCATGCTTTGAGGCAAGACAAGGGTCTCTTCAGGTGATGGGAATATTTATTTATTTGCATTAGGAGCTTGGCTCTGCAAGCAGCTGTTTTGCTAGAGGGAAAGCCGGGGCTTATTTCTGAGCTGTGTGCCTGGCTGCTCTTTATGTTGATGGAAGCCCTGTTATTTCAGTGGGGTGATTCACTGTGTTTTGAAACAATACGTGACTGAGTTGTCAGTAGTAATTGGGATAATAATAATAGCTCACTCTTGTCTTTGACTGAATCACCTGTAGAGTATCATTATCCCTGCTTGGCAGCTGGGGAAAGACAGAGCTGGGACCCAAGGTGTGTTGAACCACGCAGTAGTGGGGACTGATGTCCACATGGGAGTTACCTCCAGCCAGAGCTGGGGACAGTGATGGGGAGCACAGGGCTTGGCACAAAAGCAACGAATCCAAGGTCTCAGCTGGGATTTGGTTGGAGATGTTGGCCAGGTGGTCCTGACTCCAGGCTGGTCATACCCCTCCAGCCGAGATTTTAGCAGTGCAGAGGTTTGTTCTTGGTGAGTTGCTCTGGGGCACCCCCAGCACTGTAGTGGACCAGCAGCTTTTCAAAGGCTTACATGAGTTTGAAAGCCCCATTCAACATTGAGCTGAAAGATTTGCTGCATCTTGGCCCTGCTGTGCCTTGCTAGATGGATGTGGGGACCCTGTGTGGAGGGTGATGCCTGGGGTTACTTCAGCAGTCTTGGGGTGACAGCAACCCCTGTGGAAGTGTTGCTTCTCAGAAGGATACCTCTGTTGTCAGCTGTGTCCCTGTCCTATGCCAGCACCTGGCAGAAGCAGGAATCTAGTGTGGAGTATCTCCTCAGCTTTACCCTGTCCTATGCCTCAGTTAGCTTTTAGCCTCCCTATGTTTAAGGGCAGAGATGGGGCTCTTCAGGAGGGCATGAGATTGATGTGAGACCTATGTGCTTGATTAAATATCTCTGCCTTATTTCCCTTTGTGGTGAGGAGCCGGGATGCCAGTGCATGCTCCTTGTACGCTCCATGAGGGCTCCTCAGGACCCTCCTGCAGGTATCCTCATCCCAGCAAGCCAGGTATTTATTTTCTGCAGCCAGGCCACGCGAGGCCAGCACTTGTTTGGCATTTACATTGAGTGAAACCTTATAACTTTAATAAGATGTAAACCGTGTTGCACATCTCTGCCGTCGCTCAGCAACCCTGCAGTAAAGGCCCAAACAAAGCCTTTCCGGGTGGAGGGAACACTAAATCCTATTGTGGGATAACGCTGCTCAGCCAGAGCTGGGATCTCCCCTGCAGCCTCCTCAGCCTGGACTGTGCAGCTGGGATGAGCCCCTGCCGCACTGCAGAGTGATTCCTGCCTCACTGTGCTTTTGGGGGAAGATGTTTTTGCTGGCGTGGGGCTTCAGGGTGAGAACTGGGTCTTTGGGATATGCAAGGGAGCCTTGAAGGGCTGAGCTGAGGACTGGTAGGTTCCCAGTTCTGAACCGGCTTGTCAGCCACTGTTTCCCTCCAGCTGTGCTTGGATGACCTCCCACAAAATTCCTGTGACAGGATTGGCTGAGGAAAAGATGCTGGGGTAGATCCTCATCTGGCTTATCTCAGGTGGCTTCAGTCATTTTTCAGTGTCTTATTTTAGAATTCCCACGTCCTTTTCTCTCTTATCCTGCCCTTTTATGCCTTCTGTCATCCTGCTGAGCCGCGGGGCCAGTTTTGCCTTCCAGTCGCTGGTGCCAGGCTGGGGACAGGTGGGTGCTTTGGGCCCCCTCTTGCTGGTGCACAGCTGTGCGTGGTGCCCCGGCGGGGATCTCTGCCGCTGCGGGGCTGTCCTTCCTCTGCGGCGCAGAGATGTGATGAGCTCAGCTAAACCAGTGCTCCCTGCAGTTTTATTTGGATGGTGCTCACGTCGCTGAGCAGGGAAGCACCTGCAGCAGGGTGTGAGAGCAGCATTAATAATGATGGCAACCCTGAGCGAATCTGCCCTGGTGGTGAGATAGGGCTTGGCAGTGAGACAGCAAAACGAGGGTGTCCATGAGTGGTACCTTGTTCAAGTGGTCTCCCGAAGACATTTTGGAGAGGGCTTAGCACGGGGTGACCAATGGGAGAGAGCAGTTTGCACACACTCCCTCCTTCCCTGCTTGCTGCTGCCTCCCCCTCCTCCCATGATGTGATGGATATGCCTTGGATATGGCATGTGCCGTACACCCTGCTCTTCAATAGATGAGCTGAGCTATGCCTCTGTGAGGATTTTTGTCTTCTTTTAGTGCATGGACCTTCAGGAGTGTCTAGCTGTGCCTTGAGTGCTCTCATTGCAATCCAGTCATCACTGGGTATGGGGGTACTCCTGCCTGCAGACATTTGCCTGCCTGCAGATTATCCCATCATCCCAACTGCCCCAGTTTATCCCTGCAGTGGTGGGCAGCTAGCTGCAGTTGGTGGTATGTAAAATCACATGAGAGCATCCCAGGAGCTCCTTCCCCTCTTCCCACTTTATCCCTGCAGTGTGCAGGCCCCAGCAAAAGGAAGAAGGAGCATCACCCTGAACATCCTCCAAGCAAAAGAAGAGATTTTCCCTCTCCTCCAGCCCTTAGGGCTGATCTGCAGATTTTTGGGGTGAAGCACAGTGCCCATATAGATGTTACTGTGCTAGGCATGGTGTCCCCTGAAGAGCTGTTGATCCAGCCCCACTGACTCCAGCCACAGTACAAGGGCTGTGCTGGGAGTGCCCCACCTGCATTCCCAAATCCCTTTGTTCTCATCCCTGTGACACCAGCCAGGCTGAGGAGGAGTATCTGAGGGCAAGAGTTGGCTGGGGAGGAAGTGGTGGAAGAAGTCGTGATGATTTCTGGAATGCAGATTTCTGGTGGGGATGAGTGACCCTCTTTTGGGTAGGATGCTGAAAAGCACTTGTAGTTGGTGAGAGTGCACCAGGGGGCACCTCTACTGACACTCGCACTTGCAGCCGTGGAGCAGAGTCCCAGCCTGGCTGGACACTCTATGTGGTGGTCAGAACCAGCTTGTGGAAATGCTGTGGAGCTGGAATTTCCTGCTTGTGTGACCACTAAATTCAGCTCTGTTTCCCATGGTGGTGTGGACAGCAGCATCCTCAGTGCTCAGCCCGTTTCTCTGATGCCTGTTTTTTGTCGCTCCCCTGCAGGTGGAGGCGGAGGATCACCAGGACGTGGTGGTCTACGACCAGAGCACGCGGGACGTGACCGGCTTGGCTGCTGACAGCTTCCTCTCCATCCTCCTGGGCAAACTGGACAGCTGTTTCCACAGTGTCTCCATCCTCACAGGTAGGAGCCCTGGTGACCACTTCATCTCATGCTCCAGACTAAGGGGCACTCATGCCCTTAGCTTGGAGTGATGGAGCTGTGGCTGTCCGTGTCCATGTGCACCCACTTCCCTGGCCACCAGTGGCTGTGGGGGAGGAAGGCAGCCCTGCATGCAGGCTGAGGAGGCTCAGCCCACACTGGCACCTCTGGGTTCTCCCTGTGCCTTCGTTCCTTGCACTGCCCATCTCCCTGCCACTGCATCCACCAGCCAGGGTGAATGAAAGAGGAGGGCACAGAAAGGCTGTGGTGGTGACCCAGCCATCCAGAAACTGTCCTTTCTTCTCCTATCCTTGTGTTGCTTCATCCCTGGTGCATGTGCCAAGGACCAGACCTGGTTCAGGCACTCTGCTCCCTCTTGTTGGTGTTAAAGGGAGGGCAGAAGAAATCCATGGAAAGGAGAAGGATGGCAGGGGCAGAGGGTCATCACTGAGTGAATCAGGGTCTGCTGGAGATGATGCTCTCTGGGCACAGATGTGCAGGCAGGAGGAGGCACGTACTGCCCTGATTACAGCCCTTCTGCAGTGAGGCAAGTGACTGATGAATGAAAAGCTCCAACCCAGCGGAGAGAAGAGAGAGGCAGGGAACTGCCTGAGGGAGAGCTGAAGATGCCTTTGATTCCCCGTGGCTGGGGCAGCCGAGCATCTGCCCTGATGGCTGCCTAGCTCTGAGCTTTCTACCCATGGATGGGTGGGCAGGCACTGCCCCATGCAGCCCCTCAATCCCACTGAGCTCAGCCACACTCCTGAGCAGTGCCAAAAGCACAGAGACGGGAATCACCTCTGTCCCTCAAGCCTGTCCTCGTCCTGTGGCAGTTGGATACTGCTTTGGGGCCGAGCAGAGGATGCCAGCCTCTGTGCCCTGGGACACTGCAGGGGTGGAGGGACACATCCAGGACTCTGCCATGTGACTCTGCCTCACCTGCAGAGTGGCAGACCCTGGGAAAGGGGAATTGTGGGGAGAAGGTAGCACAGGCAAGTGGCATTCAGAGAGCCCTGCCCATGCAAGGCAGGGGTGAGTGCTGTTAATTAGAGCAGCTGCATTGTGATGGGGAGAACAGAGCAGAAAAACAGCAGGATTAAACCCCCCCCCAGACCTGGATTCTAGTAACAAAAACAAGCAGGGGCTACATGAAATCACAGTAAAGCTAATTATTGTGGCCTGGGTTGCAGGAGCTCTGCTGAGGCCAGTGCTGGAGGACGCCTCCCTGAGCTGGCTATGGCAGCCCCTGGCCTGCCTCAGTAGCCGTGCCTGTGGTTCCAAGGTCACTGTGGCATAAACTAGGGCACAGCTTGGTGTATGGTGCAGGAGAAGGAAGAGGGGGATTCGGTTGCATCTGGGAAGGAACCTGCTTAGTCATGGGGATGGGTCAGGAAATAGCCTTGGTGGTGTGACCCTGGCACCCCCTAGCCCGATGCTGCTTTCCCAGGGCTGGATGAGGAAAACCCCAGAGCCTTTTCCTGCCTTAAGGCAAGTGGAGGCCTGGGGGAGCCTTGTAGTCCCAGTGCCCCCCAGCTGCATGCACAGCATGTCACCCTGCAGCCATCAGCACGCCACCACCAAACCCCTGCCAGCAAACCTGCTGTCCCCCACTTGGGAACACACCTTCCATCATCAGGACAGCCATCTCCATCCTCCTGGGCTGCAGGAGCTCAGAGCCCCTGCAGGAGTGTGGGTGTGCTAAGCACCAAACAAAGCTCAAGCCTCTCAAATTAAAAGCACAGCAGGGCCTCAGCCTGATGTGGAACATGGGCCACCAGCAGATGGAAAAAACTGGAGCTGAAATGTAGAACACTGGGTCATGGCGGCAGTGTTTCACATGGAAATCATGACTGGAATGGCTGTGCAGAGCATCCAGGGGAGGCTGGGCATGCTTGCTGACAGGCACAGCTCCCTCCTGCCTGCAGTGTGGGCAGAAATGGGCTGGTGTAGAGACAGCTCTGGAGTGCTTGGGGGGTCTGGGACAGGATGTGTGAATGGGCCTGGTTCTGAACACTTGCCCTTGTGGGGTTTAACCACTTGGTCTGTCCACTCTAGCCGCAAGCACTTTGTCCTGCCCCAATCCATGTGGTGTCTCAGAAGAGATGCCTGAGCCCTCCTTTGGAGATGCCTTGTGACCCCAGTGGGTTGGCAAGGGCTGCTGAAATGTCAGCCTGTGCCTCAGTGGATGCCATTACCCCAGGGAAACTGTCCTGAGGGTCGCCAGTCCAGTGTGGCAGCCCTACACAGCCCCTCAGTGCTGCCCAGCTCTCTCAGCCCCAGCAGATGCTGTGGTCTGTGCCTCCGTGTCCCTATCTCCTGCAAACTAGGCTTGGCTGTCCTTGCTCACCTCCAGGCCTTCTGACCCTTGAAGCAGCTGATGGGAGTGGTAGGACTGGTGCCAGGGACTCCTCAAGGGTTAACACCCCAGCAGCAGCGATTCCAGTGGCTGGCAGGGAAGAATCTGAGTCAATTATTCCCAGTCTTGGAAATCATCAGCTTCTCTTCTTCTTTCT
>VRYO01001269.1:31894557-31947469 GCA_009812075.1 Sialia sialis | reverse complement strand
TATGAAGCAGCAGCAGCAGCAGTCTGGCTCCATTGCTCCCTGACAGCTCCCGTGTGCCAGCTCTGGCATTGGAGCCTGTGTGTGGTGCTGAGTTGGTGGGTGCTGAGCTTCACCAGCTCCTCTCCATTCGTCCAGGGCAGGGTGCAGATTTTCTTTTACTCCTATCCAGTGGCTAAAAGCAACAGCTGGGGGTTTGGGATGTTTGTGCAGATGATGCTCAGTCACCCATCCTGTGCCTGTCTGGTCCTTAGGCTGAGCACCGGCCTCCTCTTTCCCATGCTGGAAGCCTTGTGCCAGCTGGAGATGAAGCCAGGGCGACAGTGTGGCCAGCAGTGGTGGGGCTTGGGACCCCCCTGGCAGGACAGAGGCTCTTTGGGATGCAGTTCCGTGTTCTGGGGGAGCCTCACCGCTGCCATATCGAGCTCCGACCTGAAACAGGCCCCTCAATCGCGTTCTGAACTCGAGTCATGAGCTTTTCATCTGGCTCGGGAGCGCGTGTGAGATCATCTTCAGCGCCCCCCTCCCCCCGCTTTTGTACCAATTCTTCAAGGAATGTTTAAATTTTCCAGTCCTGTTCTTTCTAAATTTGGAGCGTCTGTTTACTCCCAGGATTCGGAAAGAATGTAACAATATCATCAGCGACGAATCCCTCCCAGCCCTTCGCTCGCCATCCTCCTCAGCGAGCGGGCTGGCGGTGACCCAGCCGCTCTCCAGCCCGGCCGTGCCACGGCCATCCAGCACAGCTCTGGAGAACTGGGATTGCATGGCTGCAGTGATCGGCGTGGGGGCTGACATTTCGGGGATTTTGGGGGAATTCACCAAAGACAGGTGACTTTGCCTCAGGCAAAAAGAAGTAGCGAAAAAGGAAAGGGGATTTCCATTGCAGGAGCTGACTTGGGCTGCCCAGGCATGAGTGGGTTTAGCACTGAGGCACTGGCTGGAATTATTTTAGACACAAGGATTCAGAGATAGATTATTTTAATAAAAAAAAAAAAAAAGGAAAAAAAAAGAAAAAATGAAATAAAGAAAAGAAAAAAACCACTTTTTTTTTAAACTTCTTTTCTTTTTCTGTATAGAGACAATCCTAAAAAGAGGTTAAAGATCAGGGCGACTGAACATGATTTTGCTCATCCTTGGCTGAAAATTCTGTAACGCTTTCTTGTGTCATGTTTGTGAGTAGCCACATGCCAGCCACACATCTCCCTTGCTGCCTGCTCCTCTTGAAACATACTGGGCTGGAGCTATTGTGGAGGAAAGGAGAAGATGAATGAAGAAAGCCAAGCTAGGCAGTTGTGAAAGCAGGGCAGAGACAGGGCAGGGCAGAGGGGGCTTGCCTTCAGTCTAGAGTGACAGCATGTACATCCAAAGCTTGTCATGGCACATACTGGCTGAAGATAAAAGCTTAGCAGGATCTAGAACCAAGACTGAGGTGTCTTTATAAACTCAATGTAAGAAAAAAAATAAACTAAAACCTGAGAACGAAAATACCCCAAATACCCAGACTTTGGTCATAGAATCACAGAATATTCTGAGTTGGAAGGGACCCACAAGGATTATCAAGTCCAACTCTTAAGTGAATGACCCATAGAGGAATCAAACCCTCAAACCCACAGCCTTGGGTGTCATTAGCACAATGCTCTAACCATGTGAGTGAATCTCTGGGTTCATCAGTAACAAGCTGTCTGTTGAGAGTGGGGAGGCAGGACCTGAGTGCAGCTGGTGATTTGATGGTCACGTTCCTCATCACCCCCTCTGCACAGCATCACGATTTCACCTGCTGATTTTGGGCTGTGAGTGTGTCTGCTGGAGACATAGCATGTGCAGAATGCACGAGCTGGTGGGTTTTGTCCCCTGACTCCAGCAGAGCCTCTGCTCAGTACATGGGCCTGAAGGTGCCCTTGTAGGTCAGGCATTGGGGCTGTCTCAGGTATCCTCGGACTGTAATGTCTAAGAGCACTTGGGGACTTACTGGCATTAATCCATCAGAAGTTCCTACAAGATTTTTCTTTAAGTCTGATTACTGTCCCTGAACCTCCTGCTAGCACCTCTATCCACCTGTGGCCATCTCCATCCCAAAGCATACTGTGATGAACCTAAAGAAGCAGATGCTTGGCTGGCAGGAGTGTGGCTATGAATAAGGAGGGTATGGGAGTGGAATGAGACAGGAAAAAGAGCTCCCATAGGACTCTCAATTTCTTGCTTTTCACAGATTTGGGAGTTTTGAAGAACCAGCTTTGTAAATGGGAATCTCAATCTTCATCTACAAGTGCCCACATGATGGTCAGGACTGTAAAAAGGGCTGTGCAGGGGCTTACATCCAGCTTTTATTCAGGCTGTAGGTGGTGAGGTACATGGGAGTAACATGTGTTTTTTTCTTTTGACTGTCCAGAGTTTGTATGCTGATAGCGACCTAGAGGGAAAGGCATTTTTTAAAAAATATCAAATGGAAATACCAGGGTTTGTGATTTTTACAGTCCTGGAGATTTAGGTAACTCTCTGAACCTCCCTTCCTCTCATGCAGAACATCCCTGGAGGAGTTGCTTCCTTTCCTACAGCAAAGCCAGCTGGGCCCACTTTAGCCAGGGCAGGACTGTGTTTTCTTGCCCTCTACCCCCTCTTCAGTGGGTGCTGGCATCCGAATTCAGACACCAGCCTGGCGGGTGGCCTAGGCAATGTTCCCAGTCTCCCCAGTCCAAGGCACAGAGGCAGAGTAAGGTGCCCCCTTCTCACCCTGAACCACAACCAGGAGATGCCTGGGAGGCTTTCAGCCCCGGCGGGAGCAGTGACTGCATCCCTGGGAGGGGTTAAGCCAGGTCACGTATGTGCAAGGCTGATTGTATTCCAGACCTATGCTCTAAACCTCCCTGTTTAGCAACGCTGTCGTCAGACAACTTGTTTTCCCGATTCTATAATTACCCTGAGGAGCTTCCCCTCCCCCTCTGGCTGTGTTTTTAACCATTGGACCCAGAAAAGGCAAGCAAAAGGGTCAAAGGCAGAGTGGGACAGAGGAGAAGGGGCTTAGGGAAGAGCAGCCCTCTGGTTGTTACACCTTAGAAAACTGCTGTGTAATTTCATTTCTCATTTCTGGAAGGTCAATGGGGGGAAGGCAACTTCCCCTGTAAGAGATCCTGATGGGCAGGAGCCACTGCCCAGTTACAGTTTCCTTCCTTGTGAGAAATCTGCCTCCCCTCATCCGCCTCCCCCTTTTCCCTGGGCCTGTGCTGCATGCTTGCAAAAGGTCGTCACTGGCAATTATTACCAGGTCCCAGTGCTGGGTGGAGAGAGGAACTGCTGGCCCTGCCCAGCTGGGCTTATGCCAGGCCATAGGCACTGTCCTGACAGGGCATGCAGGTGCTGGACAGGGACTCATCCTGCTCCCTGCTCTTGCAGGAGGATTACGTGAGTCTCTCCAACCCACTGCAGCAGATGTTTTTCCAGTGAGTGCTGTGGCAGTGAGGGTGAAGTGAGGCTGACAAGGCTGAGCATCTCCCTCTGAGTGATGCATCTCTTGTCTGCTAAACAGGGGCTGAAAGCAGGATGGGTGACATCCTGGTCAGGAGGAGCACCTGGGAAAAAGAGACAAGGGGCAGCAGCTGATACATGGAATGTATTTCTGTGCTGTGGATGTTGCCTTTTATCTCTCTGCTTGCCCCCTGCCCCAGGTGCCAACTCCTACACTGTTTTGGCAAAAGGGTGAAGAAAATGGGGAGAGAGCAGAGAGGAGGATGTGCCTGGGGAATGGTATCTGCAGGTGGCATCTCCATGTGGCTGGACTTCACACTGGTGGAGGAAGGGGGCTGCTGGCTATCTGTGCTTACTTGTCTTTTCTGAGGATCAGACTGGGACACTGGTAAGCCACCTGCCTTGAGGTCTACTTGGTGGTGTCATGCCCAGCTTCCCATCTGGTGCTCCCAGGAGCCCTGAACTGAAATCTCAGTGCAAACACATCCTGAGAACCCTGGTATTACCAAAATAACTTGTGCCCAGGGCTCTCGGAAGCCTGAGTGAGATGGACAACCAGAGGGCAGTGAGGAAAGGCAAATTTTGTTTGTGAATCTCTGGGTCAGGGGCAGGTTGAGATTGCACCCCCTAATTCACTACATGCTTCCTGCAGCATCCCCTCTGCCCACTGCCACTGCATGACCCAGTGACCCTGGTAGAGTGACTAGGTCACCCCCAGCAGACCCCCAGCCACAGCCACCAAAGCAGATCACAGCTGGATCCCCACCAGCATGGGGAGAGCTGGTGCAGTGGCAGTGGGACACGGAGGGATCCCCATCCCTGGCAGGCGTTGGCACTGGCCACCTGCAGGATGCGCCCTCCCTTGTAGTGACAATGGTGGCAAATGTGGGGGACCACAGAGCATCCTGGGGACCTGCTGTGGTAGTCACTTCCCGAGCATGGCTTGTGGGGGAAGCTGCTTCTCTCTTCCAGCCTAGTTGGAGCACGCTTTGAATTTCATCCAACCTCTGACCCACATCTGATAATAATCAAACCATATTTGTTACAACAACAAGGCTCGTTAGGAGGCTGGCTCCACTCGGGGTGGGGGGGAGGAGACAGCACTTAGTTAATGCCAATGACCTCATCTCATGTGATGTCATTCAAAGGAAAAACACTGAAGTCACTCACATATGGCTCAGCCTGGGGTTTTTCAGCCCATAAAGCTTCAGATTTTCAAAGGCACAATACATGCCCCCCTTTCTCTCCCCCGCTTACTATAATCCTGAATGATTTTCTGGAGGCCTGGGCTCAGACCAATAAACTCGTAAGGAGCTGTGTGGAGATGTATTAAGGAATCCTGTGGATGGGAAGTGGGGGACAAGTAATTTTCTCCCCCAGAACAAATGCAAAGAAGAAAATACATCATTCCCCACCTGCTTCAGAAGCCACTGGAGATAGATAGACCCCCAGTGAAACCAGGAAAGGCCAAAAGGCCATTCCTACAGGTCCTCTCTTGCTGGAGTTTTGCACGTGAGAAGGTTTCGGCAGAGGGTACCTCTCCAGACCATGGTCCTGCTTTGCTGGGGCCAGGCAGATAACTCCATCTGACATGGTCACACGCAGGTGTGAGCAGCCCAGTGTCAGCAGCCCCTTTTCCTGCCAGCTGTAGGGACCCATTTGTGTCCAGCTCTTGGGGACCCTCCAGGATGAGCATCCTCCTGGGTGGTGCTCTCAGTGGAGATATTAAGGGACAAGATGAGCTGGTCATTAGGGACCTGATGTCTAGTCCCCAACTCTGCCTTGCAGCAGAGAGCCCGGGAGAAGTTATTTAATCTTTTGTGACTCAGTTTCCCTCTTGGGAAACTGAGATCATGGCATTGCCCTTCCTAGTCCAGAGTTCAGAGTTAAACATCGCCCAGAGGATGCACATTGGTGCTGCCAGGAGCTGCTGTGGAGAGGGGGTGCAGCCGTGGGGTGCCTTCACGGTACGGGGGAGCAGCAAGGAGCCGGGGTGGAGGCTGGTGCTGCATCCCCCCTTCGTTGTGGGGGTTTGATCGCACGCCGCCCTGGCAGGTGCTAAAATGAGGTGTGGGCATGAGCTTCCTCCCACCGCGTTCCCGTGCCCATAATAACTGCGCGGGGCCAAAGCCGGCGTGGTGCAGCCATCCCTCTCCGCCGCGGCCGCTCGCTGCGGGGGGCTTTGGGCAGGCGAGAAAATCGCGGTTGCGCCTTTAAGCAGGGAGCGAAGCATATGTCAGGCCGGCGTTGTGCTGCGTGTCTGTGTGCTGAGTAAGGAATGCGGCCGCATGCCTGACCCGTTAGCTATGAGCGCGGTACGGGCGCGCAGCGAGCGCGGCGGCGGATGGGGCGGCTGCTCCCGGGCTGAGCTCACTCGGGCTGCGGCGGGCGGCGAAGAGAGGGCGGCCGGGGAAAGGGGGCTGCGCCGAGCCCCCTTATCCCGCTCGGCTTTTTTTTAATGGCTTTTGTTTTTTCAGCCTGAAGGCTGGAGCCGGGGGGAGGCTGGCGTTGCTCTGCCGCAGGGGCGCTTTTTTTTTGTTGTTTTTTTAGTATTTTGTTTGCCCGCCAGCTGTTGTTTGGCGACGGTGAGAAGTGCCCCTGCGAGCCGCAGCCCAGCTGCCTGGATGCCCGTGGATGTAATGATTGCTCCCTCCGAGGACCAGTTCTGGACAGACATGCGCGAGGGGCAGATGAAGCTGAAAATAAGGGTGCGGAGGATGAAGGAGAGCAGGGACAAGAGAGGTTTGTCAGCCCGGAGCCTTTCCTTCCGATCGGGACGGAGCGGGACGAGCGGGCTGCGCCGCCGGAGCCCTGCCTTGCCCGGGGGCCGGAGATCGCCTTTGCCGAGTGGCCGGCGGGGAGCGGAGCGCGGTGCTGGCCATACAAAGAGCGCAGGCAGCTGGCGAGCGGGGCGATGGAAGCGAGCGGGGAGCGTGCGGAGGGGAGCGGAGCGGAGCGATGGCCGGTGCCTAGCTAGGGGCGATGTGCGCGGCGCTGGCGGAGCCGGCCGGGCTGGGACAGGAGCTGCACAGAGAGGGCAGCTCCTTCAGGCAGGTGAGCGGTTGCCTGCGGCGGGCAGAGGCATCTGCAGCGGCCCCGGCGCTGGGCAGCCCTCCCACCCGCTGCGGAGACTGTCTGGCCGTGGGGACCGCTCCGGACCCCCCGAACCTTTCGCCGTCCAGGCAAGCTTGGCGAGGGCGCGGACGGAGCGGCGAAGGGAAGGAGGAAAGCTGCGGGAGCCAGGAGCATCTGCCGCCAGCATCTCTGAGCTCTCGGGCGCCGGGTTGCGGACGCGGGGGGGCACCGGGCAGAAGAGAGTGCGCGGGGCAAGGACGGGAGAGGACGGCGGGGAGAACAAGGGGCTGTCGGCTCCGAGCTCTGCGCACCCAGGCAGCTGCCCGCCGGAGCCATTTCGCTTCACCAGCGCTGCCCTGCCTGCCCATCTTGAGTGGTTTCTTTCAGAAAAGGGTTTTGCAGTGTGTCACACCCCGGTGTTAGGGAACAGGGCGCGCGGAGGAAGGGGACATAAACTGGAGCAGTTTAAAAATCTGCCGAGCCTGAGATGACCTAGATTACCGAAGGGTTGAATCAAGCAACTTCCCCTCCATCACCACTTAAAATGGGAGGCTGCTAAAAGTGCTTGACAGGTTTTTGTGGCATGAAGCACATAACCCAGTGATGGTGTCATTAGTACTAAGTCACTCCTGGAAATGACACATTTTTCTTTACTTAGAACGAGTAAGGCTGGTCCAAAGCAGGCACAGTCACCAGAGGAAAATCAAGCTCAACAGCTCGGGGAGTGTGTCCATGGTTGTGTAGGTGAAGGGCTTCCTTTCTGCCGCTTTTCCTTTTTTTAAAAGATGTTTTCCGTTTCTTTGGGAGAAGGGGAGCAGCCTGCAAGGCATGGGGGGCTGGCATAGGTTGAGAGGCAGCAGAGCACTATAGCAGCAGATGGACAGAGGCTGTTCGGGGTGGCCGTTGGGGAAACAGGGAATGCACATGAATCCATAATAGGGCTGATTCATCTGCTTTCTCATCACCATTGCCTGGGGAAAAAAAAATAAAAAAAACAACCAGCCAACAGTGGGGTGATGAAATTTTGTGCCAAATGAGGGGATGGTGAAACCTGGGCAGGGGAGTGGGGGAGTGGAAAAAGAGACTGGTTGAAAACTGGACATCTTTCTCCAGTGCACTGAGATGGGGGGGGGCATAAAAGAGCATCAGCCAGGAGAGGGCAAGCTGGGCAGGCTGCAGCACCAGATTTCACCAGGCTTGTGGGAAGGATGCCCAAGCAAATGGGTTGTGTCCACATCAGGCATTTCTGGGAGGGATGGGCAAAATCAAAGGGGACTACAGTACCGAGGAAACAGTGAGGATGGAGGCAGGGGAGAAATTCAGGCACGTCCCAGGCAGTAGGAAATGCTGACAAAGCCCCGGAGCTCCCCGGAGCACAGTGAGTAAGGGTGGCAGTAAGCAGTGTTTCATCATGCCGCCCTTAGCTGCCGGCACCAACAGCTCCCACCCAGTAGGAGAGTCAGGGAGATGGCGTTTTGCAAAGAGGGATTTTCCCAGCGGCTCTGAGGGTTGATGTGCAGCTTGCCAGGCCCCTCCATTTTCTGTCCTTCAATACAACCTGCGGCAGAGATGCTCGACCAAGCACGCAGGCTCACTGTCATAAGAAGGGTGAGCATGGTGCCGGTAAGGGCTGGGGTTTCGCAGGTCCCCCCCAGCTCTTGTCTTCTCCTACTGTACCTCAGTTCAGCAAGGTGCTTTAACACTTGAGGATGGATGGGTCAGAGTGCTGGGAGCAGCATGTCCCCCAAGGGGCTGGGCTGATGAAGAGGGGGTATCCAGGCACCATCCTGGCCACCAAGACAACGCAGCAGTGATGGAGCCGTGCCGGTGTGGCGGCTGCTCTAGGAGCAAGCCGAGGCGCGTGCTCGCTTGCATGGCCTGCTGCTCCTTGCCACGTGCCGCCCTGGCAGCAGCTCTCAGCCACCACAGGCATTTTAATGAGAGCTGGGCAGAGCCTGGCCTCTCTCAGCCCCTCAGCTGCCAGGAGCCCTAGCGGGGCAGAGGGTCTCCAGCACAAGCACAGACACAAAACTCATTGGGGGAGCTGCGGGCTGCCGCAAAACCTCTGGCAGCTGCTTGGGGAGCCGAAATCTGAACAGCTCTGGCTGCTGCTCTCTAACTCTCATTACTTCAGCGATGAGGGTGGGCTTTAAAATGCATTTTTAATACCCCTGTAGGTCTCCTTCTAGCTTCCGGTGTGGGAGCAGGGGGTGAGGAGTGGGGTGTGGCAGCTGCTGGCCCAGGGAGGATTTCCAGCTCTGGATCTCCTCCTCCTTGCTGCCGCAAACTGATGGCACAGCAGAGTGACATGTCACCTCTTCCCAGTTTCTTAGTGGGGACCTTTGAGCCTGCAATGCACAGGGGAGGCTGCTGAACAGGACATGCTGTTCTGTGTGTCTTGTCAGGAGCTTCTGTGAGACTCATGGGGCTGGGGATGTTCAAGAGACAAGTGGCTCTCTTGAGAGCGGTTTTGGGGTGACGCAGGTGCCCTGGGCACGCCTTTCACAGCTTCTTGCAGTCAGCAGGGCACAGCGTCAAGGCCAGAGCTATTGGGTTGTTTCAGAGGCCTCTGAAGGAGGTGAGTCCATGGGCTGGAGATGAATATGCAGAGTGCAGCCATCAGAGCAAGGTGTGAGAGGCTTTTCAAGCCCCAGCTCCACTTTACACCTCCAGCCTAAAGAGATGGCCTCAGTGCCAGGAGGGACACAGGGAACCACCAGGAGCTGGGATATCCATGCTTCATGTGTTCTACACCTTCCTTTTATCCTCAGCAGCGTCTCTGTTAACATCTCATGCAGCTTAATGGATTGTAACTCTTTGAAGTTGAGGCTTACCACCAGAAGGAAAACAATGCCACACCACATCCCTGTCCTTAGCCAGGACTTTGTCACCTTCTATGTCACCTTCTCTGCACCAGTACTACTGCCCAGCCTTGGCAGGGCACAGTGCAGCTCACAAGTGACAGATTTTGCCTGCAATGTTGTCAATGACCCAGCTATGACTAGGATGTCCCCAGAGACCACCTGAAGGTAACAGCCAGGGCAGCGGAGAGTTCCCCAGCTGTGTCAGGGTCCCAGCTCAGCAGTGCAACATCTCTATCCTTGCATCTCGTAATCTCATTCCGTGCCTGTGTTTTTGTTCATTTTGGTCACAGCTGTCTCAGGGCTGTAGTCAGCCACTAGTGCAGGGACTGCCACCTCACTGTGCAGTTTGCTGCTGGAGGGGAGGAGTCACATGGCTCCCAGCAGTTGCAGCAGTGCAGGTACCACAGCAGCCTGTTTGTTCAAAGATGCTGCTGGCATCTTCCTCCTGTCCTGATGGACAGGCTCGGGGACGATTCCCAGGCTGTTTGCCTTCCTTCTCAAAATAAATCCAGTTTCACTGGATGGTTATCATAATGTTCAGCTGGAAAATGTGCAGAGGGGAGGGCCTGGCAAAGATGGGGATAGGGAGAAGTTGTGGTGTTTTTCTCTCTTCTCTGTTTGACAGAAGGGCCTTGCAGAGCAGGGCTGGGGGCTGGCCCAGAGGGGTCTCTACAGGGCACAGCAGGAGGTGCAAGGGTGGCCAGCACCCTGTGAGTGAAGCCTCGGCTGGGGGAGATATGAGGTCTCTGTTGTTGCAGTCTTCTGGCACTATGTTGCTGCAACACCCTTGCCTCAGTGTGATTTTCACTTCCAGGAGGGTGATTTTCACTTCCAAGGCCTCCTAGACCCTGCCTGATGCTGGTTCTTGGCTCCTCTTGCCTCCATTTTCAGCAGCAGCATTGAAAGCATCCCCACTTTTGTTCTGGTTCCCACTTCTGAGGCACCATCTCTGCCTCGGATTATTGCAGTAGGCAGACACTATTTTTTCCAGAGAATGGTTTTGAGAGCTCTTCATGTTGGAGCCAGGAGCAGCTCACTGGGCTGTGCTGTACAGTGACCAGCTCCTCCCCAACAAGCCCTCATCAGAGTAGGGGAGCATCCAGAAGAAACCAGAGATCCCCAAACACCCACTCCATAACAAATACAAATCCTTCCTGAGCTTAATTCCACACAAGCCAAGAGAAATGGTGCTCCTGGCACCAGCACTGTGAATAAAAGAGGAAAGGCTAGAACTGGAGCTACGTTGGCTCCTCACCTCACTGGGCTCTGCTGCTCTCTCCCAGCAAGATCTGGAATTCATGGCCTGGGGCATAGAGGGGACAAAAGCCCAGGTATCAGTTGGAGCCCAGCCAGGGACTCACTGACTTTGGGATTGTTTGAAGAGCTGCTTGGCTTTCTAAAAATGAAAGGCATGCTGGAGCAGCCGCTGCAGGGTGGGGTGAGCACCGCTGCTTCCATGTTGGGATGGTGTCAAGTACCCGGCCCCATCTCTAGGGTTTCCCCCAAGCCCAGGCTGCCCTCAGCAGCTGCAAGTATGGGGGAGATGAGGACAGGTGGGCTGGGAGCATGCCTGGACTTCCAGACACAGGGTTGAGGCTTTGCTTAGGATGAGTGAGGTGAGCGATGGACATAATTTCAGGTGCCAGCATCTTCCAGTTGTGGCAGCCTGCGCCAGTAGGCACTGCAGCTGCAACAAACATCCCTGCCGGCTCCAAAGCCCCTTCAGCTCCTGCCTGGACTTTGCTGGGCAGGGCTGGCAGAGGATCTGCTGCCAGCTGAGTGCAGTGGGGGCAAGCAGTGGGGAGAGAGCAGCATTCCCTGACCTGCTTGAACAATGAGATCACATTAAAGAGTCATACAAACCCATCCACTGCCCTGGGCAGCTCCTGATGGATGTGAGCGAGTGCAAGAGGCTGGGCACCTATGGACCAGAGAAGGCACTGATCCCTGAGGCTGCATTTGTGTGCACCCCGCTCCCCAGAACTGTACCATGTTCCTTCGGGAAAATTTCCATGTTGTTTCACACAAGCCTGGGGTCAGATCTGTGTCCCACTCAGCTCAAGTGCTGCAGGCTTCTCTAGGGTCAACTGGAGGAAACACTTCCCTCGGGTTTCTGAACCAGCATCCCCCAGGCATCAGCATGGGGCAAAGCGGGAAGGTTGTGTGTGTCCAGGCAGAGCTCTGGCTGGTGATGGACTGTCCTTGGCAATGGGGACACAGTGCAGAGATGAGCAGTAACCAGAGCTATGCTGCAGCTGTGCTGGCCCTCCTGCTTTTGCTCTGATTTAATGTCCCAGTTGAGAGGTGATGTAGTTTTGCAGGGAGCCAGAGAAAAGGAAGTACTGGAAAAGATAAGGTGCTTTAACTCTACCCCTCCTGTCTTGACTGGGTTTTGAAACTGGGAGATATGTTAGCTGCCAGACAGGAAAAACTAAGGGAGGGGAGGAAGGAGGTTTCTTGAAGGACGCCGTCCCCTTAGGCCAGTGGGACCTGACACCAGGAGGTGTGCTGAGACGGAGTGTGATGGAGCTTGGAACACTTGGATGTTCCCAAGTGGTGTGGGCATGATTTTGTGCACTGCTTTGGCTTCTCCATCATCTTCGTCTCGCAAACATGTCAGATGGGTTGTCTGCAGCACCAGTCATGCCTCTCTAGAGCGTGGGTGCCACACCAGCAGCCAGAAAGGTGCTCCAGGAGGATCAGCAGAAATGTTGCCAAAATGCTGGAGAAGGTAAATTGAGAATATGCCAAGGCTGCCCTGCATCCAAAGGGGAGAGGGACTGGCTCACTAAAAGGTCTTGTTTAGCTGTGGAGATGGGCCAGGGATTCTCATGGTACTCAGTCCAGAGACTTGGGCTTTCAAAAGGATCTTGTGGGAGCATCCTGGTTCCTTTGACAGTCAAAGGCAGTCAAGCCCCCAAGTCCTCTCTGCCCTTTGGGTGATGTCAAGCAGCATCTGCTCATTCACATGACTGGGAAAACCTCAGGGGAGACTTGAGGCAGATATGACTGAAGCTCTTCTCTGTTGCATGAATCTGCCACCCAGATGTCCTCAGCTGTAGGGGAGTGAAATTAGGCCACTGCTAGCCAGACCTGGCACTACCCTGGAGTACGGGATCAATGAGTGAGTGTAAATCAGGATCACCAGTGTCTTCTGCAACTGTGCAGGACATGCAACAGCACTGGGGGTTGCTGTGCAAGCAGGGCAAGGCTTGCAGCCCTGCTCAGGCTTTCAGGACAGGCTTTCAGGCTTTTGACCATGCCACAGCTCTGGCTGTCTCATGCCAGCTACTGCAACCTCAGCTGGGGGTTTTCTTTCAACACTGGGCTTCAAGATGCTCAAGCTGAGTGTGACTATCCAGCAACTTGGTGCAGTAAACTGGACACTGCTTACTGTCACATTCAGCAATGTCGGAACATGAAAAACAGCAGTGGCCTGTAGGTACCATTATGCCACCATGGTGTGGCAGATATCATTGGCTTGGCAGGGCTGGGCAGAGGGGGTGTCTAACAGAAATCATGATGTGCAATTGTAGCCAGAGCAGCAAGGTTTGAGCTGACCTCCCAGACTCCAGGAGCTTTGCATCTCAGTGGGTTTGCATGTCATCATTCTGCCCTGATGGATTTTGCTATCAAAAGGTGATCCTGTCCTCAGAATAGCATGGAGCCAAGAAAAGGACTGTCTCTTCCTGTTGTTTGACTAAAGTTGAGAGCCAGCTTCATTGGAGAGGGTGTGAATGCTTCACATGTGCATTAATATCCAGCTGTGACAGGGAAAATCACTGGTTCTCCATTTCTTTCTCTGTATGTGTGTGGGCCATAACAATGTGTGTGCACTGGTTAGTGGTGGCTGGTGGCTCATTGCTCCTGGAGGCTCTGCTCTCAGAGCTGCAGGGTTATCACCACTTTGTCCCCAGCCCAGGCCTCTGGGTGACAGGTACTGATGATCTCAGCCTTGCTGCTCCAATCTCAATGCCCATATTTTCTCCACAGGAGGCTTTGCCACCTTCTCATCCTGCTTCCCAGGGCTCTGCGAGGGGAAGCCAGCTGCCATCCTGCCGATGAGCATCTCCCAGCCATGCTTGCCTGTGGCCAACGTTGGCCCCACGCGCATCCTGCCACATCTCTACCTGGGCTCCCAGAAGGATGTCCTGAACAAGGTACAGCCCTGTCAAGGGGACATATCTTCTCTGTCCCATTGGGGACCACAGTCATGTAGAGGGGGGAAGGTTTTAAGGTTCCCACATAGTGCCTTTTAAAAGGTGCCAGAAAGGCTGTGCTGTGATGTCACACAGGGAAGGAATTTTGTTTAAGGGAAAAGAAATGATGAGAAGAAAGAAAGAGGAATTGCAGTTAAAGTGCTGCCAAGCATCTTCCTACTGCAGCCATGAGGGAGCCAGCCAGACATCCTTGTCCATGAAGGAGATTGCAAGGAGGGAGAGGGACCATGACAGCAGACTGGAGCTGGAGACAGAAAGGAGGGAGAGAGAAACTATGTGCAGGGAGTAGAAGGAAATGAAAGTAAAAAATTACAGGAATGTGAGCCTGGGAGCTGTACTGGCTCCATCAAGCCTGCTGAAAGGGCAGGAACCAGCCACTGGAGAGCCAGGGCACAAATCCTGGGGCCAAAATCCTGAGGAGAGAATGCCAGGCAGGGAAATTCATGGTTTCCTTCCCTCCCCACCTCCTTGAAGGGTTTTGTTCATGTTTTCTGCCATCCCCACTATGTGGCCACGTGCTGGAGAAAAGAAGCATTGCCCATGCAAGGCCTCCACCCTTAACCTCATTCTGTTGCCTATGGATAGAGCATCTTCTGGCCACATTGGTTAATGCAGGGTGCTGCCAGTGACTCACTCCACTCTTTAATGTCTCCTTTCTCCCTCAGCTGATACCTTCACAGCTCTCAGACAGCGCTTTTGTGAATTTTCTTTTTTGTACTGTCCTATTCCTCTCATACTGGGATCGTTGGGTTTTCCCCTCTGGAACCCCTTTCCAGGTGTCTGGCCTTGCTCACTTTACTCAGACCAAAATTAAGATCTGCTGAGGTTCAAACTTGCGTCATCTAAATTGACACAAGCTTTTCAGCTGGTCTCTGCTGTGTAATCATCAACTAGGCCAAGGCAGCACTAGGAGACCCACAGGAGAAAATGCTGGGATGGGAAAAGGCAGGGAGTGTACATGGCAAGACAGACCTTCAGCACGTGATGCGGGCTGAACTCAGCTGATCCTTTGATGGCTTCTTTCCCATCAGGACCTGATGACACAGAACGGGATAAGCTATGTCCTGAATGCCAGCAACTCCTGTCCTAAGCCAGACTTCATCTGTGATAGTCACTTCATGCGCATTCCTGTCAATGACAACTACTGTGAGAAGCTGCTTCCCTGGCTGGACAAGTCCATTGAATTCATTGGTGAGCTTTCCTTATGGTTGCAGACCTTCCAATTCGCAGCCTTCACAACCTGAACTCTTCTGTCCTCCCTGGTCTTGCTCCCAGCAGCTGTTGTCCTCTCACACAAAGGGGCTGAGTGCTGGGGAGGGAGGCTAGAACCATTTTGCTCACCATCATTGTTTTCTCTGCTTCCTCTGCCATGCTCCAGACAAAGCTAAGGTGTCCAGCTGCCAGGTGATTGTGCACTGCTTGGCTGGGATCTCCCGGTCAGCCACCATTGCCATTGCTTACATCATGAAGACCATGGGTATGTCATCGGATGATGCTTACAGGTGAGTTTTCCCCTGAGGGTAGTGGGGGGGGTTATGCTTTATTCCAGAGAAGGAAAGCAAGCTGAGTCCAGAAGGAGAGGGTCAGGGCTCCTTGAAGCTCTGTCTTGTCTTGGCTGGGTGCCAGTAAAACCAAACCTCCCCTCATAAAATGAATGCTACAAGAAATTGTTTGGAGTGGTAAAAGGGAGTGGGGAGGCAGTCCCAGGTCTAATCCTGGAGCATCCCAAAGCCCCATGGTTCCCCAAGATCCTTTTCTTTGGATAGTCTGGTAAGAAGGTTCTCGATGATCCCTCTTCTCCCTAAAGAGGCTGAGAGAATAGGGGTGGCCCACTGAAGGACCAAGCACCAACGGGGCTGTCTGTGCCTCTTGGCAGGTTCGTTAAGGACCGTCGCCCATCCATCTCGCCCAACTTCAACTTCCTGGGCCAGCTTCTGGAGTATGAGAGGAGCCTGAAGCTCCTCAAGGCCCTGAAGTCAAAGGGTGACTGGGGCGAGGGAGACACCCAGCAGGATCCAGCCGAGGTGGCTGAGAGCAGCTGGCATCCCCTAACACCTACCTCAGAGAAGGCCGAGGATGTGCCGAGGAGCACCGGCTCGGCATCCCCCACCAGTGACCCCGAGCGGCAGGGCGGGACCCCAAAGGTCCTGTCACCCACTACCCTGCAGCAGGGTCTCAATGGCTTGCACCTCTCCTCCGAGCGCATCCAGGACACCAACCGCCTGAAACGTTCCTTCTCCCTGGACATCAAGTCCGCCTATTCCCCCGGCCTGCGACAGGACCCCCCTGGGCCCCCTGGACCTGGGGAAGCCCCCAAACTCTGCAAGCTGGACAGCCCCTCGGGCTCGGGCAGCCTCAGCCCCTTCTCCCCGGGGGCAGACAGCCCTGACCGGCCCACGGGGCCCGAGCTGCTGCTGGAGGCCAAGGTGAGGCAGCGGCGGAAGCACCGGCACGCAGCAGGCTCGCCGGCCCACGGGCTCAGCCTCAACGTTGGCGGGACCTGTGCCACGCGCAAGAGCCCTGGCGCCGAGGACGGGCTGCCACCACGGCTCGGCCAGCCGCCCTCCGCCACCACGGCCTGGAGCGGGGTGCACCTTGAGTCACCCAGCTCTGCCTCGGGCGAGGCTGGCTGGTACTTTGGCAAGGACTCTGGCAGCACTGGTGGCAGTGGCGGGGGCCTGTTCCCCAGTGCCGGGCCGTACCCAGCGCCATTCGGCTGTGGCACGGTGGCAGCTGGGTGTGAGATCAGACTGAGGGACAAGGCGCGGGCCGAGCCACGGGACGGGCGGCACAGCTGGCATGAGGAGGCCGGCGCCGAGAAGCAGTTCAAGCGGAGGAGCTGCCAGATGGAATTCGAGGAGACCATGTCCGAGGGCAGGGCTCGGGAAGAGCTGGGCAAAATCAGCAAACAGTCCAGCTTTTCGGGTAGCATGGAGATCATCGAGGTGTCCTGACACTCATCCGGGGTGCCTGGAGACCTGGGACGGGGCTGGGGTGGGGGGATATTTAAGCTGGGGGGAGTGGGAACGGGGGGCGGCGGGGTTGGGGGGTGTATTTATACTTGCGCGTGCATTTTCGGGAGCGCAAGCGCTGAAACCGAAGCAAAGGTGGACAAGTCTTTCCAGAGTCGGGAAACATAGTGGTGGATGCTTAGTGTCCTTCCTGCACTCACTCTGGTCCTTTCCCACCCATCCCCAGGGCGCCCCAGCCCCCAGAGACCTGCACTCAAAATTTGGGCCTAAAACTCAAGTGGGAAGAGGCAGAGATTGCAATTTTGGCTGTGGTGATGGGGCACAGCACCTGGAGGGGGGGACCACAGCTGCCCCTTCCCTGCACCCTGGTGCACTAAGCATGCTCCCCTGTGTTTCTCTGGCTAAGTATCCTAAAAATGCTGCACTGGAGCAGCCCTATACATATATAAATATATATTATATATAATATAAAGAAAAAAAACCCGAAAACACACACACAAAAGAAAAGGTAAATGGTTTTACTGCAATTTTTATTGAGACGTAAATAATATTTCAATTTTTTTGTTTTGTTTTTAATTTATTGAAGCTGTTCATTCTGGCAATGATTTGCAGACAATGTGGGGCGGTACTTTCAGCTCTATTTTTACTGTGTATGGTATTTAAATCTGAAATACGAGTTTCTAAGCAATATCTGAGGCCTGTGGCTCCTTCTATAGTTAATGTCCACAACATAGATTTCCCCACTTCTCTCTGGGCATACTAACAAGGGGACAGGAGACTCTTCTTTCTGGGCCCTTTTTCTAGAAATGAACAAGTAAACAAGCGAACCATAAAACCTTCTTATGACACAAACTGAGCCAGAAAACTCTTCTGGAAGCTGCTGCCTCTTCTTCCCACCTTGGTCTCTGTTTGTTTCTCCTCATCTCCATGCCAGCCATTACCACCATCCCAGTCATCATCCCATCCTAGGCATTGTCCCCATTCCTGCAGTCACCCAATCCCAGCCATACCCCCTCCCCTCCTTTTGGCTGCCTATCCTTGGTGGAGGTGGAAGGGTGGGAGTCATCTGAAGTGGATGGAATGCTGCAGGATGTCACCTCCAGCTGCATGGGGAAGGTGGCAGAAGCTGCCACAGCAGAGGGAGGGATAGGAGGCTGGTGGTAGTTGGGATTTCTTGCTGGGAGGTGTCTTGCCTGCCTGCCCCGCCCTTTCAGCTCCCCCTCACCTCAGCTACCTTGCCTGGGAGGTATAGGCACAACTTTCCCTTTGGGGACGGCAGTTCTTCTGGCTTCCCACATCCTTTGTTTCCCATCTGAGAAACTCAGGGGGAGCGTGTTTACAGGTGCCAGGACTCCCCCAGTCCTGTTGCCCTGAGCCAGCTCCCCTCCATCCAGTGGATGATAAACTGTCCAGACATGAAGCTCTGCAAGCACATGGAAGGGCACAAGTGACTTATTTTCAGAAATGTTTGGCTGCTTCCTCCCATCTGGTGGGAAGCTCTTGCCCCAAACCCCAATGTCAGGATTGCTGAGAAGCTGCTTTCTGAAGCTAGAGGCACTGAGCCTCCACTGCAAAGCACATCTCTCCCTGCAGCTGTCTTTGCTTTCTCCCTTGTCTCGCACTAGTTTGCAAAGCTGATACCTCAGGGGTCTGTGTTCGTGCATGTCTGTGTCCTGTGTCATCCTTGGAGTGTTGTTTTTTTTCTTTTCTGGGTCCACATGGTTTCTCTCCCTTTCCCTTGTTCCTCCTCTTGTCATTTGTTTCTATCTTTAAATCAAACTACCCGTGACAAAACCAAATGATCTCAGGTTTAAAACAGAACATGAAGCAGAGGCGTGAGGAGCTGCAATCACACAAGGAGGGGCTGCTCGTTTCAGCTCGTGTCTTCCTCAACCACCTCTGTGTTCGCAGTTGAGGCAAGTCTCCCTAGAGACTCCTTGCTCTCTTCCGGCTGTAGTTTTTCTGGTTTTCCATGGAGCTATTTGGTGAGATGCTGGGGACCCCCAGCATGCTCCTGACTGGTTCCCTGTGGTGTGGCAGGGAGGGATGGGGGTGGTTGGAGAACCAGGGACCACCTGCTCCTCTCCCCACATCACTTTTGATGAGAGGTCTCATAGTAGTCCTCAAAAGCCTACCACCACCCATCATTGCCTCCAGCAACCACCTCAAACCTGCTCAGTGTTGCCAACCTGAACATTGCTTTCTTTTCACCATGAAGCAGTGATGCCACTATTTTCTAAGCTCCCTTTCTAGACTCCAGAAGGCATTTAGGTCCATCCTGTGAGCAGGCAGCTATTTCAGGAGCTCCACTTGCAGCAGGCCATCCTAAATAGGCATCAATGTTGAGTCCAAGGAGGGAGAAGAAAAAGGCTTCATCCTCCCTCTGTTGCCTCCTCACTGGGCATAGCATTAGTGTCACCTGCCTCCTGTCCAGGGAGTGCTTCTGGTCCTCCTTGCCCTTCTGCTGCCCTCAGTGGCTGCATCTCTTCCCAAGCGTGCCAGTGGTGATTGTCTGCTGATCTCTGCCCTGTAGCACTCAGTCCCTGCCCATCCCATAGTCCTCCAGGGTTGGTGCCAGCACAGACTTACTGAGCTCAGGTCAGCCAAGTTGCTGGCAGGAGCTGGTTAGGTGTAGCTTTGAGCAATGGAGAGAGACTTAAATGACTTCCCAAGGGATGTAACAGAAAGGACAACAGGTAGGCACAACCATGTGGGGAGATCAGACAATGCACTAGCAAGCTCCCATCTAATTCCTCCTGTTAAGTGACAGTGTGTTGCATGCACAAAAAAGCAGATGGAGCAAGTCAGGAAGGAGAGGGCGCACGTTGTAAATGAGATTCTGAATGTCTGCAAAGAGGCAGATATGTGGTTTGCTTTTTGTCATCTACACTCTGTCGTGGCCTGGATGCTTCTGAGACATGTTGGAGGTTTTACACGCTATGGACTCCTCTCTCCTCTGAAATCAAAACAAAGATAAGAATATTTTAAGATTAGTAGATTATAGACATTCATGACCCACCTCTGCAGCCTTATTTTGATGTACTTTGCATTCATCCCTCTCCTTTACATTGGGCATGTGCATCAGAAACATATCCAGAAAATAAGCCTTCATGGAGCAGCCCTGCCCAAGTGTCTCCTCATCCTGACCCAAAGCCATCAGGGTCACCAAGTGGCTTGCAATTATCTTAATTGTTTTTTGGTTTTTGTTTTTTTTTAATAAAACTCTGTGTCTAATGAGCCACTTTGTCCATGAGTCAGAGATCTGTGAGTTGTCATGAGGACGGATGTGCCAGGTGATAATCCTCCACATCATCTGTCAGCCAAGTCTTTTTATGGGCTCTCGCAGCCAGCTGACCCATCCCAAAGCCTCACTGGAACCAAAAATCACCTTTCCATGCCAATCTGAGGAGGGTGCATTCATTTGTAGGGACCTACAGAGACGGAAGTGTGAGCAGAGGAGAGGAAAGGTCTCTTCTTTCAAGAGAGGAACCAACAAAGCTACTGGGTGTCTGGAGACAGTGGAAAGTGCAGTGGCCTGAACTTTCCAGCACATGAAGGACTGAGAAAATCACAGCTCTCCTTCAGACTAGGAAGGGCATTTTTCTCCTTTCCCTCCAGCCTCTGCCTGTCCTCAGGGCTGAGGCGCTGTGCCACCTCCTTCCCAGCTGAGCAAAGCTGGCAGGAGGGCAGCGATCAGGTTGGCAACACTGAGCCAGAGGCTTGGGTCAGAGCAGGCTCGTCCCTGGCCTCAGCAGCAGCATCCCCAGCCCCTGCTGCTTTCCAAACCCTTCTCTTTGTCTGCTTGTTTCTTTGGATGTCCATCCCTGTTACATCTGCCCCTTAGGAGACAATGCCCCTCAGAAACCCCTCCTGCTGTCCCCTTTCCCCTCCCATTCTTAATACTAATGATAATAAGCTATCAGTGTTGTCATTGCAATCTATGAATGATAGATTTGAGTATTTATAATTATTATTATGATTATTATGGTTATGATTCTGTACTTTTTTGCTTCTTACTCTTTGTATGTTGCTCTTTGTTTCTCTGTTGTGAATAAAAGCAAGGCCCCATCTCACCTTCTCTCTGCTCCCCGCAGCCCGGCTGTGGCTGACTCGGCACAGCTCCCGGCTGCCCCAGCCTCAGGAGGCAAATCCTTGTCAGAGGAGCTGGAGGGAGGTGCTTCCTAAGGATATAAAGGCACGCAGACCCGGGGCAGATCCATTCTCTTAACTCTTCCCTTCCTGCAACTCCTCTCCCCCATACAGGGTCCTGCTCATTTTTGCAAGAGGCAGGAACCCACTGGCACCAACAACAGAAGATTAAATGGCAAAAGCTTATAGCTTTAAGAAGCATTGGCCGTGCATCCAGTTAATGGAATCAGCTTCATCCAAGTTGCGGTCCTCTCACCTTCTTCAGCTGGCTGCACCTTTTCCCACAGGGGCTTTTTGCTCTGGCATCGCAGCTGCTTTGCAAAGCTGCCCTGCTCAGCTGAGCCCGAGACATTGGCTGCTGCTTTAGCCACGTGCCCTGGGCTTCCTGGGCTTGAGTGTCCTCCCTGTGCTGGCAGTTCTCCTGCCCAGGAGCACCACAGTCTGGGCAAGACACACGGACAGTGCTAGAGCAAGCCCAGTGGCAGAGCCACAGGGAGACATGTGAGTGGACTCTGGTACCTGAAGGGATTTAGACGGGCTAGGAGTAGCTCCCAGCCTGGGGCTTGATACGGATTTATCAAATACTGATAAATTGTGGTGTCATGAGCAGACAGAGGCCAATGCTGGTTTTTTTGCACCCATTGCCTGTGCTCCTTGTACAAGCTGGAGGTTTCCAGATGATTGTAAGGTGTAGGAGGAGACATTAGGGGAAGGGAAGAGGACCTCATTTGCACCGTGGTGCGAAACACTCCCTGTACTGCGCCAGCCCCATGAAGAGTCATTTTAATTTGTGGGGTTTAACACTGCCCTTCTCCAAGTGGCCCAGGCACAGTTTCTTGTCTCTGTCATGACTTTGCTTTGTCATGGGTTGGGGTCCTTCTCATCATGCTGTGCTGAACACATTTCCAAGGTTGCTCTGAGACCACACTGGAGAGGAGAGAGCTCAGGTCTCACCCCTCTCTTGGGGGACCCTGGTAGATCTCTGTTGGGGTCCTGGTCAGCATCACCCTTCCTACCTCACCTGCCTTTGGAGCAGCCATGGACAGGGAGGGAACAGGCAGGTTCCAACCATACCGGGACTGAGCCTCTTCTCCCTTCCTCATCCCTGTAGGATCAGACCCTTCCTCAGCAAGCACAACACTGAGAGGGGGTCTGTACCCACCCTGGTGTACCTGGGGACTCCCAAGCATGGAAGAGAGGGTCTGGCCACCAGCCCCACCACACTCCCTTCCTTGCTGTCCTTTTGGCCAGCGCCGGCATTGGACCTGGGGAGACACCCTGCCCCTGCCTCGTCTTTATTTATTTATTACCAGAGGCTGTAAACAGCAGTGCTTTTCTACCCTCTACTTTCTTTTCCTTTCTTTTGTATTTTGGAACAACGTGTTGTAATAAATACCCAAATAGGTGTTTTAACAGCTGGTGTCAGCCTTGGTTTTTGAGGGTCAGACCTTCTCAGGATGTGGCTCTTTGGGAGTTTGGGGGGGCAGTGGACTTTCGTTTGCCGTGTTTGGGCCTAGAGCTGGTGGAGATCTGGACATAGAGCCAGAGCTGGACACAGACAGACCTGCATGCACAGCCAGACCTGTGTCCATGTAAAGGGCCCAGCAGCTGAAAGCTGCAGCTGGACTAATTCAAAGCATAAGGCTCATGGCTGAGAAAGCAGTGGCACAAAATTAATTGGGGCGTTCATGGGCACTCAGACTGCAAACCACCACTTTAGGGGCTCTGAAGCTGTAGTTAGGTGCCTAAGCATCCTCTTTCTAATGCAAAGGACTGTCCAGTCTGGCTCCAGATGGGGACGCACACATGGTACAGATCACCAAGCTAAAGAGCAAAAAGACATGGAGTGTTTGCATTGAAGTATACTGTTGTTGTTCTTCTTATTATTACTATTATTATTATTATTACTATTTTGCTTCCCAGCTGTGCTTTCCTCCCACCTTACTCCTGACATAATAGCAGCCTGTAGCCACATGCTTGCTGTGCACTACAGCTAAATCTTATAAACATTCCCTGCTCACCCATGGCCAACTGAGCCATGCTGTGCCCAGGGGGCAACTGACAGGTGCCAAGCAGCGGCCCCATTTGGGTTGGACTGTGCTCAAGTGGAAGCTGAGACATTTCCCCGCTCTCCCTGCAGCAGGTTTTCTTCGGAGGGAGGAGGAGGCATGAGCAGGCTCCCTGCAGTTCTGGCTCCAGAAAGCCTCAGTACTTATTGACGTATATGCAGAGGGGACATCCATCCTCACAGCTGCTTTCCACTGGCTGGGATAAACTCTTTGTGTCTTTTTCAAATTCATTCCCCTTATCCAGCTGCAATTGCTGGGTGTTTTGTAAAGCTTCTCGAAACTCCTGCCATCACCTACTGTTGAGGTAGAAGTCCCGTGTGAAGCTTTGGCCTCCTGTGCATCTGACAACACTAGCTGCTCCAGAGAGGCTGTCTGCATGTCCTCCTCTCTCAATCACTTGTTGCCATGTGTTACATAAGAAGGGGCAATTATTTAACAGAGAAACATGAACACTGCTCCCATCTCCCTCCCAGTATACCTGTCACAGCTTAGGTTTTCCAAACTCACTGCCCACAGGAAGATGCTGCAGCAGAATCCCCAGAGTTGACACCTTGTGGCGCTAGTTCCACAGGCACAATAAAATCCCTTCATGTTTCAGAGAGACATTCTCTCTGGACCAGGCAACAGATCCAGATGGGAGGGAGCCCAAGTAAAGCTGCTCTTAGCTGGGGCTGGGGCTACGAGTGTGTGGAGGCTCTGTTCCCTCACAGAGGTACCCATGGATGTGCAGCTAGCACAGCTTCCTCCCTCTGCCCTGGTGCTGAGGCTGCCTCTCCTCTTGTTCCTCGTGGTTTGCACGGCAGAAACCATTACTGCAATGAGAAACCCAGGAACGTCCTTTTTCCAGCTCTCTGGCTTTTATTGACTCAGAATGGCTGCCAAGCCTATAAATAAATGTTCCTTGAGCTAAATATAGCAGCCACTGAAATAGGCTGCTGGCTATTTATTTAGCTAGTGGTCTCTTTGAAAGCTTGCCAGTCTATACTGCCTTTACCTTCATGCCGTCCCACCCGGGGCTGTGGCCACCCACCGCAGGGGCATGGCTGAGTCAGCACAGGGAGAAGGGGGTCACAAAAAGTCAGCCCCAGCTCTGCAGGGCTGGAGAGCCAGGGTGTACCAGGGTCTGGCAGCTGGAGGAGCTTTGGGACACTGTATCCCTGCACAGGGAGCTGGGGGTCTTCATGAGGGACATTTGCTGGAGCAGTCGGGCAGGGGCTGAACCAGTCACAAGCCAGTTTCCTCTCCTGTGAGGACTTGGTGTCTTTTTCCAGCACCAAGGCCTGGAAAAGAGAATCTATCATCTCCCCTCAGGCTTTCCAGCATTAGGTGGTGTGCATTGCTTTTTCACACTTAGCAGGAGCATAACTACTCCTGGTGCCCAGAGCTGCTGTTAGGACACTCAGGACAGCCAGGGGCATGGACTGACCCCCACCCTTGCACCCTTACTTGAGCCAGGACACTCACAAGCTGTGCTATGGCTCTGACCTGGTCTCTGGCCCCAGCTGCTGGGTGGTCTTCAGGCAGTCCTGCAACCATGTCCCCTGCCAGGTCTATCCTGCTTCACTGTGTGTCTGGGAGCAGCCTGGGACATGCTATTTGCCACACAGGTGAAATGAGCCCTTACTAGCGCACCACACTCAGAGAGGCTCCATGTGTACTCTCGGTTGTGCTTTGATGCAAGAAGGTATTTGTGCTTCAACTCCCAAAGACTGATGGAAAACAGGTGAGTACTGCTTTGTGCTGCACTCTCCTACACCATGAGCCTAATAGGAATAGGATGCTGCTTTCCTTGGGCTGTGAGGAATTTACTGCAGCTCCATGCCAGCCAGGGGAAAAACCCAGTCACTCCCTGGAAAGCCACATTCACTCCTGGAGCAATCCAAGAACATTAATAACATTTAGCACTTACAGAGGGTTTTGCTAAACATGAGCTAATCCTTACAACACCCATGGGAAGGAGAAAAGTAATTACTGTTATTTGGCTTAATTTTTCCTTTTCCATGTACCCCTGAAGAGGGTCTCTACCTAGTCCAAAGTGCTCTGTAAATCAGAGGAGAATCCCACTCATCCCAGCTTGCACAAAGAGGAAACCTGGAGCCAAGATGGCAGATTATTTGCCAAAGGCCACCCAGGAAGGCAGAGTTGGAGCCTCTGTTGAGAGAGCGGGGGAGGGATGGGGGGAAATCCTTGTCCCAGTCCTTCTCCTACACACCAGACTATAATTCCAAAACTGACAGGGTAGTTCTGGTCCTCACCTGCAGGTTACCCACTGAATGCAGATGCTTTGTATTGCTGCTTACCTTCCTGTCCACAATGTCACTTCACAAGGTTAGAGAGATACCCTGCTCTCCAAGGCAGGAGGTGCTGACGAGGCTCATGAGCATATTGCTTTGGAGCAATACTGCAGCAATGCACAAAATTCCCACGCGTGACCCCTCCTTCTGGAATTAGCCCCAGACCCACTGCCAAGTGTGGTAGATCCCACCAGCTCTCAGCCACTGAGTAAGTGGCCTCCACAGCTGTGGCCAGAGGGGAAAAGAGCTGATGGGATGGTCCATGGGCTTGTCCCAGCCCTGTGGCATTGGAGCGAGGCTGGCTTGGAGGGCTGCGATGCTCCTGGCATCCCTCCTGTGTCTGGATTAGGATGCCCCAGGTGGAAATAGAGACCAAAATGAGGGTGAGCTGATGCCTGGGTCTTTTGCAGAGAGAAAAGACATTAAGGGGTTCCATAAAGCCATCAATGCTCCCTGGCCACACTTCCTCAGCTGAAACCCAGGCACTCAGTGTCTGAGTAGAAATATTGTCTGTCGGCAGTACCCAGATGATGTCATTTAGTTTTTCAGGCTTCTGGGCTGAGCCAGCAGCTTGAGCCAGTATGACTGGATATTCTTTATTTAGAAGGAGCCCAAGTGCAACTGAGTCCAGGTCTTTGCAGCACCCCTCTGCCACCTCCCTTCCCTGCTGATGCAATCCCATCTACAGCAAAGACATCAGGATGCCTCAGAAGAGGTGGTTTCTGGAACCTCAAAATGGGACCATGCCAGGCAGGTGGGAAAGTGAGATGCTGTTAGCGGGCACATGAGAGTGATGCCCTGTCTGTGCCACCAGATGTTCCCCAGGCAGAGGATTCTCCAGTTCCCTTTGGACAATGCACGCAGCAGAGGAGCACTTGTCCCTCCAGGTGTACTTTTACCTCCCTTCAATTCCCTGAGAAATTTGCCCTGAGCTCCCTGGCACAGCAGTGATCACCCTCTTCATCCTCACATTTGTCACCTCCAGTCTGGGTTACTGCAGCCGAGCCTCAGGTTGGCTTTTGTGGGCTTTCTAGTTGGAAATCAAATGTTTTCCCCCTCTGACACCCCTTAACTTGCCCCTTCTCTCTCAGCAGCATCTCCTGACAAGCAAGCAGCTAAGAATAGCCCTGCCTCTGGCTCCAGGCTGGTGCTGTTTGCTCAGTGACTCAGAGCTGGCCAGGCAGGCACTTACTCAAAGGGCCCCATTACTCATCTGTCTGCATTGCCCCAAGGATGGGGTTTGTGTCTCTCGTTTGCCTCTCCTTTAAAGATCCTTTATTTATTTCTATTTAATAAAGCCGCCATGCACAAGGAGAGGTAGTTTTCCTGCTGTACATTTACCTCTAAATATGTGTGCCCTGACCCAAAATGCTGCAACCCTTATAGATCACACTGGCAGCCCCTCACCATTGCTCCTTCTCACTGCCTTGCCAGGAAGGAGCTGTGTCGGCAGGAACAGGGCAAATGATAATGTCTCCCAAAATGGCATTTCATGGCACCAGGGTAACAATTAAAACAAAAATTCTCTCCTGCAAAAACCATCTGTGTTGAATACCAGTGTGGATCTGACTGTGCCCAAATCCAGCTGGACCCTAGATGCCCAAGGCATGACCTAGCTGCTCCCATCTTGCCCACAGCCTGCAATAATTGCAATCCTCCTTCCTCTCCACAGAGTGTGTCACTGCCCAGTGGGAAAAGCACCTCGGCAAATTAAAAAAGGCCTCAGTTTTTAAAAAGCGGCTTTGTTTCCAAACAACAAAAAGGCAGCATCTTCCTCATCTGGTTTGCTCCCCTGAGGCATTCTCTGAGTCACAGCCAGTCATGCTGGGAACAGAGCTGCATCCTGAGCAGTGCACATCTGTGTCTGCAAGGCACTGCTGTGAGGGCACTGCTGTGAGGGCACTGCTGGGGGAGGACACGGCTCCTCCACCCACCCTGCCACACCAGTGATGGCTGCTTGGGATAAAGAAAGTGTAGCATTGGCAGAAGAATTGGAGGAGGTTTGTAGGAATAACATTTTGTTCTCTTTCTGCTGCTTCAGCCCCATAGTTTCCCTCTTTTGCCATTCCTCAGGTTTTTCTTCCAGTTTTTCCAATCCTGCTGTCATCAGGGCACTCTGCTACAAGATGCTTCACGAAACCTCGACAGCACCCACAGGGCTTCCTGAGAGCAGGCACAACCTCCATGCAAGGCACACCTGAGTATCCCAAGCCAGGCCTGGTTTGTGCCCTGTGTGTTGGGTGTACATAGATTCACCTTGTGTGGAAGCGGGCAGTTGGTCTGGATTTGGGCTGTGGCTGTGGCACTTCTCACCACCGTGCCCTGAGTCTCCACATAACATATGCTGAGCTTCTGATCCTGCACTGTTAACCCCAAGGGAGTCTTTCCATCCATCCATCCAGGTTGAGTGGGTTCCCAGTGCCTCTCCCCAAAACCCAGCACAAGACAGCTGGAGGCTTGTGCCTCGGAGGAGATGGTGTCTCCAGCTCAGTTAAGGCTGGCAGCAGCCAGGGGTGCAAGACAGAAGGAAACAGGAATCTGAACACCCACCATGGGCTGGAAATGGGTCCTGCATGCCCTAGAAAACACGTATTTGTGTGCTCCCTCGACTCCAATGACCTCCCCTCAACAACACCCCCTGGGGCCATCTGGGGGCATGGTGTTGTAGGAGAGCAGGACCAATCTGCCCAGTCTGGTTCTTTCTTACAGATCCCACTGTTACCCCAAAGCATCCATCACACTGCCAGAGGCTGCCAGTGGCTGCTTCCAACCCCGGCATCTGAGGCCACAGCAAAGTCAGAGGAGGAAAAGCAAACTTTGTGTACCACCTTTCCTTGGCACCTGAGCCGTGCTCAGGAGGGGAGGGGAGTTCCTGAGCCGTGCCATCTCAGCCGCGGTGCACTGTCCTGCAGTGAGGGGAGTGAGCAGCCTCTGCTGGCCTCTATTGGGAGCCTTCTCAGCACCGCAGTTCTGCCTGTGCAACATCAGGGAAAGATGCTTACCCTCGTTTCACATCCTTCAGGAGAGCTGGGGTGACACCCAGTGCTGGACAAACCCCATTCTGCAAATGCTCAGAAGCACTGCTGCAGGCGTTGGTACAAAGAGGAGGAGGAGAGGAAAGAGGGGCGAAGGCGAGCAGCTGCTCACACATCCTGTTGGACCGATACAGGACAGAAGAGTGAAGATATCTGCAAGGCCAGGAGCCCCCAGCCTAGCTCTGTCCCCACCAGGATGTGTGACTTGAGGAAAGGCAGGTACTATCTGGAAAATTAAATGCTAGGTTTAGCTCTTTTCAGCTTTGAAATCCTTTGCACCCCACAGCTGCAAACTAAGAGCATTAAGAGCAAAGCTATGAAGGTTCACTGCCTCTGCAAGCAACCTGTCCTTCATCAGCATGGCTGGGAAGAATGTATCAACTCTAATGTTGGCAGTATCCAGCTCCCATCTCATCTCCAGGCTACACATGCTACTGGGGAAGGGAAGGGCTCCATGTGCTCCTAGGAGCCATGTCGGTCCTGCTCCATTCACTTGAACCATGTGGTTCAAGTCTTTTACATCTCTGAACCCACTGTGGACCAGATTTGGGTTGCAGCACTGATAATTCAAGACACCAGCTGTTGGGCTGTGGACAGGTGGCTGTAAAATATGCTACAATCCACTTCTAGGAGACCCTGCTCTGCACCCCAAAACTTCTTTCTTTACTGGCATCCAGCCTGTCTTCTTCATTAGAGAGGTCAGTGACAAGTAGCCACTACCTTACAGATTCCATGTGCCATCTGTGAGACGTGTGCAATCCCCTCCAACCTCAGGAGCTGGGAAATGCTCAGCAGCAATCCTCTCTGGCTCAGCACATCATTCTGGGACAGGCAGGAATGCTGCTGCCTTCAGCCTGTCTTCAAGGCTTGGCTTTGGCTTTGCCCTGGCATCCCCTGAGCTCAGTGCTGTGACGAAGCGTCTGCTTTTGGGAACCCTCACACAGCCACTGCCCAGCAGACTTGGTGGTGCCCAAGCAAGAGCCAGACTGCCTTGTCTCCAGCCAGGCAGCATTAACCTTCCCCCACCAGACACATTCCTCAGACCTTGCTGGTGCCAAGCAAAAGTACATCATGCTGTACTTTGCTGCCAGGGCTGCCTCTCCCTGCTCTGCTTTCCCTGTTAATTGCTGACCAGACCATCCATTAGGGAGCAACAGCCAGAATGTGCAGAAGATGCTGCCCACAGGCACCTGGCATGCTTGCGTCTCACTTGCTACAAACCTCTGGGACAGACTGGCACAGATGACCAGGATATTTTTGTTGTGCAGCCCCTGAGAACACATCCAGGTGCTCAGGGTTTTGTGATGCTTACCCCTGCTGCAGACAGCTGTGGGTTCAGCACGGGGCACCATGCTGAGAGCAGGGCACAGAGGGTATGGGGAAGTTGGAGATGGAAGAAGTGCAATTTCCTTTAGGGTGAAGGCACTGTTTGGCTAAGTGATTCCTGTGAGGGCTGTGGCTGAGGCCATAATGTCACTGAGACAGCACAGTGGGGTGGTATTCAGATGACTGAACTTCCTGCCCTCACATCTTCCCCCTTGCCCCATAATTAGTCCTCTGGGTCACTCAGGGCCCCTGAAGTGCTTTAGTCCCTGAGGAGTTTATAGCTTATTTAGCTGTGGAAAACTAAAGAAAGAAAAAAAGGAAAATTCAGTATTCCTCTGAAAATCCTATCAACCACATTACCCTGGCTCTTCATGCTGGGTGCAAGATTGGCACAGGGAAGGTAAACCCTGCCAGGCAAAGCAGGAACAGACAGTAAAGAGGAATGATGAAGCTTAGGTGTCTTCTGCACCAGAACCTGGGCATGCACTCCTGATGGTAATTGGTTTCACCCCAGTTCCACAAGAGTGCACCTTGTACTCCTTCAAAACCAGACAATCTGGTGCCTGGCAGAGCAGCAGTGGGAATATGGAGATCTCTTCGGAAGAGGAATAACTTCCCTGTGTGCAGGGCAATCATCATTCCTTGGGGTATTTTTGTATCAGGGTGGATTAAAGGGAATACAACCAGCAAGATAACTCAGATCACAGCAGGGAATCATCTAGTTCAGACAGTCTCTGCAGTTTTGCCAGTTCTACTCTTCATTTGATAGTGCCCAGTCAAAGACCAAGCCTTGATACCCCTCCTCATCAAAAAGCATGGTGCATGCACAGAGAAGCAATGAAAAAGGATCCTCCTGCTTCCTCCTGCAGCAGGCAGTGCTGCTGACAGGGACGCAGAGACAGCATCTAGGCTTTCTCCAAAGCAGACAGGTGCCCTTGGCTCTCTCACCCACCAAAGCTATTAGCAATGAGCTCAGCCCGCTATTAAAGCTGATCCAGGGAGCCTGGAGGCTCTCGGAAGTGCAGCTATTGATCCATGCCTCTCACATGTCCCCCTCAGGCCTTGGGTTTCAGGAAACCTCTTTGCCTGTCCTCTCCTTGTTTCTTCTCTTCAACCTCCAGGAATGTTTTTCTGAGGGACTGTGAAGCTGAGAGTTAAGGGAAAAGTAACAGGGAGTGCAGTGAGAGAGTCAGGCATTCAGCCTGGCCAGAATTGGCTGTTTGCTTTGGCTGACTGTGTGCTTTACTAATCATCTCCATCTTCCTCAGTGGAGGAAGGGAAGGACATTTTCCCATAGGTTAGGTTTGCAGGTCAAGGGAGGGAAAGCTTGGTGCCTTTCATGGAAATGCAGCCTGTGTGGTCTCTGCTCATCCATGGCATGGACTTCCTCATCGGGCTGTGTCCATGGAAGTGTCCCCTCCACCCTCTCCATGTTTCAGGGCCGTCAGCATGACTTGCATCACCTGGTTAACAGGTGACTGCATCTCTGTGCAGACTCATACTGATGGCACAAGCAGATAGGTCTGTTGGTCTGTAGGGGAACATTTACTTATGGTAATGATCAGCTCAGTGGCATCCTGCTACTCCTGAAGGACATTCCTATGCCCCTCGGTCAGCTTCTCCCATTCCTTCACGTTCACCTTGCCCAAGCAACCAGGTGGTAGGGTGAGGAACCATGCTGGGCAGCTGGGGCATCAAAAAACCTGGTGGAGCTACAACCAGAAACCACATATCTGCTCTGGGCTGATTTCCTAGGTATGACGCAAACAGCTTGCTGCCCAGCCCCTTATAAAATGTGTTGCCTCACTCTCCCCACATCCTCAGGAAGACTTTCAGGTGCCTGGGTGCACTCCATAAATGACTAATGAGCCATCGAAAGCATTAGCACTGGTGCTGGCTGCCAGAAGCAGATTGAGATCAAGCCTTCCCTTGCATCCATCAGCTCCACCCAGGAAGCAGACTTCCCTTTGACAACAGCCAGATTAAGCAACAGGCAGACAACAACTGCCCCGTGCCCAGGAAGGCTGAGGCTGGCAGTGTGTGGGAAGGAGTGACCATTTGCAGATGGAGGAAAACTCACATCTTCCTACAGCCCCCATCACAGACCTGGGCGTGATTTGGTAGTGCCCATGTTTTTCTCTGCAGATGGATTAGGGCTAGCAGAGAGAAGTCATTCATTTTTGGGTGAGTTTGTGGGCAATAGCACCTTGGAGCCTGCAGGTGCCCAAAGGAAACCTCCACACTCAGCCAGATCTCCAGCATGCCCAACACAGGGGTTTTCATCTCTTCCTTTAAAAGCTGCTTATGCAGCCCCAGTTTGCATATGAGATACAGAGGCCTGGTGCCATGAAAAGACCAATGGATGTACTTCCACACTCCACACAAAGATAAACTCCAGGGAATTGTTTCAGCTGGTTCCACCTTCACAAAGGAAGGTAATGGTGGTATCTGTTTTAAGTGGCGATTTATTCATGGCAGCGTTGTATCCCAACTAATCTGAGGAAGTTGCCCTGGGCAAAGCTTTCTTATCTGTCACCCTATCCCCCTGGATTTCATGTAGTAGCAGATTACTGTGAGCAGGGGGCAAAATTTAGCTGACTCCTTGCACTTACTGCCCTTGCAGACATCAGAGTCAGAGGAGGAAGAGGACAGGTCACATTCCATTGCTTATGCTGCAAAGTAGACATGGAATAAACCCGACCTTCCTTTACAGCTTTTGCTGGTGAAATCAAAACTCCCTATACATAGAAAAATCAATGCAGGGCACTTACCAAACAAATCCCCATTGGTCTGAGCCACCTACATCCACAGAGCCTTACATGGCCATTTCTGCACACCAAACCTTCCCCAGCAGCTCCAGCCCAGCTTTCCCTTGTCCGTCTGCAGTCCGTGGCAGTGTTTTTTCTTTGTTTCTGCTAGCACATCCATTCTGGCATAGTGCACTCTGCTCTGTGTGATTTTGGGGAGCCTCAGCAGCATGCTACATTTTTGTGATTGTGGCCTTTAAGCTCACTGCTGTTTTTCACATACCTACTCCAGAGGTGCTGCTGCTTCCCCTGTGTCAGCACTAAAGGAGACAAGTGAGGAAGAGGGTGGTGTTCCCCCCACGTAAGCCAAATTCTCCCACCTCTCAATCCACCTGCTGGATTCTTTCCAAAGCCTCCTTGAAAGACCACTAACCCATCTGCACCTAGCTAGAAACCTGATTTAGAGTAGCTTTGAACGAATGGGTATTCACGAATATGAATATTTCCTCTCAACCATCAGATGGTGCCATTGAGTCTTCTTAGGATGTGGAGCCCTGAGGACAGCAGGCTGCCGCCAGGGATCACACTGCCTTCTTGCTCCACCTCAAAGGCAGGGAATAGCACTTTATTCCTCAGTTACAAGTACCGATACACAAATATTCTAGTGTTCTCAAATAAATTAACAAGAATTTGTGTCACTCTTTTTTAGTTTTTTGTTTGTTTGTTTGTTTGTTTTTTGGTGGGTTTTTTGGTTTGGTTTTTTTTGCACAAGTCTTGCAAGACTGGCTATCTTGGAGCTGGACTCCAGTGATACCAGTGTAGGAACAAGCATAGCAGTACAGTAACACTTTGATTGCTGCTCCAAGAAAAAGACGTGTGTTCACTTCTGGAAAGATTTAGAGAGGACAAGCTGCTTTCAGGCAGCAAGGCTGGAAATTAGAGAGCACTCCTTGGAAAGTTAGACATTAGGCAGCAGGCTGCCTGATGCCTGGGGGTGAATTTCTATCTGTCCCTGCCTCTTACCTCCGTTCCCTTTTTTTTTTTCTTTTTTCTTTTTTTTTTTTTAACAGAATGTGCTGTAAAAGGAAGAGGCATCAAGTCATGTTGCCTACAATATGGTCATCACATCTGACATCTCCCCTCTGTATGTGTGGCCAAGACTTCCAGGGCTTTGGTACTAACAATTCTCTGTGGATTTTGCAATGACCAGAGGCTGGCACGGAGAGCCCTGCTGTCCAGCTGAGGCCTCTACCTGGCATTGCAAATATGCATGAATAACAACTGATTAGCGTTTTTCTTGGGTCGGTTTTCAGATTTAATTGTGCAAGATGAAAGAGGAGAAAAATGCTAGTAACGTGAGGAAGGAGGGAAAGGAGAAATAATTACAAGTGCATTTAGTCAGTGATAAGAATGGCTGCTGAGCTGGGCTGGGTTCTTTCCAAGCCAGCTTCAATTTCACAGCATAACATTTCTTGCACCCTTAAAATAACTTCTCCCTGCCCCCAGGGTGGCACAGAAGAGCAATGAGTGTCCCCTCCGTGTGCAGCCCCACGCTGCCGGGTGCTCGGTTATCACCCAGGGGCTGTTTTGAGAGCATCACCCGTGTCGTGCCAAGGCACCGAGACCCAGCCAAGGGGCTGGAGCAGAACGGAGGGGATGCTCTGCAGACCCAGAGCCGTGGTCTCCCAGGAAGAGAACAGGTGGAGAATTGCTACAGCTGTTTGAGCCCTCTTCAGTGCCCGGTGAAGAGCAGCTTCCCCGAGCGGCTTGGCAGAGATGGGATCTCTTTATTGTCGGGGCTAATTGCTCATGTGAGATGTATTTACAGAAGCGACTGTTTGTGCAGAGCCCAGCAGACAAACAGACTCCTGTTCTGCCAGGCACCCTTTGTAATCGGTGGGGGCTGGGAACACTTTAATGCAGCCATCGTTTGGAGGCCTCGTTTGAACTGCAGGGCACCAGCCCCGCGGCTGACTGGACGCTGCCTGCGGGATTCTGAGCCGCGGAGCGGGGGCAGAGGGCAGCTGGCTGCACCTAGGCACTGCTCGTCCTCACCCACATCATTCCAGCAGCCTGAGCTCCCCCAGCTTGCTCCGAGCCGGCCATGCAGGACCCACAAAGCAAACTCCTGGTGTCATCCTAAGTCTGCCCATCTTCCCGTGGCTTGCAAATCCAGCTGCTCCCTTCTGGGCATTTGGCTGTGGGGGGCACAGGCTGCCCTGCATGAGAAGAGCCCTGTGTGTGCTCAGGTGAGCTGCCCCTCTCCTTGGTCTGCAGGAGATGCTACACAGGCTCTGAGGCGCTTCAAAAGGTATTTGGTAAACTGCTTTACATGCAGTTGTACCAGAGAACAAGGTGTGCCAGCAAGTTGTTCCTTGCCTTTGTAAATGACGTCAAGGAGTGGTTAAAAGCACCCAGGACTCTAAAAAAAAAAAAAAAATCAGCCTTGCAGGCTTTTTGCAGCTTGCTGGGTTTTTTCAAGGAGGCCTAGAGGGAGTTTTGCCATCTGTGAGAGAGATGCAGCATTAGGAGAATAATGCAAACAATTTCCCACACTGTCCCCATCTTCCTGCAAAAGCAGTGGACAAGCCCTGGCTTCCAGTTATATCCAGTATCTTTTGCTTATGGGTAGCCTACATCCCAACCCCACAGTGAACATCCCTCTCCAAACTTAAAAATACATGTCCCACTTCTCAGCCTGTGCCCTTTTCTCCACCCTGACACAGGCAGTAGATTAAGACACGCTCAGGGAGGAGCTTATCAGCAAGGAGAAGGAGCACCACAGAGCTGGGATGTGTCTTCTGCTTCCCTTTCCAAGGGGCCCTTCAAATTGGCTGGTACTGGTCAGGCGTAATGAGAGCATCAGTTTGGTGACAGTCTGTCCACAATGACGTGGAATTGCCAGCTCTGAGACAAAAGGAAAGCCACACTCATCCTCTTACAAAGCTCTCTGACACATGCAGATCGACCCAGGCATCCTGACCCCAGGGGTGGCATTTCCCAAGCTTCCCAGCTGAAACTAAAGCTCTCTCTTCTTTAAAGTGAATTCAATTCATTTTAGCATAATTCTTGTATTCCACACTTGGAGGAACAGAGAGGTCCACTTAATTTTCAGCACTCCTAAGCACTGGAGGCTTCTGAGCATTTCCACATCATCTCTCACAAGACTTGATGCAGAGGGAAATGGAATTTTTTTTCATTTTCCAGATATGGAAGCTGAGGCAAAAGGCAGATACTGCACACTAATACCTAATTATTTGGTGTGAAAATTAAAAGCCAGTTACCACCAGTCTCATGTTGTGACAACCACTCTTAAGTTATCTAAAAGAGGAAATACATGATAATTCTGTTCTTCTGTGACTTGGAGAGAGAAACTGAACCCTGGTCAACATCCCTAGAAATGCAGACCCCCAAGGACAGATTTTGCAGCCCTCTTCCCTAAAGCTTCACCCTCTATCAGACATCAGAACAAAAGCCATATTTCCCAGACAGTTCAGGACCCAAAATGCCATTTATTGTTTCCAATCTGGTTCTCAGCAGGATTGATTATCTTGTTGCAAGACTATATGTAAAAGGTCTTACTATTACTGGCAGTGATCAATATTTATAACCACTCACAGTGTTTATTTATTAAAAAAAATCAAATGTTCCAACCAAGAAGAGATGCTTTTATTAATATCTAGCATGATTAATAATCATATTCAGAGTTGCAGGCAGGCCCACGCTGTCAGACTCATGCACTTTTCTTTTTCTAATGGCTCTGCAGGAATTTGAACCGTAATATGTTTCATGCACAGAGACAAAGAGGTTTTGTCTCAGGGAAGGAGTGTGTGGATGTTTTTGACTTAAAGAGCCAGCGCTGCATTCGGAGCTTCACAAACAGAACCATTCTGAACCCAAGCCCAAGATACACTCCATAGGGTGTATCTCCTGCTCTTACTGAAGACCCAGATCAGAGCTGCAGATTTGCAGCTTGCTGAAAAATGTCACACCCCCTCTGTGTCAGGGCAGCCATCACCTGCTCTGCTTCTCTGCCACCCCCTGGAAATGCCTCAGCTCGGCAAACAGGTTCACATCTCTGCCTGCTGAGGCCTCTCAGCTGTCCAGGGTAAGATGAGCTCCATGGGAATGACACCACTTCAGATCAAGGAAGGAAAACTCTTGCAATGCTCTGTTCCTAGATCAAGGAGAGAAGAGGGAACATGCAAGGCTGATGTCAGGGGATCAGGTCTGAGGCTGCTTGGCCCCACACCAGTGTGGAGTGGTGAAGGAAGGACAGGTGTTTCTGATGCAATAAGCCACTGAAGGAGCAAAGTTCGCTCCCACTCCTTAGTGCTAGCTGTGCAAGTTGGTGTTTGCCCACCTGCTTGTTGCACTTTTCCCACTGCAGGAGGTAATGACAATTAAATCAGAGGCAGTAAAGGGACAGTTGCAAAGAGACCGGTGCCTGGATTACTTCCTTATAGCCACTCACCCTCTGCGGTACCACTTTATTATCAGACAGGCAGAGCAAGCTGTCTGAAAGACAACATGAAAATCAGGTAGATAAGACAGCTGTTGTCTGGATGGCTATCAAACATCCTGCTTTGCAGAGATCTAGTCATGAGAACTGTGGGACAAAAATAAGGAAGTAAATATTCATACTTGTTATTTCAAGGCAGTTCTCAGCCAGCACTGAGCCACTTTTGGGACTGCAGTGTCTTTCTTCAGGGGTTGTGGGACATAACAGAGCCTTCTAGCAGACAGGGACTGCCCTCAGGTTCATGCTGTCTTGTACTTTGGCTTTTATACTGAGCCCTGCAGAGCTTACACGACTGCCATATCCTCATGTGAGACGTCTGTCTGCCCCAGTTCCCGTGCTCTGGTCTGCATGGGATCCCCTCCAGCCTCCCATCAGTTTCCGAAAACCTCTGGTGCTGCTGAGGAACATCTGGAAACAAAGCCACGCTATTCCTGGAGGTCAGGAGGAGCAGGGAATGCATTTTTGTGGATTCCTGTTATTCCAGCCAGGCCAGGGGATATGGGTAGCAGAACAAGGAGGAGAGGAGCAAGTGAATGCAGTATTTCTTGTTATGTGCCACAGGCCAAAAGCCCTCCAGTCCAGGCCTCACAAGCCCACGGGGCACACGTTCTGCCCAGACTGCCTGTCAATAATCTCATATTTTAAATCCTGTTAGACATGAGTAAGCTGTGGAGCAGTAATCCAGGGAAGAGTCGATGCAAAACCCTGCAACGTCAAGCATTATAAACCTCCAGGATCCTCTGTGCTTCCTACCACATCTGTATGCCAGGGACCAGAGCTTGTCAAGCACCTTATATTCATGTCCTGCAGGGCCTGCAAGCCCTAAACAGGGAGTGGCCTTTCTTTGTCCATGTTCATAGGGCTTAGCAGAAAGGAGCCCCAGGCTGTTGCCAAATAAATAATCACTGTCATGCATTTTATAGAGGGCTTGGGAGGAGAGTTGCAGGACAACCACTGGACGCTGCTCTGGGATTGGCATCTCCTTTGCTCTTCAGAGCTGCTCATGGAGCGGCCTGACTGAACTGAACTGACTGAACATGAAATGCTTGGTCTGACAGAGGGATTTCTGCAGTTTCCAGTGGATGAAGGAAGAAGAAAAAAAACACAACAAAACAGCAATGTCAATGGAAGTACAATGTCATGGGGAAAAAAATCATAAAATAATCACATTAGGTGAGATATAGATAAAGGCCTTGTGCCCTTGGAATGTATGATGCAAAAGATAAATGAAATAGATGCTCCTTGTCTGATTTTTTTTGCACCAGTAATTCTCCTAGCACCATTTGCTGTATATTTTCCTTGATACAATCAGGAGGAAAACAGCTAATCTGACATGACAAACTCATTGTATCAGAAGTCATCTCTGCTTTAAAACATGTGTCATATGACTAAACACTCTACGCCCGGTACAATGCATCCCACGGTAAATTTGGATGGTGCTCATCCTCAAGTGCCCTGCTAAAAATACCCATAACAAAGGGCAACAAGAAAACATAATTCAAATGAGGGACATCTGTTCTCAAATGTTTGCAGATAATGACTGGATTGAGTGTCTGCATAAAGGATAATTATTTTTTGCAGATGGTTTGATCTGGTATTTTAAACACTGTAAAAAATCCTTGCCCCATCCAGTCAGGAAAGTATGGGAGGTTTTGCTGTAAGACCTTTTTCCTGTCCTCTGATACAATTCCTAAATGCAAGGATAAGTAAAACTAAAAACAATGAAAAGATAAACTGTATTAAAGACAAATACTTCATTGGAATACAGACAACATGCATTTTCAAGTTCTGGCACTGCGATATACCCAGATAATTCTCAGGCTGACGTTTTGTTATAGGAGAATGGCAAAATAAAGCAGTTATGTGCAAAGGGATCCCCGGCAGATCTCAAAGGGAAAGTCCCTTCCTGAAACTACAGCACAATATGCTTTTCAATACAAAATAACTGTACTGCCTTTCCTTAAGACGGAGAGATACAAAACAAGAGAGATACAAAACACCCATGACATAGAAACATTCTTATTAGGTGACCCCTGACATTCCCTTGCGATGCAGTGTGAGCCCAGGATAACGCTGCTGTGCTGGAACTATCTCCAGAGTCCGGGCAGGGGCTGGCACTGACTCGTGCACCCTGAACAGGGGGATAACAGGAGAGTGCCTGGGCAATGAAGGATCCTGGGGACCCCCATTCTCAGAGCATCACAGGGCTGGGAGGGCTCTTAGAGGCACAGCAGGTGGAGGAAGCAGAGCACGGAAGGAGGGTGATGGCTCAAACAGAAAGAAGGTCCTTCCCTTGGAAAACTGGTGAGTGCAGGGAGCCCAATGACATAACCATCACTCTCCCATAACGCAGGTTTTAATTAATACTCGTGTCCAGAGCATGGGATCACCCCCAGCAGCTCTGCCTCTGTAAACATCCCCACCTGAGCAGGTGCTGATCAGGGAGATCGGTCTGGAGGACATCACTTTCACGGAGCCTCTGAAAATGCTGTGCATCAATGAACTGCATGGAAAGGATTTACATTTAAAAGTTAGGGCTGTGTAGATCTCAAAGAGTGCAGTGTTGGGCTGTCTGGGGAGCTGTTCGGTCATTTTTGCAGGATAGTCTTGGGTCAATCCCTGGTGACCCCGTGGGAATTGCAGGTTCTCATCACCGTCTGTAATGAACACATTAATTTGCCTTGCCAACGCTGCTCCAGAGGCCCCGATTGGGCGTGCCTTAGCGAAAACTGGAGCACTGAGGTCCGGGCAGCGAAGCTCCCGCGGAGGGGTCCGGGTGATGTCGGGGAGCCCCCGGCGGTGCGAGCCGGACTACAACTCCCGGCGTGCCCCGCACGGCGGGGCGGCGCGGGGCCGCTTCCGGGTTGGCCCTCGCGGTGTGTTTACTTCCGGCCGCGCCAGTGCGCGAGTGTCAGCCCGGGGGGGGCACCCGGCGGCCGCCCCGCCCGCGGCCGGGGAGGGACCGACAGACCGACGGACCGACCGGGGAAGGGACCGACGGACACAGCGGTCGAGAGAGGAGCCCCGAGCGCGCAGCGGTGCCGGCCCCCATGAGCGGGCGGTGAGCGGCGAGTCGGCGGCCGCGGGAGCTTGCCGGCGCGGCGGGACCCAGCCATGGACTGGCTCATGGGGTGAGTGGGGCCCCTCCGTGTCCTTCCGTGCGGAGCTGTCCCGGCGCGGCCGAGGCGGCCCCGCTGCCGGGCAGCCCGAGCCCCGCGTGCGGAGCTAATGACTAATCAGTTCTGCCGGCGGGAGCGGGAGGGCGGCTGCAGCTCAGCCCCGGGCGTCCCTGGGCGCCGCCGCCTGCGCCCGCGGGCACGGCGCGGTGTGCAGCAGCCCTCGCCTTGTCCCGAGCGCTGGCTCCCGGAAAAGTAACTTTTCCTTCCCTTTTTGCCGTATAGGCGGGCCAGGTGTAGCAGCTCTCTGTGCTTCCCACCCTACGGTGTGGGGCTAATCCCCCTGCGACAGAACATCGCTCTAAACCGAAAGGCGTGCCAAGGTTTAAATGGCTTTCTGTGGGGAGGAAGAAGAGACCTCGGCAGAGATTAACGCCAAATCAGAGCTACGCCAGGGGGCTTGGATAGCCTGGGATTAATAGTGCTAATTACACAGAGACAGAAGGCACAGAGCTGTTTGCTGCAGGTTTTAGGGCTGGAAACCTCAGTGCGGGAGAGGGAGATGCAGTTGATGGGAGTGACCTGATACGCTACCAGTATCCCAAACGAGATATTCTCGGTTACTTCTTGCATGAATTGTGCTGGCGACCTGCACTCAGGTGAACTGTGAATAATTGTGCTTCAAAATCGCATGAGCGCTTGGTTCATGCTCCAGCAAAACTAGCGCTGCAGTGATAACCTGCTGCCCTTAGTTTGTTCACAGCACTTCCTGAATGTGGTCTTTGCCATCTAGGTTGCCTCCTTTTCTCACACTGATGTGCCTAGAACAGAAGGTAAAGTCTTTTGTCGCAGTGGATGGATGTGGTGTGTTTAGAAGGGTCATGGGCGTGTGCGTTGCCTTTTGTCTGCTGCTGATCTGTTTGGTGGTGAGAGTGCACTTGTTACTTGCCTTCGTACGAGTCACATCCAACTCTGGAACCAGCTGTCAATACAAAGTGTTACTGTGAGTCTGACCCCTCGCTCACTCTGATGGAGGGAATGCTGAGTACCTGTGGGGTAGACATTGATGGCTGTCTTTTCCTCCAGCAGGCTAGGCAGCAGAAAGGCAGTATTTGTGGTATGTAAAGGGGTCTCAGTGCCGTGTACTGCAAGCCTTGTAAGTCACAGGGCTGCACTCTGGTGTTACATGGTGTCAATGAAAATAGAAATGACAAGCTTTGATATGTTTGTAACAAAGCACAGGTGGACTGTTACATTGACTCTTTGACACTCCAGCTTTTACTTTTACAGAGTGTTACTGTAGTTGCAAAAAAAGGTCAAACCCAGGACTTATGCAAGTTACTTGTATGACTCAAAATACTACATGTCCCACTACATTAGCTGTACTTAGTCTGTGCAAATTATATTGTAAAGCAGAAAAGAATCAAGGTTTATTTTAGCCCAACTCTCAGTATATTAGAATGATGGTTTTCTTATGAGAAATATTTTGGGCTTCTTGAAGTCACTACAAAAAAACTGGCGATTGTTCTGTACTTTTTTACACAGGGTGGGTGGATCTGTCCGTGTGTGGAAAAGACTTGCCTGTTTTCCCCATTGTAATGGGAATGGATCCTGAGTCATTTGTGCGTTCCTCGCTTATTCTCAGCTATTTCCTGATATGTTTCTCTCCTGACCAAACCCAGTATTGTCCCACTGATACTCTTAATGTTTTCTCCCTTAAAACGCTGTTGGTTCTGTTTGTGCACATGTCGCGGGGAATGGTTGTATGCGATTATGGCAGGAAGGGGGAGCATTGATATTTTGAAGTGGGAAAGGCTAGAACTCCTGGGGGACCCATTCTTATTTCTGGCCAAGTTATGCCTGCTGTTAGCATCTGTGTTTGTAAATGGAAACATCCGTTTTGCTGCTTGACAAAGAAACTGAGGACATTTGCCTGCCCAGGCAGAAGTTGAGGTAATGCCACTTGTTCAGTGCCATTTTTTTTCAGTGGGAGATTCAGGTGTTTGGGTCTTTGATGTGAAGAGGACAGGGCTGATAAAAAACCTGCATGATAATAGGAAAATAGGTCTCTCCCAGTGACACATTAGCTGGTGTCAATGCCTCTAGCAAGCAGAATGTATTGGTCTGCTTCTTGGTAGTGTCTCTTTCCTAAGTGACCTCACTAATAAAACCATTGTGATCTTTCTTATTCCTTACTGCTTTGGGAAGGTGGTGGTTTGCAGTTTCAGCTTTCCATGTGCTTTTCCTACCCCTGCAGAAGTTGTTGTATGTCTCCTTGTTGGCTGTGTTTTCTTAACATTTTGGTGTGAGAAACACCCTCTGTGTTTTGACTCTGTGTAACTGGACAATGATCCTTTGAGTGCAAGTGGGTTAAATTAGGCAGCAGTAACAGTTGTTCCTGTTCTAGATCTCGACCCTTGGTGTTGGTATCACATTTATCTGATAGATGTTTAGAGTGAGATCTGCTTTATTCCTTCCTGGTCCTCCCCTTCTCTTGTGTTCCCTTGGAATGTGGGGGGAAGGGTAAGTTCTGATCATACCACAAAGAGCAGCAGCCCAAGTGTCTCTGATCACCTCAGAGTACTTAATATACCAAAAAAACCCGGAAGCTGAGGCTTACAAACAATAGCGAATTTATTACGGATTAACAAACAGCTACAGGCTTATGTGGTCACACAGCAAAACTTCTCTGGGTGCTGCCTTCTGTTCAGTCAAGTGCTTCAAAATCTAGTTGAGTCCTAAGGAAGAAAGCTGAAAAGAATGAGCTGCTGGCATGGTATGATACTTGGTTTAGCACCAAAATAAAACCAGAGTCTTTTCTGTGGTTGATTAGTATATTTGACCCTTCCACTGAATGCAGCATTAATACTGATGTTGGTGAAACGCTATGGTTTCTTCTGTGCATTCTCTCCGTTAAAAAATAAAAGACCATTTTGAGCTTATTTGTTTTACGCAGGATATATTTTAAGTGAAATTTTGACTAGAGATCAGTTTTGCCTAATTGCTTTGCTCAACATTTGCAGAGATCTATATTACCCACTTTTGAAGAGATTCCAAACTTTTCTGTTACAAACAGCATTAGTCTGCTCTTGAAGTTCAAATTAGCAATAGAGGCAGGCATTGTTCCTTCATTTATGAAACTTGCTTTTTAAACTTGTTTTAAAATATCATCATTGGGTAGGAGTAAAACATATGAATGGTGTTAATAAACCTGACATGGTTTCATCTTCAGCAGTGCTGCCTGATGCTTTTGCATTTTTTCATAGGAGAGGAATATTGAGTACTGTAGTGATTTTGGTGAGCTGTTACATAATAAGGGAAGAGAGAAACCAAATATTTTGCAAATGATTACCTGTTAAATGCAATCATAATTTGAGCTTCATCTGTACTATAAAGTTTGTAGTTTAATAGGTTAATAGACTATACTGATTGAAGCTGAGAGAGATGCTTACACTGATTTGACAAAGATTCACAGCTCCTTCTTCCAGCATTTATTAGCGTATAAGTGTAATAAAGAAAGAAGCTGTTTGCAAGAGGCATTTCTTCTCCATTTAACTTTTAGGTCTTTTTATTCATACAGTCATACCATCCCTGCTCAGTTATTTGCTCTTTCATATGTTGACCTAGTGACTTGAACAGAAGGGATAAAAATGATTGAAGGCTATCCTTTTCTCATATTCCACATCTTCAGCTTTGAGGACAGTTAGAGGAAAGCAATGGCCTGGAAAGATAAGGAAAATACAGATGGCAGAAGCAGCAAACTTCTGGTCAGGACACTTGTGCACAGACTGTTTCTGTCTACCCAGGTGATCTGTGGTCTGCAAGACAGAGCAAGTGGCTACAGCTGTAAACTGAATAATGTCTAATAGAAACTAATAACCTTCACACTTGCAGATTTTACTTTGTTATGTCAGTTAATCTATTATAAACACCACATATGTGCTGCCTTGCATAGTCTTCATCTCATCATGGATAGGTCGTTGGACAGTATGTTGTAGCGAAATAACACAGTAATTATGCAAATACAGTCTTTTTGAATATATGCTATACTGGTGATTTTTTGAAAACAGTGTAAGAGAACTTCTCAAGGTCATCACACTGCTAAATTTGTTTGGCAGAGGAGACTTGTATGTCATGCATTTATTTTATTCAACTATAACTGTCAGGATCTTAAATTTAAGCTGGCAGTTTTTTTCACTTGTTTTGGATATAGGATTTTGCCACATTACTCGTGGTAATTTTAAAGGCTAGAAGAAAAGTAACACATACTGCTGTTTTGTTGTCTTCCATTCTGCACTTATGGAAGGGTTTTTAAGAAATGTTCTCATAAGGCCGTAAGACACTGTCCAGTTCAAGATGAGCTATGGTGAAATAAGAATAATATTGTCATGCAGAGAAGTCCTAGCCTTGAGCCAGAACAACTTGGGGCTACGTGTGAACAAAGCACACCAGTGCTCTAGTTCTGAGTCAGTAAAGACCCAGTATGTATTTGTCACCTGTTAGACTAAACCTTTGTTACTTTTGAATGGAGTGCACTAGGATATCTTGAGTTGGAAGGGAGCCATAAGGATCATCAAGTCCATTAATTGTAAGGAGTGTATCTTGTAGTGGGAGCAGTGAGAAATCATCCAGCAAGCTTAGCTGTCAGGATTGGCTGGTGCATCATACAGTTGAACCTGCTTTTATCCAGCAGACCTTTATATAAAAAGTAGGTAATGATTTTTATTCTGGGTACTGTTCAAAACTTACTAATTATAGAAAATATTTCTATTAAAAGGAAGAAAGGAATATCACTGGACATTTTTCAGCTGGCTGTAGCTGCAGGGACTGCTTTCCTCTTTATTCGCTTTAGTCATCTCCAGTGAAGAAAGTCTCCTGCCTTTATAAGGCAGTCTTCCCTCTAGAAACTGCTGCAACCTCTCACCTTTCACAGCTTGCATGGTGTGTATCTTTGTTCCGTTTTTCAACTGACCTCACAACAGGTGTTTCCCTTGCATTCCATTCCCTGCAGATTCTTGGCTTCACATGCTATTTTCCCTACTTTGAGGGAGCTGAAAATAACTCAGAACGGGTAAACCAGACATGTAGGGTCCCATTGGGCAGGAAATATTCACATGCTCCTTGTTTGCTTCTATTTATAGGTGTAACATTACCTGTGTGGTCCCAGGTTGCTCTCCCCACATAAATCTAGGTCTGTCTGTGAGCCACTGGCACTCCACTCACTGCTTACTGATGAGACTTGGATATTACTTCAAAACCTTAGCAGACATGAGCAATGCCTCTGCTAAACCAGAACTTCACTGTGAAACAACTACATAATGCTGTCTGCAGGTAAAAATAGATCTCCATTAAATATTAACTTGTAATATTCATTAGTATAGTAGTGGAAATGTGCTGTTACTTTGAAATGTAAGTTTCAAGGGCTATTAGAGTTGTAGAAAAAGAGTCATGACTGTAAGAGAGCAGTTTAAATTTTCCAGGTGTTGTTCCCTTATGTCTCCCTGGTTCTGAAAGTACTCTGTTATATTACTGAGATGGTCCCTGCCAAGGTTCTGCTTCTGTAGTGCAGAACAGGTTGCAAATAACTGCAGAGCCTTGCTCCCTGAAGTGTCCTGGTATAGTTAATTATTGATTTCTTGTAGAAATTGCCAAATAAATCCATTTTAAAACCTTGGTTACTTTATCAAACCACACAATTTATCACTAAGTTACTCTGGTGAGTACAGTGTGCATGAATACTGGTTTTATCTTATTAGAGTGCTCTTTTTCCAATATGCTGAGGGACAAGAAGAGTAGGTAATTTTCAAGGTCCCTAAAGAAAAAAGAGCTATTAGTTTACTTGGGAAAAGAGTTGAATATTCTTGAAGTGTAGCAATACTCCATCCTTTCATGTCTCTGCATGTTAGCCTCTTCTCCTTTGCAGCAGCATCAGGATTCAGGAGGACTGGTAGGTTAAGATGCTCATCTGAATGAAAACAAATCTTCTTTTCTTTTTTTTTTTTTTTTTTTTTTTTTTTGTTTGTTTTTTTTGTTTTTCTGCCTTGTTTCTTCTCCTCAGGTTAGTTTTCAGCTAAATGAGTTCCTGCAGCCTGTTCGTGGGGCCACATGAATAATGTTGATAGCATGATGGTGTTTGTGAGAACAGAAAGTTTAGGGAACACTTACTTGGGTGGCAGCAAGGACTTCAATCAACTGAATGGAATAATGTAGTAATGTGATTAGTGCTAATTACTTTGAGAAGAATTAGTGATATATCTTCTGATGATGTATTCTTCTGCTTGAATGTTGGGAAGAACTGCAGAATGTCTGAAAATAGGAGATGCCATGACTAGGCTGGTGTCCTGGAGCAGGCAGTGGCATCACAGCACTATCACAGTTGCTGTCCCACAGTGTAACATACAGTTTATGGCTAAACTATGAATATACTCATTGTGAACTGTATGTGAACTGTAATTGGCTGTAAGTTATGTTTCATCTACCTGAGAGAAGTGCTGGCTGTGTGGTGGTGTGAGTGTGAAGGTAGGTGTTGTTCTGGTTGCCTGGCTCAATCCAGCAGTCTGTTTCTGGAGTGTTCAGGAAGCTTGGTTCACACACGATGGCCTATATGACTTTACCATATTTCACTGGCACTTTCCATCTGTTACATCTGCTGGATGCGGGCCCAGGGAAAGCATACTTGAAAGACTAAAATTAATAAGAGTCTGCAATTTTAGATAGCTGTGTATAGAAGTTTGAACTCAATATTGTCAGATCTGCATATTCTGCCATCACTGCTGACCTCTCGAACAACTTTAATGTGTTTTGCTGCTAGTAGATTACATAAGTGATCTTATCCATTGTTTTTTACCCTTTATGGTTGGTGATGAGGTTGTGAAGCTTGTTGCTAGGTTCTTTTTTTCAAAGTCCTTCTTAGCAATTTATCCACTCATCTCACTCTGCAATTACACACACACAAAAAAAACCCCCCAAAAAACTAGTTGTGTCTTTAACTGTACATAGAAAGAAATTTAATTTTGCAATTGTGTTGTCTGGAATAGTACTGGAAAGTGCTACATCAAGTGAGGAAGAGCTGTTGCTTCATGGACTTGTTCTGGCACTTTAAACAGTTGTGGTCTTGGAGCCTCCCTGTTCCTGAGACTCAGTGCAGTAGTTTTAAATAATTTAATTTTGCAGCTAGAATGATGGATGTAACTAAATACCTAAAGAGCAGTGTGACAATTTTACCATTTGGAGGGGAAAATACAGCAGTTTTCTCAAAAGTTATTTCCTTTTATTATGTCAGCCAAGAGAAACTGGTCAGGGTACAAGTTTTTCACACAATCCACAAACCTCTGTCCCTGACTGTGGAAAAAGAGCATTGAACACACGCACACAAAAAATAACCCCAAACCAGAATTTAGGTACAATTTTCTTAAGAATGGCACAAATTAAACTGGAATCAAGACAGTCATGACTGTCATAGATCAAATTCCTTATTCTGAACACTGGAAGAGTAAAGCCAGTAAGCTAGAACGTAAGCCTGCAGAAAACTATATCTTTATATCATCCAGGTCTGGTAACTTAAGCTCTTCAGAATATATCTGCATGCTTTTTAATTTCTTTCCCCCTTCCTTTCTGCACCACTTTGGTTATAAAGGTGGTCCCTGAATATTTTTATCATCAGTGTTCAGTGACTGGATGACCTTTACCTGAGAACTCTCCTAGTATTTACACCTAATGAACAGAAGTTGTGTGAAACAGGTTGCATAGAGGTGATCTTGAGTCTAATTTTTTTTTCTCACTGCTTCAGTTCATAAACTTCAGTCTAAAATTTCCTCATGTAGAGAACTTTTGTTTTACATGGCTCTTCATAAACCAGCATGGAGTTGCTCAGGAGAGGCTTTGTTCCTTCCTAATAAGTTATGCAAAACTGGATGGAGATGTTTTTTTATGAGGAGGTGTCTACTTTGCAGATGGGCTCAGGTTACACGATTAACTGTTGTTTCACGTTTGTGTCAGGTAAATGATAAATAGCTTTATCTTTTTTTTTTTTTCCTGGTCAGTCTTCTGTCTGATGACATCCAGGTGTTGCTCAAACTCCAGTCTGTAAAACCTTCATGATTGTCATGTCTACCATAGTGTTAGTGTGTGGCTGTTTGCCATCAGCTATAAAAGGAACCAAGTTTGTAGTGAGGGCTAATAACTTTTATTTGACCAACAAATGTACTTGGGCAAGAAATAAAAAGCTTCTGGGCATGTATGTGTCTCTTGTTTATGTTAATAGACTGTTTTGAACAAAACCATGTTAGTAGTACAGTTCCATGTCAGCTGAAGAAATCTCACCTGCTGATTTAGCTGGGGACTGGTACCTTTTTAAGGAGCTGAACAGCCTACATTCAAAAAACCATATTTGGGCACTGGTCTTCCTATTTAAGGTTATCTGGATGTCGTATAGGAACTGAAGGAGGTTAGAAATGGAAGTATTTGCAGGTTCTGGTCTAAGGTATGCAAATCCTCAGATGGCCCTAATTTTTCCCAGTGTTGTCTTTTTTCAGTGAGTCAGCCTTTCTTGGTTCCCTTGTAATTTCTTTTTGAGGTGCCTAGGCTAACCTGTAGTTCTGATGTTCTTATGGTCTGGTCTGTATCTCCTTTTTGTTGTAGCCAGAAAGTACCTTTTTTTTTTTTTTTTTTTTTTTATCCCTCCCCACAGTATTCTTAGGTGGGCATCTAACATCAGTTGTTCTTACTGTGTCCCTTCTTCACTTGATTATTGTGGTGCCATTGGTGATGAGTAATTTTTGAAGACTAGCCTGAAATTTCAGGGTTTCTTGGATGTATTTATGTATGTTTCTTATTAGGCACATGATAAGCTCTTAGCTGGTGTAGCACAGGTTTTGAGTTTTAGCTTTGGGTGCTATTCAAAATGCTGGATTGGGCGATTTGCATTCTTAAAACCCCAGAGTGTCTGTACTGAGGTTTTCCTCCTTTGCCCCACCCTTATGAATATGAAGGTACTGGCCTGAGTCACTTGAGCTTGTTGAGGCTTGAGCCAGTGGAGTAAAGTGCTATGAAAACTCATCTGGGAAAGGGGAGATTGTGGGTTCATGTTTGTAATGTACAATTGTGCATTTAGGTATTTAACTGCAAGTTTGTAGATAATGTGGTTGGTTTGTTGGCTTGCCTTTTAAAGGGGACCTTTCTGTTTTCACACAGTACCGTAATAAGCTGGTAGTTTTTGTTTTGGTTCTTTTTTTTAAGTGTTTATAACTATTTTTCCAGGCTTGTTTCAGACAGGATGTGCACAGTCATCCACTAAAATGTAGGCAGTTGCTATATGTGGTATAACTTTTTAAGTGGGCAGGGTACTATTTGCATGTTCACAGACTTGTATTTTCTCATTATTGGTAATAGAATCAATGTTTCTCTTTAAATCAAGTGCTTCTTGTAGAGTGAAGACTTACCAGCTCTCACTGTTTGACTCCTTGGGAATACTGGCAAGGAGGCATCTTGGTAATGAGGAAATATTTTCTGTAGTTCATGAAACACGTGCAGTAATCTACTATCTTGCAGGACAAAATCACTTCCTGAGTTCTTCTTTGTTTGGTTTCTTTGTTTTTTTTAGTTGTAGTCCATTCTATAACTTAAGAAGAAATAGTCTTACCTAGGAGATTTATGAATTCCCATGTTTAAAGATTTTATTCTGAAACATGGCGGGGTGGGTATTATTAGAAAATAAAAAGTTGGCAAGAATTTCTTGAGAAGGAAGTAACTTTATTATAATAGACAAATTTAAACACATTGGTTCTACTTGTTTAGGTGTTTCATCTATCCCCACAGTGTTTCTGAGCCAAGCTGAAGATGTAAAATAAGAAGTGTTAAATATTTCAGTAGGCATGATTTAAGCTGACATAGATGTTGCTTAATTTTGGGAGGACAGCTTCCATGAAGGTCTTGATGTGTTTTAAAAGATGCAATTCAAATTCACTCCTTTGACTTCTTGAGTGCCAAAGCACTCTTCCAATGACAAACAGTAGGAAAAAAAAATGGAAAAAAAACCTGAGAGTCCATGGAAGATATCACCAGGCTGATTATCCCCAGTGCTAGAAACAACCTTGCTGTCTTAGCAGATAGAGGAAGCAAATATAGGAATAAGGATGGTTTATACATGTAATAAAACTTTGCTAGCAGACATCATCATTTCCTGTCTGGGTTTAATAAAGAAATTATAATTATTTTCCATCATTACTAAGAGCTTGACTTTTTTTTTTTTTTTAATACTGCGCACAATAGTATCTTATGTATAATCACTGTTGGTAATTGAAACGTATCTGTCAAAACAAAGGCCTGAAGAACTTGGATCTGGGGAATTCCAGTCCATGCCTGACCTAAAGAGTGATTTATTGTTCATCCAGATAAATGTCTCTGGCCTGGTAGTTTAGCAAGTAGAGGCCTGCAGCAGGCTACCAGGTGATTAGGTTGAAATGTGCCACTTTGTGCAAAATTTTATCCTCTGCTTTTACCTTTGAAACTAGATTCAGTAACTGTTCCATGTTTTCTGCTCTTACTGTGTACATCAATTTCTGTGGAAACCAAGCTGGACAGAGTCAAGCTGTGGAACAGTGGAGAAGGTTAAAGGCTCTTGAGATGGGGGAATCAGACTGCAAACCAAAACCACACAGAGATTTTTGTTCCTAGCAAAGTGAAATAGGAAGATGTTCGTTTTTTCCCCTATTCATCTTAATTCTGCAATTCACTAACCTTTATCTCAAGCTTTTTTAAAATGGCACAAAGTTCTAGTGGCTCTGCAGAGAGAAAGTTGATTGAAACTGTTTGATACTGCTGACTAAATAATGGAGTAGATTGGTCAGTATTCCTTAAAATAAGTGGGATAATGCATCCTAGATTTGGCATCTTTTTGAATGAGAAACAATGCATTGTTACCAAAGTGTGTTGCAAATATGAAGTTTCTCAAAGAGTCTAAATAAAATCAACTGTTTCTTTATCCTTTTGCTGGTAGATGCCAAAGTATATGGACTTTTTACATGTAAAAAATAAATAAGGCAGGATTCAAGAGCTGTGGGAATAACTAATGCAAATTGCATCCATGTTCCTGCTTACAGGAACTCTCCCCATGACTTGTTTCTCTAAGATCCCTGGAGACTAGTGGTGTGGGTGGAGTGCACAGGACATGAAGTAAAAATACTGTGTGATAAACCTGTCTAAAAAGGAGTCTAATCTCCAAGGCAGACAATGGTTATCATATAGCCATGGGCTACTCATTAACTCGTGGTTCCTAAAACAAATGTTATTCTAGAGTGAGAGCCAGCTACTAACATGAAACTGTTACTTTTTAATCTCATTTTGTATTTGCTTTTTTTAGCGCCAATTTTTTGGAGTTTAGTAGTAAAACGATAATGTGAGTTTCACAGCAGGTGCTTAGACCTTCAAAGAAAGAATGAGTTCTCCAGTATGCTCTTGTTACAAAATCAAATGCAGAAGAGCTTCAGGTTAGCTGGGTTTCAGTAAATACTTTTTCTGTTTCATCATGTGGAAAAGCAACAGCGAGTTCAAAAATGACGGGGAGAATAAGGCAAAAGTGGGTTTAAAGACAATTGACTTGCCAGCATACTTGGACAATAAAGAACAATTTTGGTTCTTTAGTGCATAACTCTAGAAGGTTAGAATAATAATAAATAGGAAGAATTTTGTATGCAGCCTGTAGTTGAGCTGAGGATTTAAATTCTATGATTCACTAAGGTAAATAGTACAGTTCTGTAAAGATTAATGACATTAGCAAGAGTTCTAGCAAGAATAATGCTGGTTTTCAGTCCATGCATCAAAGCTGAACAGTCAGTTGGGAAGAAATTTCTCTTGGGATATGGTGTTGGGCAATTAGCTGCATTTCCAGAGATTTATGGAGTCTTCTGAATTATTATGGTGTTGGGTGCTATCAGAATGTAGTAATGGTCTTGGTAGGCTGTTTTGCATTATGATAGTTCTGAGATGCAGGGGTAGATATTTAGAACATATTTGCTTAACAGCCCAGTAAAGCCTAATCTTCTGTTGGCAAATACTTCCCCTTTTCATGTACAGGAAGTTGAAATGCTTCACAAAAATCTGATTACTACAGAGGGACAAGAATGTAACTCCCTTCTAAAATGTCTCTTGTAACACTCATTTTCAATATCTGTTTCTTCTTACAAAAGTACTAAATGTACTGGTGTTTATGGGGAAAAAAAAGCTGGTGTTTGTGGTTGGAAAACTTCAAGTACTCATGGAATGCCTTTCCTCATGATTTTTAAGTCATATACTAGTTGTACATTTTCACCTCCAAAGATGTCTGACAGATTAAGAAATTGACACTTCTTTTTCATTGTTTTAAGTTAATACCTTTTTAACTATGGTCAATTTTTTTCAGATTTATTATTCATGAAGTCAGCTGTCTTGTTAGAATATTTCATTCTTGCGTTTGTTTAGGGGCCTTGATTTATGGTATGCAATTCTGAATGATGACATAAGTCACTCTCCTTCTGGTATTTGCTGTTCATTGTTGAAATGTCACTTTTGGGACTGTGACTGTCATTCAACAAATGTTAATCTTTCTAGTAACTTTTAATGATCTTGATAATGCAATGATAATGAGAGAAGAAGATGGAAATGGTTATTAGGGGAGAAGATTTTAAATTCTATGGACTTTAAATTATTCCAAGATATTAATACTGAATCATGGTGGCACTCTTTGCTTTTCTTTCTAATTTTCTAGAGGTGAAAATATGCCACATTTTCTCTTTCTTTCCCAGAAGGAGGTAAGAATCTGCTTTAACATCAAGAACAGAATGCAAATTTGGAAATGAGACCACTTGGTTGGTTTATGAGTTGTATTATTGATCTCCTGTTATTCCTCTAACCTGTACTTGTTTGTTTTTCTTGTATGTCTTTTACAAAGGCAAATATCTACACTAATTTCATGATTATAAGCCACACGTGATTATAAGCCGCACCTCCCAGTAGCTGGGTAGACCACGGGTTTTGTCCATATATAAGCCGCACTTTTTTTTTTTTTTTTTTTTTTTTTTTTTTTT
>VRYO01001269.1:31669893-31894547 GCA_009812075.1 Sialia sialis | reverse complement strand
TTTTTTTTTTTTTTTTTTTTTTTTTTTTTTTTTTTTTTTTAAAGCGAGGATCCATGTGTAACAAATTAGTAACAGAATTGCTGCCAGCTGGGTTTGGTGTCAGGTGCTCAAGTTGAAACAGTTTTCATAGACCAGCGAAGCCTTTAAAGGCAGCCCCAGGTGACCTCCCCAGCTGGCTCTCACTTCCAGGTTGGCATTTCACTGGGATTTGTCCATAGATAAGCCGCACCTGAATATAAGCCACACTACTGGGGCAGGCTGGATTCTTCAATGAAAAAGGTGCGGCTTATATTCGTGAAATTACTGTACTTGTTTTCAGAGAAGCCAGATGGTACATTGGCCTTTTGGTGGTCTTGAAACTACAGTGCTTCCTGAACTGTTTAAACACTTGAAACTTGCTTATTCCTCTTGGTTATTCTGAGCTTAAGCTTTTTTAATTTCTATAAACTTCTCTCACAACTGAAGAATTGTTTTCAGTCTGGTAAATTTTTGTGATTAAAACAAAATAATGCACTACAATATTAAAGTTTAAGCCAGTTTGCTAATTATAATCCTTCAGTAGGAATTACTTTACCATCTGGAAATAGGAAATGAAAAGATCATAGGTTTAAGGTGCTTTCCCTAAATGTAACTGCCGTTTAAAATTATGTAAATGCCAAATTGAAATTTCGTCAGACAAAATGCTTAGGATGAGGACCTGTGATAAAAAGAATAATGATTGGAGTTTTTTTTCTCATTAGATGAGTGCTTTCCCTGTTGATGGGGTTTTGCTGGTGTTGTGTGTGCACAAGAGAGCTCAGTATGTGTTCTAAATACACTTTGTATTTCTCAGATCTGAGATTAGTTCTATGGCACTAGCCTAATAAACCTACCTTTATGTAGTATAAATAGAGGAGAAAAGTCTTAATCTGGAGACATAAACACTAAGTATGTGGAAGAAGATACCGTTCTGCTGGGTATTGCAAAGACTAATACATAACCAAGCCAGTTCAAGCAGCTGATCAGTTAAATAATATGTGTGATTTGTTAGTATCATGCTGAGAATAAATCAGGTTTGTGTAGTGACTGGAAATTACCTTTTTGCATTCCTTGGAACTTTTTGCACTTCAGGCTTATGAAAACCTACTACTCTTCCCTGGCTTCCTTCTTTAATAAGTTTTAAGTCAAATTGTTACGAAAATATTGTGTACAGGTTACTGGGCATGCAGATTTCTCAAGAATTTGTATTGGTTTAGCTAACTCTGTTGAAAAGATAACTGAAGTATGTATTGCAGTGTCCAACATTTGAGTCTTGTTCCTCTGCAGTTTCTGGTGAGGTTCCATTTCCTTTAAAATACAGCAGACCATGACTCATTCAGGTATTATATTCTCCAGAATATGTTGGAGGAGATTAGGTCCTGTCTCATCTAAAGAATGACCTTGTCCTGTGCCAATGGAGAAGAAGAGGCTGTAGCAGCTCCAAGAATGACCTTGTCCTGTGCCAATGGAGAAGAAGAGGCTGTAGCAGCTCCTATGAGCCTTTATTATGAAAAGGTGTGCAGATTTTATAAGTGCTATCTCTTTTGTCCTCTTTTATTACAAGGTATAGTTTTAATGAAACAAACCAGTGAAGAAGTTGCTGATAAATTCTTTGGATAACTGGGAAAGTAGTTCACATCTGGAAGTGGAAGGAAAAGAAAAATAAGTTGAGTGTGCAGTGCCTGCTTCCTCAGCTGCACTGTGGCAGCAACATTTGTAACCTCCCTGACAGACTTCAGTGGGTTACACCTTGTCCAAAAACAAGCTGTCTGGGTTTTTAGCATGGCTGTGCCAAAGCAGGAGGTTGCCTTTCTACAGGGAGAACTGTTGCTTTTTATTCTCCTTCCAGTAAGTTTACTGAGGACAGCATTTCTCTTACTACACTTTGCAATAATAATAAACAGAGATGATATAAGCACAAACTAGGAATGTTTCTGAAAACTTACTATCTTTAAAAAGCCCTCAGGTAATGATGTTCCTATTTTATGTTGATCCATGTTAGACTACATTTGTGACTGTCCTCAATGTTTCAGATGCTGTTGTAAATAAATTTGTGTCCAAAAAATTTGAATGATTGTCTGTATATTCCAGTAGCCTCTGCTTGCTTTAATTTTCACTACTATGACTATGAGGGAGATACCTTTACCTGATATCTGACAAGTGATTACTAATTTCTTCCATATGTGTCATTGCCATATATTTGTTTTGGGGGGGGTTGGTTGATTTTGCTTTTTTTTATTTTTGTCACAGCTTGATATGAGAACAAAAGAAAGCTGGGGACCCTAGTGAGAATGTTAGAGGGGGATTAACAGAGCCTTGTAGCTATGGAGTTAAGCTAGGCTTCTGTTTTCACTGCCAGTGACATCTTGATTTATGCATACTGGGGATGTTTTTAAACACAGAAGCAATGGCAAATAAAGACAGTTTGCTTTTAGCTTGTGTTTCCTGCAGGGCTTCTTGGCTTTCCCTTCCAGTTAGACAAGAGTATTCAGAGCATTATCTTGTTGTTCCATCCTCTTCTTGCTGTTTATTTATTTGCTGGTTATGTACAGCTTGGATGTGTTCTCCCTTGCCCAAATATTCCTTGAAAATGTAAGTTGTGAATGCATACAAAAAAAAAAAAAATCTCTTTTGCACATCCTGTTGTCCAATAGAGTTATTTCCTTCACTGCTGCTGAGAATATGGCTCCAAGGATATCTTCGGTTTGTGACCAAGGTGGTGACTGCTAAGGAGAAATGTGCACAACACGTGGTGTAAGAGATGTGCAAAGTCCTGTTACTAACGGATGGACTTGTCTTCTGAGTAGCATTTAGATACAGAGAGATACAGATATCTAAGTAGTCTGAATTGCAGTTCAGGATTTGACTTTGTAGGGGTTTTTTTGTTTGTTGGGGTTTTTTTTTTGTTTGTTTGTTTTTGTTTTGTTTTTTGTTTTTTCTCAGGGTTCATACAAGGCAAAGGTAGTCAGTCTGGTAGCAGTTGGGATACTCATGCTGTCATTGTGGAACAGTGTACCCGCAGATGAACTCACACAAACACTGAAAAGAGCAGTCAGGAACAGAAATATAAACTTCTCCCTTTACTTATTTCAAAGGTGCAGATTGCTGAGGTAAGCAAGCCTGCAAAGTTGAGATGGATTAGCTCTAAAGTAAGCATTAACTACTGTGAAAACAAGCATTCTTCCATTGCCAAGTGCCAAGTGAGTGGCTTGCTGCTAGTCACTTGCTAAAAAGGTGACGTAATTTGCAGTTTTAATGGTGGCACACTGCTTACCTGCCATGCTGAAATACTTCTCAGGATTTCAACATATATGAATATATTTCTAGTGAGCATAATTTTGCTTATGGGCTTAATCTAAAAGCAGAGTGATTTATGGAAATTTATTTTTATTACAAAGGCAGGAGCTTTCAGAATGTATCAAAGGAGTTTTTCTAGAAAGATGATGGATTTTAACCTCCAGGCCTGTCTCAGTGGTCTTTGGTATTAAATTGCTAATACAAGGTACTGATTAGGATCTTCCCATTCAATGAAATCATATTGCTTCATCTTTTGTAGGCTTCTGTGAAACAACCTCTTAAGCTAATGCAGTTACAATGCTGATAAAAAGTAAAATATGCCTTCATACTTGTTAAAAAGCACATGAGTGTCGAAGCTTCCCTGGTCCTTTAAGTGCCCTAAAACAATAAGACTAATTTTTGCTACAGGGCATTTAACCATAATACTACAGTATTGTTTTTATCAGTAAGTCCCTGCATGGTGTATGTCACCCATTTCTAGTACCATACCTAGACTTTCTATCGTACCACACAGAAACTGTGCTATATCTTGTTTTTTTGAGCTATGATAAAATACAGATGATAATTTTTTATTTAAGCAGTGTTTGAGGCGGAACATAATGAAAAGGCAAATTTATAGCATGTAGGTTTAAATTTTTTTTTTCCCTCTTAGAATTCTCCTTCAGTTCTCCTATTGTGAGAATATTTTGCATATACAGAAGAAACGGTTCTAATGTTTGTTTTGTCATATAACGAATCAATTTTGGTTTGGAAAGTTCCTCTCCCTAATTCCTATCTTTAAAGTCTTTGTTATGATTCTAATTGGTAGGTATTAGCATATGTATAAAAATGCACAATGTGCAAGTACTATTTGGAAAATTAAATGCTAGGTTTAGCTCATCATTTTGTATCATTGAGATGTATTTTGAACAAAACATTAGCACACTGAAGTATGAAACGTATAAAATTATAGCAAAATCAACATCAATAAAAATCTGTCTTGTGTACATGGCTTTTCTCTCTCTTAGTACACCCATGCAGCTGGGCAGAAAAAGAGCCATCTAACAAACACGTTGCTACTCTTCATGACTGAGACTGGAAGAGGTAAATAAGGAATTTTCAATATGGAAAATATAAAAACATTAAATTGCTTTTATAATATTGAGACGTGGGAAATGGGGTGGATTGCTTTGAGGACAAGAATTTTCCTTGCCAGACAAAACAAGCATATATTTATTTTGCCATTTGCAATAATGGGCCATCCAGCATAAATGTTGGCACCACCATGCCTCCAATAGCCCACAGTCACTCTGGCTACACCAGGAGTTGTGCCCAATCACTTCTACTGTGATCATTCCTCTGTTTTTAAAACCTTCTCTTCTGGAAAAGGTGAGAGGAGAGGTGGAAAGAGCTGTGGAACTTCCTATTTTTTTTTCAGATTTGGCATAAATATCTAATTTGGTATCTTCTGCTCACTACACATTACGTGATTTTCTAATACATGTGCTTTACTTTCTCTCCAGAAGAGAGAAAGCAACTGAAACAACTGAAGCTGAAGTAACAAGTGAAGAATCTGTAAAGGCAACCTTGAAGATTTTCTGTGGACCTGAACTTTAGGTAGTGTTTTACAAGGGGGAGCAGGTCTTTACAAAAAGCGGCACAGTATCCTATAACAAAATTCTTGCTATCACATAAAGACACTGCAATTTACGCCATAGTTCCCTGAGCACTTTGGGACTGCTGAGAGAAGTGCCCTCCTCTCACTGTTGGAGCTGTTTATTCCTCTCTCTGTTACAGTTCAAGTGCTTGAGTGCTTGGGAATTGGATCCTGCTACTAGTGATGCAGCTTAAAACTAATGGAAAGAACACAGCATTTTATTTCAGTTGGGATCAATTCCTGATCCAATTCACTGTGCAGCTGCACAAGTACCTCTGCATGGGAGAGGCACAGAGGGAAGATTGGAGTGATAGAGGGGGGAGTGTGATCAATTGTAATGGTGGTTGTGACAGTTTGCTGGCTTGATGTATTAGTGGAACTGTGTCATTAGATGCTATGGAAACTTGTTATGTGCTAGCCAAGATTAAACCTTTTTTCTGTAAAACAGGCCCAAAAGAATCCGTTTTCATTTAAGTAATATATCCTCTGAGAAATAATTGTTCCAATGCTTATGAAGTTGCTCTTCACATTTGCTACAACTGTGGAGCCAGAAATGTCACTGACAGAACATGCTTCTGTTTGGTGGGAGAAAAGTACATTTGGATCTGGTGTCAAAGTGTAATCAGTCAGGATGGCAAAGTCAGTAAGCAGAAGATTACAAGGGGCCAGGGCAGTTGCAGAAACAAGCTGCATGTCAGCTTGCTGGTTATGCTGTTTAATTGCTGCAGATTTCATGGGGGTTTGTGGTGATGGTTTGTATGTATATGTGTGCTTTTATGGGGTGGTGGGGAATGCTAATGTGGTTAATATGCTTCAACAGATGCTTTAGTATACTTTCCATAAATGCAGTTTTTGACTGAGACTTAGCCTTTCTAACCTGATTATCATTGTTTGAAGAATAGTTTGTACATCAGCGTATTTTCTGCTAAAATTAGACTGGCTCTCTTTTTTACACAAGTTGCTTTGCCACAGCACAGTGAATTCAAATTGGAGTCATTCTGTGTAATTTCTTTTGTGTCCTGACACCCTCTATTGTATTGCCAGCAAACAACTCAACTCCAAGTTATGCCTGTCATTTGCTTGGTTTTTTTTTCTTCTGCTGATGTAACACTCGGTACTCTGGGATGCTGTCTATCCTGGGGACAGAGATGGATTCCCTTTGTGGATGTAATCTTTTGGTAAAGGACTGACTTAGATATAACACATTGCCCATTGCTGGGTGCAGCTGTTAGGTCTGAAATCCTGTTTATTAAAATGTGATTACAGAAGAATAATGATAAATGTTCTCCCTCTGTTAGTGCTACAGATGGCAAACTTGTGCTGGCCAGGGCACCAGAGGGAGGTTAGCAAGTAGGATGTGCATCAATGCTGTCTATTTGGCATTCTCAGCCAGATGTTTTGGTATGTAAAAACCTAGCATGTAGCTTACAAAAATATCCACTTACTATGAAATGACATGAAGTTCTTGACTAAAATCAATTATAACAGAATGTTCTTAATTTGCTTTCTTTGCAAATTGTACTGTTTTGTATGACTCACTGAAGATGACTAATTCTGTTCACTCTGAATTTACCTAGCTGCCATTCAGAGTACATTCCTTGTGACTCAGTTCATGCTTTAAAATTCTGATTTTTGTGCACATTTTCCCAATAACATTTGTGCTTCCAGGATGCAAGAGGCAGTGTCTTAATACACTTGTTACAGGACCAAGCATGCTGTGCTCAGGCACAGTGCTTTAGAGGTCTCCAGTGTATTGTGAAATGCGGCCATGTATGTTTATCAGGAGCAGCTGGTTTTGTTCTGTGGATGGATCCATTTGGGGGGAGGGGGAGAGTGCTGGTGGCTTTTAGAGATTAGCTGGTGACAGTTTTGCTTGGGAAGTGTATCAAGTTTTAGCAGAGCTACTGTAAGAGAGAGAGGAGCTGCAAAGGGATACTGATCTTTTTGTGTGAGAAGAAGCCTTCAGGATTTGGTTATCTGCCTGTGGGTCTAACTGCAGCCTTGATTAGAGGAATGTGTAACACTTGCTGCTGAAATAAAGATCTGGCTGAGCTGGTCCAGGCGACATTTGGACACACAAGGCGTAGATGAGGCATCAGAGCAGCTGTGTCCTTGTGCAGGCGAGAGGGAGGCTGTCCGGTTTATTGGATCTTGTCAGATCATGGCAGTGCATGCTTCTTAAATCCCTCGGGGTAGGGAGGGAGTGTTGAAGTAAGGATGGCTTATTTTAGGTAAACAGATTTAGACAGCAGACCATTTTCTTGTTCTTTTCCTGCAAAGCAATGTGGGGATATCTTACGAAAGGGTAACGTTCAATCTTTGAAATGCTCACGTCTGGCGTGTTTTGTGGGCAGGAATTGCATGGCAGGTATGCGCTGGGCACAGGAGGGCCTGCAGCAGCCTGGCTCTTTTGGTGCCTTTTGTTTAACTTCAGGAACTGGTGGAGTGTTTGTTTTTAATGCTATTCCTATTCTCCTCCTTCTCTCATCCTTTTTCCTAAGCAGGTAACGATTAAGCGTTGACAGTAAGGATTTGCTGATCTTACTGCTTCCTTTTGTATTAAAGTGTAACTGAATTCTTTTTATAGTGGAAGAACAATGGAAGACTTCTGGACTTAAATCTTGGCTGCTGGAACTTTATGTATTTGAAGAAAGAGGGGTTTTATGGGACGTTCAGCACTCTTGTAGCATATAATAGTTATTGCTATGCTTGTGTCATCTACGTCTTTTTTTATATATGAAGCAAATGCTTTGCTCTCCAACTATGCAGAAGGGACTTGCAAGTAATGCCTTGCAAACAAGTGCTGTATTTTGTTTGATTATCTTTATCTTGGAAGGGACAGCCTTGCTCCTGCATGTCAGAGTGCGGATCTGTACTGTACTGTGTACTTCTCTGCTGTGCCTGGAGAACTAGTTACTTGTTACTACACGGGAATGGACTCCTCTTTCTTGGAGAGGAAAGTCCATTTGCAGCTCAGACCTGGCTGATACAGTACTGACTGATCTGAGAACTAGGAGAGTGATAGATATATTTTGGGACTGAAAATTAGACATGAGAGACACGTCAGTAAATAAAATGTCTTCAAAGGCAAACATGCAACATTTGAATTGCAGACTAGACACAGAACAACTGAATTGTACAAGAGAAACAACTTGTTTTGTGCATATACTTTGAATGGCTGTGAAAGATAACTTGATGTCCAGAGTGATAAAACTGGAGGTCATAATCTTGTCTTTGAAGTAGCACTTTTCACTCCCTCAGAGTCATACAAAAAAATAAAAAAAAACTGGTTTAGGTTATGGTGCCACTGAGAAAAATGATGTGATTTTCCTGAATCTGTTATGCTGCTAGTGGATTATTGCTGCTTGATTAGTCTGTGATCTTTAAGAGACTCTGAGATGCTCCACCAGCAGTTTGTGTCTGCACTCAATGAGTGGGGGACAAGAACTTTGTGGGATGAGGGAGAAAGTTAGTGGGGGCCAAAAAGATACAGACATGCCTTTTCATGTTGCTAATAACAAAGAAATCATTTTGGAAAATAGTACTTATTATATTACCTATGGCTGAGTAGTCCTAGATGTAAACATAAAACCTTGAAGTTTTGGAAGTTGTGTGGAAGGGGGTTGTAGAAGACCAGTAAGTGAAGAGGCTAATAGAACTTGCGTGCTTAATTTAACAAAAAGCTTCATTGAGAAATTTGAAAGAAATATTTTGAATGAGTGAAGTGTGTGGATTTGAGCACTTGGGAGAGATATGGCAAATCCAGCTCCCACCTGTTTCCTAAAATCAAGGAAACAGGTGCTAGCTGGACTTAAAGTTCTGTAGTTTAATTGTAAACTTTAAAGTTGTTTTTTTCCCCTCCTCACTTTAGTGCTTTACTCAGTGTAATTGGGAACATTTTACAATAGTAATGAACTTGGCAAGAGAAGAGCCCTTTGCCTGCTGCCAGAGTAAAGCAAATAAACAAATAGGGAAAACAAAAGAAGATCCCTCCCTGTCCCCTTGGTGGGTTGCAGGAGCGGCTGGCACCGCTGGACATGCTGGCGGAAGGGTGGAATGTCCTGCCTTGCATTCCACGCAGATGGCCTGGACCCTGGCCACCCCAGCAGAGCAGAAAATACTGTGCTCTCAGCCATGCCACTTGTGATTTAATTGGAACTGAAGCTAACTTTAAAAAGCAGTGCATCACGAATTAGAACTGTTTTTATGCACTTCCAAAAATTACACAACCATTTTGCTAAGGAGAAGTTGAATTCTTCCATCAGACAAACATTAGTGGGATCTTCATCTTGAGGATGATACTTTTTCTTTTTTGGGTACCTTGCCACTCAGAAAAGCTCGGTATCCCATCTGAACAGAGCACAGCCACCACCTGACAAGAGTAATTTTTCTGTAGTTGCATCTTCTGGATCTCAACGAAATATTCTCAGCAAAATATTGGTTTTCTGCTTTCAAGGATGGTGACATAATGCTTCTGGTGTTGCAAATACCGTGCTATTGCTCAGGAGCATTTGGGACTGCTGGTTGTACTTGTGGAGTGGTTTAAATATATATACATATATATATGTATATATATGGTCAATATTGCTTCCTGATAAAATTCAAGTAAATGAGTATTGTAGCGCTCTTGCAGAAACTTGCACCCTCAAATTCCTACCTAGGATCTGAATATTTTATATATTAAGACAAACTGCAGAAGAAGTGTGCTGGCTCTTGCAAGACCAGACACTCACCTGAGCTTGTCTTGCAGTTTGTCTGTAGAACTGATGACAATAACAGCTCCTTACCATTAATCAAATCTGCAGGTAGCAGGAGAGAGGAATGGTGCTCTTTTCCTGTAGCTTAGGTACTGTTTGGTTAGTCACCATTAAGGAAGCAAACTCCTGTAACCTTAAGTAAAGGATGCAGTAATGATGCTTTGTAGTTATTTATTGGGCAAAACCTGATGCTGTTAGGGAAGCAGAACACCCTGTCCTTAATTGAAGGATGTGATAATGATCCTTTGTAGCTTTCTAGTAGGGAAAATCTGTGATTAGTGTCACATGTTGTTTTCGAATAGTTCACATTTATGGGGTGAAATAATTTTAGGAAAAACATGGAAAACTACTTCATCTAATTCTACAATGCAGTTTCTACACTGTGGAATGCAGGCTGGTAATTCAGTGCTTCCTGATAGCTGATAATTGTTCCTCACAAGTGGTGGAAGTATAAAAGCTGGAGTGAGATTTCCACTAAGTGTTTAATGACTGGGAGGACAGTGCTTTTTAGAAAACTAAGCCAAACTAGTCAATTTCCAGCAAACTATTTCAAGAATGCAATGCAAATCTATATATTAGAATAACAAAGCACAGATTGTCTCCAATGGGTGTTTAAGGCCAGTGCTATCTCAACAGCCACCCCAAGCTTTGTGAAGCAGGGAAGCACCCAGTGCAGGAGTGCAGAGGGAGAGGTGAAACTCAAATATTTGTGGCCTGTGCTGTGTGGCCTGCTGTATGGGTTCATAGGGATTGTGCAGCTGTGAAAGAACACAACTGCAGACTGGAGGCATTTCCTTGTAATGAAAACAGCCAGCAGCTGTTGGATGAGTGTCTTGTTGCCCTACCAGAGTTTGAGCCAAGTCTCAGATTCACAGCATGAACTTTTTGAAAAGCTTTGTGTTGCACCAGAGCATTTTTCTGTGCAGGTGAGTGCATGGTAGTTACTTCTGCATTATTTTCACTCTGAAAATGAAAAAGCTCCAAAATCACAGTATGTTGTAGGATTTGGTGCGTTGGTTTTCCAATGTTTGTGATTCAAACCTGCAGCTCTTAAATTCCTACTGATAATGTCTTACAAACATTCTCAAGACTGTCGGACAGTTTCTTCTCTTCCCCATAAACATGGTTTAATGGTGCAGGTTTCATGCTAATGTTGGCTACGATTATGCTAGGCCTCCCATTTATTCTGAAATGTTTTTCCCTCAGCTTGACATTGCTTTCAGATACAGACAAGAGGACAAATCACTTGTAGTACCAGATAAGTGTGTAGTGGCTGTCTGAAAAACTATTTCATTTTTTTATCAGTGTATATTTCATTATGTCTGTTCTTCTAGAATGTCCAAAGGCAATTACCAAAAACAAATCAATGCTGGATGGTAATTCTAAGAGAAATGTACTGCCTGGAGCCGCTTATTTAAATATCACCTTCTTGCTAACTAAAATTGGAGGAAAAGGATTACATTAGCCAGTTAAAAAGGACAACAATCCCTGTTTTAACAAGCCACACAGCTTTTCCCACTGCTCTCAGCATCCCTTGGCCTGCTTGGTCAAGCTCAAGAGAGAAACCTGAAAGTACATTATGTAGTGTATTGAGAATAGCTGTTTCTTCATTAGCAGTGTCCTTCAGCAGCGTTTATAATGATAGTGCCGTGAGTTCTGCTAACTAGTGAATTTTAGGCTCTAATTTAGAGTTTCATGTTGATCATGAATCAGTCTATTTCTTGCCTGAGTTGCTTGGAGGAACATCTGTGCACCTACTCCACCAAAGCTTTCCAAAGTCTGCATTTGGTTGTTATGAACATGTGCTATAGGCCTATCAAAGAGACACAAATAGGAAAAATTGTCTAGCTCTCCACCCTCTCTGAGTCCCTGAAGAACCATTTCTGGTGAAGATGATCAAATACATCTAAACTTGCTCTTTGTAATTAAGTCTCCAGAGGGGGCAAGGGAGAGAATTCTGTTGTGCCCATATTGTTATAAATATTTGTTAGGAGAATTTACTAAGAAATGCTGGTGAACATGGAATAAAATTATTTGCTTAACAAGAGCTGCTCTTGATGTGATTTAAGGTTTTCTTGCTGTCCCTACAGAGAACTTGTTTAGTACTCTAACAGAGCTGGATTTTTATTTTGAATTTTGCTATTAGCATGCCAGGTGACTTGAGACACATCTCTCCAGCTCCCTTTTGTCTTTACTTCCCATTTAGCAAAATGGTAACTTTTGGAAAGTTACTGAGAACTGCTGGTATTTTGAAGACTCACTTACGGTGATATCCTTGAGATACTTAGTCTGCATCTTGTTAAACTGTTGGTAAACATGATAAATATTGAGATCAGCTAAAGGAAAAATTAACTTTTTTTTGTTTAGTTCTTTCCTGAGGATGACTTTATCTTCACAGATCGTGGTACCAGAAAATGCAGCACATACTGAATATCAGGGAATGGGTTGCCACCAGTAACTCCAGGTTGTCAATGAATTTCACTGTCTTCCCTCCCTAGTGTAAGAGTAGGGTACATAGATTGCAGGTGGTTTTCTGTTGGTCAGTATGGATATAGTTATCTCTTTGAGCTTTGCTCTCACTTGTTGATTTTGGAGAAACTTTGTGGGTATAGGTTCTGCAGTGACTGCTAGCACAGCACCTCAGGGATGGCTGATAACCTACATTTGCTGCTGCAGCAGCACTGTCATAGGCCTGAAGAAAGAGCAGAAGTCAGAAAAATAACTTAGTTTTCAGCTGCTACAAAAAAATCTTGCAAATCACATTGAAAATGTTTAAAAATGGATATTCTGTGTACATTTCATATTCTTCAGTCTAACAGGGAAACTTTTGCTTGGGTAATAGCCTAATCCACAGAAAGAGTATTGTGCATAATAGTGAAGAATTCTAGCACTCTTGGTTCCAACTAAAAGGAAAAATTAACAGCAAACCACTTGAAGAATTAAGCCTGAAACTTCTCTACCATTCAGATGTTTTTATGTGGGTTTCTGAAAATTTATACCTTGTAAGTGGAATATTTTCCCTGCAATAGGAAAAAAAAGGAGTAATATTTTTACTAAGCCACACTGTTAAAAATGCTTATATTTTGAATTACGAGATATATAAGAAATAACTATTGTGGTAGCTCATGAAGTAAGTGAGAATGGTAGTGAGGATGTTTTGAAACACAATGATTTCAGTTCAGGCTTGTTTATACATTTTTTAAAAGTAAGCAAGAGTTGACAATAGAGCTACTGTTGTATTTTGTTTCTAAGTTATCTGTGAAACACCATCAGGAATTTAAGATATATCTGGCATTACAATAAGTTGAATGAGTTCTGGCCGCATTTACAATAGAGAGCTCTAAACAGTGTTTTGAATACTTTACTTTTTAGGGTAGATAGATCTCTTCTTTACACCATGTTTTCCAGGAAGCCTCTGGAATCAGCAGTGATGCAGCAGGTTTGTCAGAGAGGCATGCTTTACCATCCTGGATGGGTTTATTTTCCTGGAATATCCTGGCCTGAGTCAAAGGGAAGGAAATGTGACACCCTTGGGTCCTGTGGCTTCAGCTTAGATTTCCATCTATGTTGTTGTTCAGGCTTTGAGTTTCTTATTGTTTCTTTACTGGGTAACATGATAACTAGCAACACATTTTTCATTAATAATTTTTCTGCAGAAGTCTGAGACGCATGTCTGTGAAGAGGTCTATAACAGCAAACTTCAAATTCAAAACTAGTTTGTCACTTGTGTTTAGTCATCACCAGAAAAACACAGTGCCCGGATTTTCATTTCAAAATAACCTTCCAATTTCACTTACTGGCTTTTAAATCTGTAATGCATTTGCCTGTTAGGTTATACATGTTTTAAATGTATTATTCATGACCAAACGTTTTCAAGGGTGATTTCCCTCTGCTGTGGACTACTGCATCTTTACAAACAGTTTTTGCAGTGCCTGAGAAGGAAATAATTTGCAAGATTCCATTATATCAAGAAGTTATTTCCAACTAAGGAGTTTCTTTAGGCGGAAGGCCACCACTAATATTAAGGATCTGAAATACGCATTCATCTCTTCCTGAACAATTAGATGAATTTCCCTTGAGTTTTTTTAATTTAAAGCCATGTTTCTGCTGTCAAGTAAGAATGCCACCTGATCTATGAGGTGTTTCTCATTAGGCTGTGAGATTTCTATGAGAGAATCAAGACCTTTATGAAGGGGAAACTCTGCCCTTGCTGTTGCCCTGGCTTTAAGCAGCTGTGCTAAACTGACAGCTATGCAGAACTGTGCAGCTTCTTAAGCTTAGCAAGTTATAAATGGTATTCCTCATAATGACCTTGGGAGGTGAATATTGAATGTCCCACGCACACACAGAGAAGATGGAGGGTGTTGTGCTTTGGGACTCTTAGTAACTTGTTTCCAAAGGAGCACTGTGCAGCCTCAAGCAAATCGAGAAGACAAATGCTCATACAAAGGATGCTGCTGCTTCTATTGCAAGTGTAATTCTGGAAGTGTAATGATAATGAGAGGAAGTGGAGGACTTCCTGCATTAGTTTTTGTGGCTGTGTGAAGGGGCTGGCCGAATTGCAGCTGTGTTGCACAACTGATAAAAGTTATGTTGGGCTGGGCTAAGTCTCCTGAGATGTGAACTAATGCACCTCCTCTTCATGCTGCATGTGGAGTGGTAAATTCTTATTAACCTAGAAGTCAGAACAGCAGTAGTAATCACTGAGTATGCTATTTGTCTCTGTATTTTTCTTCAAGTCAATTGCTTTCCTATGAAATGTGTTGGTGCTAGAGGATGTCCTTAAAATACAATTCACCCCTATGGGAAAAATTTCCACAGTAAACTACGTAATTACTTAGCCTGCAAGTAAAGGGTTTCTCTAAGCTGGGAGAAACAAAAGTGTAATGGCAGACCTTTAATATTGTGATATCCCTCTTACAGGTCTCTAAGCAAGAAAGGGAGAAATTCTAAACGAGGAAGTGATTAATTTTATTTGGAAAAGGCTCGGAATATATGTGCTATGCTGGAGGGAAGATGGTTCCTTAAACTCCTTTCTGAAACATCCAGACTACTTTTATCTGATTTCTAGATCTGAATCCTGTACTATGGATTTATAAAGCAAATTGATGAAATGTTACTGAATATATTTTATTTATTGTCTTTTTGTGATAACTGTTAAAATGCTTATATGTTCAATATTTTGTTTTGTAATATCTTTACAGTGGCTTTAGTGAGTGCTTTTTCTATTTATTCAATGTAGAATGTTAGTTTCTTTTTCAACGTGTAAGTTTGCTTGTGTGGTTTCTTTTTTTAAGGTTTGGGACCTTGATGAACTTTACTGTAGGGTTGAAGGGTGATTTTGAGGCCAGTATGCGCGACGTTTATTTATGGTGATAGGAGAAGTGGGACCTATTTCTCTTCTGCCTTTGTGAGGATATGGTTTTGTACCCTCTACATAGCAGAAGTGCTTTGGAAAGTGCATGTTTTGGAAGGTGCTTTTTCCATGTCTCTGGATGAGAAGTATTACTGTTCTCGATAGGTGGTCAGTGAGAGAGCTTTTCAAAAAGTGTAACACATGCCAGATTTAATTAGCACAACCTTGGTGGCTGATAGTGGTTTTTGGGGTTTTTTTGAATAGACATAATGACCACTCAAGTTAAATAACTTACAGAATCAAATATACTGTAGTCATGGGGGGTAGAGGGAACCAAAAATGAAAACAGTGCGTTGCATCTGGGAATTTTTAATCAGATAAATTTGGGAAAATCAACTTGATTTTCCTGTCATTGTGCTGTACTGCAGGTGTATATCCTGTATTAAACCAGGCAAACTAGGAAAGTCCTGTTTCCCAGCAACCCAAAGGGTGTGTGTTTGCCTTTGATAACTGCAGTGTGTTTAAAGTCACATATCTGAAGATAACCTAGGAGTCCTCTACTTTCCATGCAGAATAAGATGGATTAATTTCTGTTAAGGATATAATGCTGACACTGCCAGTTAGCTAGACACAAAAGATTTTGATAAGAATCTTGTGGTGTTGGTTACTGTAGAAAAAGCATAGAACTCTGAAAAGCAGACACTGAAGACAAGGGTGGCAGTCACACTATAAAAGCTGGTCCATTATGTAACATTAGGATGAAAAGCAGCAGGGAGAAGCTTGATTTCCAGAGTCCAGCTGCTTCCCTGCATGCACTGCTGTAGATAATGCAGGAAATAAATAAATAAATACAAATGTACATTCGGAAGAATACCTACATTTTCCAAGTGCACAAAAAGGCTGAATATTAAGTTTTTTTTTGCAGGCCAGATATGTTTACCTTTTTTTGTACGTGTTGACGTCCTTCTGAACAGTTTCACTCAGGGAACCTAAACATGGACTTCCTGTTCTTTAAGAAGAAACTGAGTGTGCTATCAATTCTTCTTCAGTTGCCTTCAGTTGTTTTACCTATGGAGATGTGAAAGGACAAATCATGGACTAGCCTGCCTGTTCACTGCCTGTGTTATAAATCTCCTCTAGCATTGGGCAAGGACAACATTCCAGAATCTCTGTCGTCTCCGGCTTCATAAAAAAAGATCTCAAAGATCAGGTAGAGGGAACATGCTAATTAAGGAGAACAATTTCTGTACATTCATGTATCAATAAATTCAGAAATACTTTCCATTACTTTTATTATAATTTCTGTGTATTCCATGAATATTAGTTTCCAATGATATGAGTATTATGTCCAGATCCTTTTATTTAGGAAGTTTGCTCTGACTGGTTATTTTAAATCGTTGTGGTCAAGTTTTGTCACAGTAGTACAAGTAAGGATTTGTAGTTTTTAACTGCTTAACAACCTCCTGTGCTGGAATTTTGTCTTATATTATAGTTGAGAGCTGTGGATACCATAAGCATAACTGCACTTAGCAGGAAATCTCAGTCAGGATAGCGGCAACAGAATTATTTGATGTCTTTGGTTATTAAATACATTAAAATAATGCAACACATAGACAGACTTGTCAGTGACGCTCATGTAATCTGTCATTGCAGTCCATGCTTCTAACTTTCCTTTTAAATGTGCAGAAGAGGCCTACATGGATTAAAGGTCACGCTAAGTGTATTGCTGTCAGAGTGCATTATTATGGCAAATTGATGCATTTTGTTCTGTCTCCTCAGTCTCTGTGGGTTGTAATTTCTGTGAAAGATGGAGATGAATAAACTTGTCTCATTTTATTATTGTAAGATGAAACAGGCATGAATTTCTCATGGTTCTGAGCTTTCTGCCCAGTTCTTGTACTCTGCCTGGGACACTCTTCCTGTAATTATATACCTTTTGCACATAGTTCTCAGTATAGCTGGGCAGCCTGAGTCCAGCCTTACATTTATGAAGTTTTGCTGTTTTAATTATTAATGATGGAAGAAGGTGTGTTTCTGTGGACAGACGGGTCTCTCCTGTGGTTTATTGAAGGGATCTTTGGAATTTAATGAATTTTCATTCCGTAGACTGATTAATCTAATTGAAGTTGTGGATTTAAAAAAAAATAAATTGTCAGTTCCTGTAGGCCCTTTGATGCTATGGATGCTCTTTGTATGCTTGCAGCCTAAGTGGTTCAGCAGGCACAGTAACTCCCCACCACACAACCGAGTGTATGGCAGCTGAGTACGAGAGTGATAATGTATGGTAAGGCTGCCAAGCTGCAAGATAGAGAGTGCTGTAGTGACAAAGCATGTGGCAGCACTTGGGCCTTTCCAAGAGATAATCTAGCTGTAATGCTCTTGATTTCTAAGGAAGAAATTGCTAGAAACATGATAGTTTTATCGCAACAAGACTGACTGAGACTAGGCTAGATGTGTTATTGCTCCTGTTGTTACAGGAACAATTTGGTTGCATTTCTTTTTAAAGGTACATAGATCATCTTTCTTCAAAAAACCCAAACCTGCTACCAGTTTACAAAAGGCACTTGTTTTCTCAGTTTCACTGTGTTCCTGCAGTCGTCTGGTAATGAGGTTACGTAAATTAAACTGGGCATGTCTCCTCTTGAATGTAGCGATTAGTGCTCTGAGAAAACTAATCCAAACCACTGGATCCAGAATGTGCACACATAGTGTAGCTGAAGCAAGGTCTGGGGGCAAAAGGAGATTATTGGGTAAAAAAATTGTAGTTCAACATTAGTTTCCTTTTCAACAGGCACAAATGGGTCAGAGTGAGGACAGTGGCTTTGAAACTTCTGTGTATCAGGTGTCATTTTTAGACATTTTTAGCTCTAATTTCATGAAGAGTAATAATGAAAGCTAAATTTAAACAAGGGGCTTTCACATGCCAGTGATGACAGGTACTATTGGTATGTTTGCTGTGGAATGTCATTGTTAATACACAAGTGGGTTTTTGGTCTCACATCTATACATAGTGTTTTTATTATCAGTAATTTTGGTCCCGTTCCACAAATTATACAGAATTTAAATACACTTCTGGAAGAAAAACTGTATAAGCGAGGGTTTTGCTTTTTAAAATTAAGACTTGAGAGTTTCATTCCAAAAGACTACAGTGTTCAAAAGTGAAACATATTGTTTCTGGTTATGTGCTGGGGGTATATTAAATCACTTCTGTTGGTTTTAAATCTGTTAATAAACTTAGTTTTGTTCTGCTGTATCTGGGCTCTTTTGGTAGCAGCCACCAACAGTGAAAATTATAAGGACATTATGGAGGCTGCAAATATTTTTCTTGCAGTAAAAGGCTGGGTTGTTTTTGTTTTTTTTTTTTTTTTGGCTTTTTTTTGGAGGGTGGGTATAAGTAAAGGGGGCAACCAGGATGTTAACTGAACAATCAAGGATGTTCAGAAACCCTGTGTGAAGTGAAAGGTGACTTGGAGTTGGAGTTTGTATAGCTTAGCGAACAGGAAGAATAAAATATTGAGTGTAATTTAAAACAAGCACCTCTTTTAACATAGCGACTCAAAGAGTACCGTGCAGCAGCACGTCAGGCACTCTCCTCCCTGGCTGCTGAGTAATCATTGGTTATTTTTTCCCCGATATGATCACTGCTGAGAAATGAAACCGAGCACAGCCCGTGGATGGTGCTGAGTGACAGGACGGTCCCTGCCTTTCCAGAGCTGGGGACCTGCAGGCAGCGGGCTCCCTCTGCAGCTCCGGGAGCAGCTCCCTGCCCTCTGCTGAGCTTCAGGGATGTTCTTCCCTGTCTGGAGTTTACATTTCCTCTATATGTTCAGGGACCCTGCAGTCAAGCAGCTCAAACTTCGTGTTCCTTACTGTTCCATGCAAAGGTATAGTTCAGCCAGATGTTTTGTTGCTAAAAGCACTGCACTTTCAGATTTGGTATGGTATTTCAGTCCTCAAGGTGTTCGGATTTTCAGATTGTTCTGGATGTCTAAATCTCAAAGTGGAGCAACTGATCAAAAACTGAAACATTGCAAAGTTTGTATCACAGAAAGTAATGTGATTACTGTTAGTAATTAGTTACTAATTATGGTAATTTTACAAATTCAAATTATTAAATTGATATGGATATATGTTCTTTAAGTATCTTGGGTTTACTACACAAAAGAACATCTCATGACACTATTGTATGACTGCTGTACTGCAGATGACAAAGAAAAAATTTAAATTTTTATAGGGTTATTTTTAAATGCCTTGCTGTTATTTTTAATGGTTTTATCTGTTTGTACTTACATTGCTAAAACCATGAGCTGTGTCTGCAGTGCTTCACTGCAGCAGCTCTGATTTCTGGAGCCTGTGTGTGCTGATATTACAATATGTAAACTGAAAAACCTCTCGGACATCTTTGTAGCCCTCCCGGGGAAGAAGCAGCAGGAGAAAAAACCCACGATAAAACAGAACCCTGGATACTGTAAAGGCTTGCAGGAAGAAGGGAAAACAAGGTACATATATGACTCAGGAAAAATCTGCTAGAAGTTGCTAGAGTTTTCCTGTGCAGGCTCATTCAGCAGAGGGCAGTACCAGCTCGGTGTGCTTTAATGTCCTGGAGCTGCAGCAGGACAGGGATGTGCCAAGCTGCTCTCAGCACAAGCTTTCAGCTGAGTGTGTTTGTAATAGGTGGCTGGAGGGGACTGTGAGTAGATTTTGGAACTCCTGTGTAAAATTACAGTCAGTGCAGTATTGCAAGGTAAATTCTGTTAGCCACTTACCCATTCCAGCTGGCAGAGTTGGTGTATTTTCTTGGTTGTCAGCTCCTCGTCCAGGTGAACCTCTCTGTGACTCCCTGAAAAGGGAGTAAGTCAAATGGAACCAGCAAACAAGGTGCTAGCAAGATATGTTCTGGACTGTTGCTGGTGCTGTCAGTTGCTTCAGTGCAGGATGACTATTGCATTGCCACAAAATAAAATCAGCTCTTCACAGAATCAGTCCGGGTGGAAAAAGAGTCCAAGATCACCAAGTCCAACCTTAGACCGAACACCACCATACCAGGTAAGCCATAGCACTAAGTTCCATGTCCAGTGATTTCTTGAACAGCCCTAGGGATGTGGTGATTCCACCACTGGCCTTGGCAATCCATCCCTGCTCAACCACCCTTTCAGTGAAGAATTTCTTCCTGATGTGCAACCTGAACCTTTCCTGGCACAGCTTGAGGCTGTTTGCACTTGTCCTATCACTTGTTTCCTGGGAAAAGAGACCAACCCCCCACCTGCCTACAACCTCGTTTCAGGTCCTTGAAGAGAGCAATAAGGTCATCCCAAGCCTCTTTTTCTGCAGGCTGAACCACCACAGCTCCCTGCCCTGCTCTCCATCAGACTTGTGCTTCAGAACCTTCCCCAGCTCTGTTGCCTTTTCTGGACATGCTCCAGCGCCTCAATGACTTTCTTGCAGTGAGGGCCCCAAACTGGACACAGGACTCAAGTTACAGCCATTTATTTTGGTTTTATTGGTAGTCCCCTACTGCTTGTTTTTCTGCTGGTGCAGAATCCATGTAAGAGGTTATCTTACTGTGTGATTGATGGAAATGTCAATGTCAAGCACGCCACAGTAATTATAAGCTTGGTTTGAAGTCCTTTTCCCCTTGAAGCCTACTGGAATGTTCTAGGCATCTTCCACAAGGTGGAGCTTTAAGGTTCTGTGGCTGGGAATTTTTCCCTCTTGTCTAATAAGCAGGAAGATGAATGGGACTTATGAAATCTTACAAAATAGGTGTAAGCCAACTGCTTCAACATTTTTCAAGGAAGAGAGTTAAGTTTTAGAAAAAGCAACAGACTTAACAGATGTTTTGGACTGGAATATGTCTGAGTCACTGGAATGAGTGTTGTGAAAGTGAAAAGGAAGGATTGGAAAAAATAGTTCTCATTACTTATTTATTGTTTTGGTATTACTGTTTCTTTGCTTCCAAGCTGACTTGAAAGGTAGGCAGAACTAGATAGAGAAAAGCATTATTATCAAAATAGTCGCTAGCTCTTCATTTTTTGGGAGGAGGCTTTTTTTTCATTTTTTTTTTTTAAAAACAGTCCCATCCTAAAAGAGGAGGAAACTATACATGACAGTTATTCTGATAGGTTTTCTGTCTTTCTTTAATCTATTTCTTTCTTTTGTGCAGCTGTCAAGAACGAGCTATGTATGCCCGTTCTCTAGCACAGCACCTTTTCCTGTTTTTCACTCTGCCTGTCAGAAGTTGCATCTTGCAGAATTCTGGAAAAGTGGTACTAGTATTTCAGGCTGTGTTTCAGTAATCAGTTATCTTGGGCTTCCTATGTTTCTTTGAGTATCCGAACTGTGTTTTACTCTATTGCCATCTTGTCGGAAATCCCCTGCTGTTGATTTTGTTGGAATGGAATTCATCATCTGCTCGCTGCGCTGCTGCTGGTAAGGAAATTTTATACATTAACTAGCACAGGCCTGTGCAGACATGAGCTGGTACTGTGCATATAGAAGCTGGGAAGGAGTTCAGCTGAAAAAGAGAAGGGAGGACTGGATGGAGGGGGTAGCAGCAGAGAGGGAAAAAAACAAAATCCCAAGTGTCTTTCCTGTCGGGCTTTTCGACTTCAAGCTAGCCTTTCCTGATGATAATGAAATGTTAGTACTCTATTTTTGCCTCATCTCTTTGCATGAAACAAAACCTGAGGATAGGAGAAGTTTACTGAAATCTCATTACAAGTGCTGTTTCCCTCTTACCTTTCTTCAGTAAACTCCTATGTTGCCCTCAATGTGTTTAGACCAAGAGACTTACCTAGTATTTTCTGCAGAATCAATCTTATCACTCTGTGCTTGACTTGAGCTGTGGGTGAAGTTGTGAAACATTTTTTTCAATTTAAATAATGTGGTTTCTTTCATGCTTTGCAGGTGGTGTCTTCAAGAGATGAGAAATTTGCTATGATTTTTTAAATCTGTTTCAGGAGTCTCCCTGGGTTAGGAAGGAGGACTGGTAAGAACTTGGTACAGAGACAGCTTATCAGGAATCCACTTTCTCTCTTTCTAATGTTACTACAGCCCCATCTGATGGCCCTCTCCAGTTTTAGGCACAGAAAATAGCATATGGCAAATGCACTAAAAGGCAGTTGTGCTTTATGCCAAGTTACAATGAGTTAAGAGCCTTTCTGGACAGACAGAGTGCACCTGATTTCTAGACTTGGTGTAGACTGGTGGCTGAGCCAGTCTATAATGCTTCTGCATCTTGCTGGATCTGTAGCAGAGCCAAAGTTTTAAGCTTCAGTTTTCCTCAGATGCTATCACAGTCTTGGCACACTAAAAACTGTCTAAAATTTATTTTTCTCTGGGTTCCACTTTTTTTTCCCCCAGGTATCCTTTTCATTTATTATATTCAAGGACAGGTTTGATACTAGCTGAGTCAGATACAGCTCTTGGTAGGTAAGATGTGGGGACTGCTTTGGCAGTTTGAAGAGCCCTTCTCTGTAATATAATGTTAGGTTAGATTTCTAAGCCACAACCTCAGAACAGACATTTGACTTGCAAAAAAGGAAGTAATATGAGTGGGGTGGTGGAAGGAGCTTGAAATCATGGAGATTTCCCCCCCACCCCGATGTTACTTGACATGTTATATGGGCAGGAATTCTTGCTGTTCCCTCCTGCTGCTTCTGCCAGTGTAGTTTGTCTCGTTTCCAAGGGTTCTGACTACTCCACCCATTCTCTTTATCAGAAATAGCAGAAAATACCTTTCTTTTTTGAAAACCATAGTAGTGTTAATCATTTAAAAATACTGTAGATGCAGACTTCTGCATAATCTGTAGTTTTCTAAAAGTGAGTGATTCCATACCAGTCAGCTCTAAATGCCAATGGTTGTCTATGAAGTTGGATAAAGGATTTCCCATTCAAAGAAATGGTGATTTTTGACAGGGAGTGCCAAGGTGAACTGAGTTAATAAAGCCAAAGATACTGAGGGTATATTTACTAGGGGTAAGTACTTAATTTTTTATATATTACATAGGTCAATTCTCTATTGACAAAACCACCCCAAGCCAACAATTCAGAGACATTCCTGTGTTGGTAACAGGATACAGTTGTCTCAGAGCAAAGATTTTCTTAGCACTTATTAGCCAAAAGATTATAGTTGCTTTATTTAAAAAAACTTTGGTATGAAGCTGCTGAAATAGCAACCTAAGGCAGAGAATACACATGGAAAAGGGTCTAAGTCTAGCCTAACGCTTGGAGAATGGCATAGGCAGTTGGTTACTATTTAGCTGGATTCCCTTATGGTCCATTTTCAGTGTAAGTCCTATTTTCTGTATAGAATGTGAAAGAAATGCTGTGTAGGCATTTATTTAGCTTATAATCAGAGTGAGAAATCCCTCTGCAGCTTACAAAGAGAAAAGGGTGATAGTGGAAAATATCATTACTGGGAAGATAGATGCTATAATAAAATTGCCTGTGGCTTCAGCATCTCCTTTTTTCAAGTTTACTAGTCCACAGGGTTTGTGTCTCATCTTCTGTATGATTATCTTGCGTTATTTTCATGACACAGGTAGACCTAGATGCTCATAAAACTGAGAGATCAGCAATATGAACTTTAGCCTTTTGTTCCTGCTCTTCCTGCAGCCTATTGGAGATTGTGCTGAGTTCCATGATGCTGAGATGCAAGGAGAATGGTCATTGCACATTAAATGCTAGACTGATCTAACTTTAAAAACAGAATTGAAAACAGGGATGTGTAAGTAATTCTTAACTTCCAAGGCAGCAACCTCTTATTTCCTAATATCTTGCCAGAAATAGTCAGTGCAAAATTATTTGTCCATTTACTTGCCTCTAGGGCTGTTAGCTTAGCTGCTGGACCAGGCATGTGCACTTCTCATCCTACTTTAAAAGCCACACCATGTAGAATTTAACAGCTAAAGCAGTTGTCATCTCTGTTTAATCATATCGTGTTCATTTGTATTAGTTCCTTTGCTCAGTGGGTGTATCCTGGTGGATGACTTGACTGTCCCTGTGTCTGGACAGGCCCTGGCTTCTCTACTTTCCCTCAGTTACTGAGCTCCCTTGGCCTTCTCTGGTATCTAAATTCTGCACGTTTTTTCTAGCTTTTCTTTAAAGTGTGACTAATTGAGTTTTCGAAGGAATTTGTTGGGTTCTTTTTCATTCCACACTCTTACTCTCTTATAAAGTTTCCTAGACACATGCAGGTTAGAGAGTCAGCTAGGAAAAGGTTGGTATGGAAGTTCATGCCAAGGGTGTCATCAGATGACATGGCTTCAGATCAGAGGCCAAATGTGACACTGCACTTGCTGGATTTTGTTCCACTCTGTGAACCACCCCCACAAGTCCAGCTTTATGGTTAATAAACCACTGAGTTAAAGAGAATCCGTCTTCCCAGTGGCAAGGGGGTGGGAGCCTTGGATCGGGATGGGAGTGGTTTGCTGTGTCCTCTTATGTTGCATTGACTCTATAGCTGATGGACTTGATTTTCTATGATTTTAGTACCTGTCTTATGTCACTCATATTAGGTAAGGTTTCAGGATGGTTGGTAACTGATTTCAGTTTTAAATATCATAATTTCTAGGTCAGATTTTAAGTTGATGTAATTAGGTGATATGTAATTAGGTGGTAGCCAACCTTTGATTGTGGGTGTATATATTGAATCAAATAATTTCTGATGAAGCTGCACCTTTTTTAATCTGTTGAGGAACTTAAGAAGGGAAGAGATAAAACAGGAACTTAAAACCAGTTCATCAGCTATACCTATTACACAGTAAATGACTGTGGATCATACAGTGGATATTTCATAAGAGCAGATAAATCTCAATGAGACATTCCTTAATGTTTGTGGGAGGACCTATGGATATTATCATGCAGTTAGTATATTATCCTAACAAGCAAACAGATCACACCCTTTAAATAAAAGGAGTTATCTGAAAAGGATTTGAACTATTTTGAGATTACTTGTATATTTTTTAATGCATGTCTCTAAAAAAGACTGTTTTCTAATAATGCACAAATGCTAAGATAAATAAAAACATAGTATATACCATAAAAATCGAGCCAGGGTAACTCATACAGCTTTTTTGAAGGATTTTGTTTTCAAAGTGTCCCATAAAGGAGTGGTGGATTTTTTTCAAGAGAGTTTTCATATGGGTTTTTTATTTTCTGCTCAAAATGAGACTAAAGAAACATCTTGTGGGCTATATTATGACATGTTAATGATGACAGCAATAGAAGGACATAGTCAACTGGCTTCCAAAATCAGTGGCAAAGTTAAAGAACAAGAATTAGACTGAAAAATGCCCTTGACAGTGTGCACTGTAGTGCCTCTAGACTGTGTTGCTTTTCCCCCCAAGGAAGATACATTTTTGTTTTGAGCTTCAAAAGACAGGCATGTTTTGCCGCCACTTCACTGTTCTGTTCCTTTTAGGTGCTGGATTTTTAAGGTCCTATCTGAAACTGGGAAATTTTTTGTGCTGTGGCAGTTTGCCTGTAACTTCTCCTTTACTACCCCTGTTGGTTTTTACTGAAGTTCTACAATTTGTTCTTTCTCTTGCAGTTCATTTCCTAAAGTAATCCTTCTAGCCAAGACCTACATTAGAGCCTTCCTGACAGCTCCAGTCTTTAAATGAGGAACTGGCTTTGCTTACTGCATTTGATTTTAGAATACTTTATGCCTAAATGTATTCTACTCCAAAGCATCCAGCTTTTTTTCAGATTGAAACTCTCCTGGCTCTTGGAAATAGAGTTTCATTATGTATAATAAATTAAGTAACGCCATAGTTTTTGATATGAATAGAATCAAAGCAGTCATGAACAGATCTTACTAAAATTATGAAACTGTTCAGTTAAGCTTCAGTTGGAAAGAGAAAAAAAATATTAAAAATTTTAAAAAACCCTAATTTGGGTAACATTTTCAGTTTCTCAAGAGATGTCAGTCATTCTCTGAAGCTTGTACATGAATGTATAATGTTGGTGAGAGCGATGCTCTGTTGGTCTTTGTGATTACAGAATAATCTGGTTCTGTTGTCTCAGAGATAAGGACTGGTGATCTGGGAGAGTCAGAGTTTGAAAACAGTTCATTTAGGGTGGTGATCCTTAATGAAAGTGAGTAATAAACTTGTGTTTCTGTCACATTTCAGAAAAATCTCCTGCAGATGACAAGGATCAACAGGACTCAGACCTATCATCTACCTTCTGCATCTGCTTGTCAAAGTAGTATCTGCTTTGTAGCATAAACTGAGGCTCTGGTTGTCTGTTCAGACCCCTTTCCTTTGCCCTTTTATTGGCTTTCTGCAGCTTTGTAGGGAGTAGACTGTGTAAAGTGTGCCCCTGGAAAGCAGAGGCCGTTAAAAGGTTTAAGACAAATTTGTTTGAAGACAAAGAGGGCATTGAGAAAAACTGTGGAGAGGGATTGAAGGGCTTTTGCAGTGCAACAGAGCCTTGTCTGTGCAAGACTCAGCCTGCCTCTGAGTTCCAGCAGGCTGCCGAGGAGCAGGCCAAGAAAAGACTCTCCAAGACCCTGCTCCCTTCATCTGTAGTCTGCCATCTGGACAGAGGATGGCTAGAGGGTTCCTGGAACGTATAGAAAGGAATCTTGAGGGCTGAAAATAAATGCTGCTGGAGACAGGAAGTGTCTGAGACTAGGAGGGTTGGAGGAGGGGAGCTGCTCTGGGGGTCACGGTGCTGCTAAGGGTGAGGGGCAGATAAGGAACACTGCTGTGCTGCAGGAGAAAGTGCACAGCCTTTCCTTCAAGCCCTGAATATCCCTCCATTTACTGCTTTATGTACTTGAGGGCATCTTACCTGTTTGTTGCAGGGTTTTATCTGAGTGATTTCAATCTCTTTCCTTTGGACAAAGGGTCACTTCACTTAAATTTGTAGCCCTAGGCATATTAGGGACTTTGAAATCGGACAGGTTTATAGAAAGATAAAATGGTGCCAGCCACTCTGAAATTTGATCTTGATGTTGTCATGAAGCTCTGTGTTGCTTCAGTGTGGTTTTTGGTGGGGTCAGTTGCAGTCAGGTTAGATGATGTTATGAGTGAAAGATGTTCCCCCAAATTGTTTTTCTTACATAGGAAAGTCAGTGAGCTATGATATTTTATTCCTTTACTGTCCTTTAATAAATGTTATAATACTGGAGAATAGGGTGGCACAGCCTTTGTATTATTCTCAGAATGGAAATGTCAGCTGTATCACCCATCTTTTCTTCCTATAAGAGCCACTCAAACCTCCAGAGAAAGTCTAGAGTGAGAATTCTTTGCATCACCTACTTTGCAGTTTTTAAGGGTAACCAGCCAGGTAACTGTGAATGTTTTATGCTTTGTGTGCTGGCCTCTAAGTATTAAGTGGAAATGACATAAGTTTTCAGTTCTCAAGATGTTTCAAAGAATATGGTCATGGATGCAACTCCTTCCTATAAATGAGTTTTCCAACGCACACAATAAACATTTCTTCATGAGATTTCAGGGCCATTATCCTCTAGAGGATGCTCTTAAGAGGCCCAGGCACTGATGCTGGAGAAAGTTACACTCTGTGCTTAACTGAGCAATTTTCCTTTACTTAATACCCCTGAAAAATGAAACTGCAAAATGAGCGTATCCTCAAATATTTACTGTATATCCCTTGTGAAGGTGGTGGTACATTTCTTATTACTGACTTTGGCAGTGAAGTGTGCATCAAGTGTCAGCACTCACTGGCCTGCTAGCACTGAGCTGTAACTGAAAGTCTTTTCTAGGTAAGAGAAGAAGTTTCCAGAGCAACTGTTTAATCAGCTACATGTGCTGGCAGCCTTCTCGGTGAGATCACTGCAGGTAGTTTATGATTTGATTGAAAATTAATGGGGCAATTACAGCATGAGACCTATGAGCAGAAGATGCAGGTTTGGAATGAGGATCACGTCAATGCAGTTACTTTCAGGTTCCTCACAGTACTTGTTCAGCAAATAAAAGCCTGTTAGACAAATCTTATTCTAGAAATTCTAATTTAAATGTTGATTAATAGCTCCACATTTGAAAACCAGATTAATATCATTAACTTGTAGTGAAAAAAGTAGATCCTTCCACAGCAGTATCTTTACTGCTAGAAGGTTTATCCTATTTTTGTTTCCCTCTAAATTACTCAATATATCATCCCTTAGAGTATACCAGTAAGGACTGTAATTATTCCAGAGGCTCCACACACAGGCACCGTTTGAATCTGTAATTAGGGTGAGTACAGGCTTTCTGTGCTTAGGTTATGTTGTTCTCCAGCTGCAGGATGCATTTCCAACTCCACAGCACAGAGAAGAGCTGCATAGTATTGCAAAGTGAAATACCAATTTATAGGTTTAAATGCATCTTCGTCTTGGTTTAAAAAAAAAAACAAAAGAGTGGATAGCATGATCTCTGTGCCAGCTCATTGCTTTTCATATGATTATTTGGAGAAAAAAAAATAAATCCTGAATTTTTAATAGAACTGAGCAGGGGTAAATGGGATTCTTTCTTGAATTTAAGAGCTGTGTGGCATGTTCTTTTCATTTGCAAACTTTTCCCCAAATATCATTAGTCCTTCCTTAGAGCAGACAGGAAAGGAATTTCAATAGATTGTCCACGTTTACACAAGTTATTGATGATTCTTTGCTGAAAAAAACTATTTTCTGTTATGCCTATCTCGTTTTGTAAATCCTGTGATTTTTTTTTTTTTTTTAGGTTAGCAATTTTAGCAATGTTATAGCCTTTCTTGGATTGTGGTATATATGTAATTGTAGCATAGCGCAGTACAACAATCTGGATAGGGCAGATCTTTCTTTGGATATGAGGAAAGAGCTCACAAGTGATTTAGTTTAATTTTGAGTCAGGCAAAAAAAATCAGCAAAAAAAAAATCTTGTCCTTTCAACAAGCTGGTTGAGTTAATGGCAGTTTTTGTACACCTTTGTTTCACAAGGAAAAATAAAGACCTTTTGAACTGACACTGTCTTTAGAGAAGGACAAAACACAGCATAAAGATTAACACAATTGTTACATGCACAATGATGGAATTCTAAGAATATTCCTGCAGGTAACAGGTGGAATTTTATATAAAAAATATTAATGCAAGCACATAATCCACGTGCTTTCTCTATAGTATATTATTACTTTCTGCCTGACCTGTAGTATTAATTGTCTCCATGTTGTCATGGAGTCTCTGCAACAGCACAGTTACTGGTCCCACAGAAGGGAACTAACTGGGGTTTCTGTGATTGCACCAAAACATGTGTACTGGGAGTGAAAAAGAATGAAAAGATGGCCTTGACAGCAAGCCTGATTCTAATGTGTGTAAGTAGAAAACCTTGTAGTAAACCAAGTGGACTTGAAATTATTTTGGTCAGTAAGTTAATAAAAATGGTGACCTGTGTTAGCAAATAATAAAGTGTTGCAGTGCTGTTTCCTAAGCCAGGTCACAAGTCCAAATATCAACTGCTTTTAGGAGATGAAGAAACTGGAAGGGGCAGAAGGAATAAAGGGGTGAGATGAGGATTCTGGATTTAGTGTTTCTCAGGTACCTCCATAATAATTTATTTGGCACTTGCATTCTTCAGAGGTAGAGATAAGGTATCTCTCGTGCACCGTCTGAGGAAAACAAAATGCTGTTAATAAAAAACCCAGAATGAAATAAAATGCTGACAACCTGCAGCAAAGCTTTATAAGAACTGTCATGTCTGGGATAGGACCAAAACTGGTGATGCTTCATAGAAAACTGAAGAGCCTCGGGTTTTTTACCACTTAGAAAGAATAAAGCTTTTCTTCACTAAAACTTCAAATAGGTGCATTTTTAAAGGTTAACAGCAGAAGTATTGTAATATCCCTTTCTTACTTTCTCTGTTCCAAGCAGAGCTTTATCTTATTTTTAATCAATGTAGTGAGGTTTTTTTTTGTTTCTTAAACAAGAAGATAATCCATTATTGTTCTAGCATGTGGAGTGTCTGGCGATATATATCAATGGACTATAATTTTTCATTGAATTAGCTGTCAGAAGGAAAAATACGAGTGTTTTTGTGAATTATGATCTATCCCAAATTTTTAAATAAGAAAGGGGGGTTGTGTGCAAGTTGACTTGTAATGGTGATGTGTGGAGTTAAAGCACAACAACGATTTTTCTTAATATTTGCAGTATCTGGAGAAAAGAGATCAGGGTTGCAGGTTGGAGTGAAAGGCAGGTCAGAGCTGGAGAAGCTTTGTACAACATTGCTTTGTACCATTTCTTTATAGGCCCTTTCAATTGTCACATGGGCACGTGAAAAACGGAAGGACCCTGTGCTGGTGTTTGATGTGAATGAAAGTTTAATATAAAGGTTAAATACAATCATGGAATGAGTATGGCTGCAAATTACAGATAAGGAGAAAGCTGGATAGGTAGGGGAAGAAATGCCAGCTCTGCTGGAGGCAGAAAGAATTCCAGTGATTAGAGGTTTCCTTCTCTCCTCACCTGGAGCTGAACCCAGCAGTCTTTGCCTGGCTTGCTTGTCTAGGCTAGCAGAGCAAATGCCATTGTAAAGAAGCCTGTGTGTCCTGCACTGAAATGTGCCTGTACAAAGCTGTGTGTGCAGCAGACCTGCTGCGTTTTGAACCTTGGCTCGGTTGGCACTGCATGCCCAAAATCACGTTCATGTACATATTTTTGGGTATGGACCATGTAGTACATACCTAAAATCCAGGGCACAAAAAACCCCCAGTCATATCCCTTAAAACATTGCTCTGACTATACTCTTTTTCTGAAGTTTTGCTTAGTGATCTAGAAGCAAGTTTAGGACAATCTGTACTGTGTCTTGGGTTGGTTGGTTGGTTTTGGTTTGTTTGTGTTTTAGTTTTGCTTCTAGACATGATGGCTATAGATGCTGATTATTCTGTTTTTACTTTCATTAAATTATGTGACTGTGGACATACAGCCAGGCATTTTTCTGCTAATTGGTCCTTTGTTTTTTTGTTTTGTTTAAGTAAAGAAACGAGATTTATTCAATGTAAGCGGATGTCACAGATAGGCTTGCTCTGCCTCTTTCAGCATGTGACAGAAGATGTTGTCAGCAGGGCGAGGGCACAGTGTGAAAATGGCCCATTATGAGCTACTCAAGCTACTGGAGTTTAAAATCTTACTCATCAACTCACTGTACTATTTGACCCTAAGCAATTTAATCCGTTTTTGTCCCATTCAGCTGTGTAAAGCTGGAGAATGCTCCACATTGCAGAGATGTAAATGGCCTGGCTAATGATGTGGTAATTGACCTTTGAAAATTGCATGCTAATTAGCGTGGTTGTCGCTTGAGTCCTGTTCACAGCACTGCAGGCAAGGCTGCTTTGATTACTGTAGCTTAGTGACTTTAAGCAAAATTACATGAACTTGCATTAAAAATCCAAGCAAAATGAGGAAGTAACAACAGCAGCAACAATAAAACATTAGATAAATAATAGATACTACAGAATAGCATGTAAGGTGAATCGCCCTTCTCAATATGGTGTACAGGCTCTCTTTTGGCCATCTGATAGGAAGGAAAATTTCGAGTGGGTTTAATGGTTGACTTCGACATTAATTCTCCTGGATCCTGAATGCAAACTAGCAACGTTGTGATAGTGAGCTCAAACAAAATGCTTTAAACACTCAAGATTTATCTAAAATCTCTGGTGTGTAAATTGAAATTCTGTAAGAAGAATTCTATTTTATGTGTATAGAGAGAATGGTCATGCAGGTACCCAAAGTCTTCTTGAAAATAAGATCCCAACCTCTCTGACTGTCATGTCTGTGTTTCACCCAGTGCAGTTAATGAAGCTATGTTTTGATGGAAATAGATGGGTAGATACAACTAGAAATGTTAAAACGGATGACTCTGCTCCTAGTATTCCTTTTAAATATTCCTTTTAAATCTTGGAAGAAGTAAAAATGGAATCTGTAAAGAAGGGAAGTGTAACAGAAGTGCAGTCTTAATTGAGATATGTAGGTGGAAGAGACTTTTTTTGTGGGGAAAGAGTGGGCTATGAGATGTGTATCCTTAGTTATGCTTGAAGGACAAAAGAGTATTTGATCATTGTATTTGCATGTGGGCCTAAAGTGATGATGGTTAAAATCTTCCAGGAACCTTTCATATGAAAGGATGTTAAAAACTGAAAAACAGGGCAACCCAAAACTGTCACATGAAGCTTTTTGGCTTCATTAATTTGGCAGCTGGTTTTTAAAATTTAAACTCTTTGGTCTTCAGCCAAAACTGGTTCTCTTCTAATCTCTTCAAGATTACTTGCTTAACTCCCTTAAGCTGTTCTTCATTTAGGTAATGGTGCAGTAAAAGGGTAAGAATTCCACTGGCAGCTTGGAAATTCTGCTTTTAATGTTAAATTACTCCATCTTTTGCCAGGAGGAAGATGTTTCATTTCCGAGATAGGACTGTTTTCTTTGTTCTTCTGGATCATCTGTTGCTACTGGAGAAGCTTACTGTCATGTCTCTGAAGATACTTAAGATCAGTTTTCTAGGCTAAATGCTTTTATGAAATAAGACTGCACACTGGGATGGGATACGTCATGTAAATGAGGAGTTAGGGATTGCCTTGCCTTGTAGGTTTTCCCATTGTAAGCTCGAGGGACTGCTTGTCACTGGAAGTCTGTAAAAGCAGAAGTGTGGCCAGGCAGCAGTTGTGCAAAGTTTGAATGAATTTTAGTGGTGGGTGTACATACAGTTTTTATCGAATTTTTTTTTCTTTTCACTTAAGCACAGTGGCATAAAAAGTAAGAATCTTTAAGGCTTTGTCTACCGTATTGCCTTGAGAGCTGAGTTCCCTGTTCAGGAAAAATGTTTAGAGAGAAGAGAAGGTGTGTGTGTGCTCACAGATGAGAAAATGAAGGGCAATCACTGGGAACACAAATGCAGCTTCTCTCATGTAAGAGGTATTTTGAAAGGCAGGAGGCCTAGGCACTGAGGTTTGAATTGAGAGCTGAAGATTTATGAATTCTGTTATTCTTTCATTTGGTGTTTGGCTTTGCATTAATCACTTCATCTCACTAAATCCTAGGCTCTGTATTTTGACTGCCCTAGTGTTTCCCAGAGTGTTGTTATTGCTGCTTTACACTTCAGGAACAGAGATACCAAAGTGGAAGATGCCAGCTCGTAGATGTAGCAAATTTTTCTTTCCTGGCCTTAAATTGTTTAAGTATCAGGGAGTATTTTATAGCTGCAGCTCTCTGATCTCGAAAGTCCAGTAGAGTTTTACTTCACATTCACTGCTATGCCTGAGCAAACCCAATGAAAAGGCAGCATGTGGATGGTGCCTAGTGTTGTCTTATCCTCAGTAATCGGGAAAGACAGAAACAGCACTGACTTTCTGATTCTATTTCCAAGTAGTTTCCTTTTATCTGCTTCACTTTATAGCCATTTCCTCCTGGGTTTTTCCACTGTAATGACTAACAATCACTGACACAGGTTGCAGGGATTGAGGGCATTTTTCCAGAGCACTGTTAAAATTTCCGAAAGTGCTATGTAAATGTTAGTTAATGTTCTGGTGCTCTCAAATATGAGGTCCAGATTCTGATTGGGGTGAAGTATTCTTGCCTTTCTTTGAAGGATGGATGACTGGGGTTATGCCTGGGATTTGTCTACAAAGACTTTTTGTTGAACATTTAGGATCTAGCAAAAATGTGAATAACAGCAGCCAAAGTCAAATTTGGCAAGGGCTTTGTTAGGATCACTTAAAACAGATAGTGTTCAAATGATTTATGTTGCTTTGCTGCCTTTGCCACTGACACACAAAGTATTTTTCACTTAGCACTTCAGAGAAGCTGTTTCATTATGTCCAATAATTTGAAGTACAGAATAATCTGAAAAAAAAAATTGTATTTATTTCTTTTGAGACAGTTCACTTCTCTCTGAAGATAACGCATAAAGGATGTCTGATAAGTGACTCTACAAATGCACAATGGTCCTTTTTATGATCAGAATTTATTCCTGATATACTTAAGTTTCCACTTTTGTCCTCTTTTCATACCAGTCAACAACTGATAGATTAGCATAAAGCTTGATTGTAGTTGTTTTCCTGCAATGTATGTGTTGGTTTTACACTTGGTGTCCCACCCAGTTGCCACACATAATTCCTTAGGTCAGAGCCAACTGAATTCCATGGGTGCAGAAGTGCTCCTTTGCTGAGAACTGTACTGGATACTGAATTTCAGAGAGTTCATCGGTGTGTCCCTTACCAAGAAAACATTTTTGCTTACTTTTGCACAGACCCTTCTGAATTAGGAACTGCAAAAGAATAACTTACTGGCTGCCAGATTTGTCCTTGTTTACAGCTGTAAATGTTAAATTCCTTGAATAAATAATTTAATTTATAATACTTGGCAGTATGTATCTGTATTCAGCACTCTGAATTTGGGGTTGAAGTAAATTTCCTTTACTCTCATGTGAGAGGGGCATCCAGAGTCCCTTCAGTGTGTCCATGCAGAAGCAAGGGTGGTAATAGAAGAGATGAATGAATCTTTGAGGATACTGGGGAGAATGTCCAAAACTATGTTCATAATCAAGTTTAAAAGGAGATTCAGAGTGAGGACCTGGCACTTCTTATTTGTTTCAAATGTAAAATATTATAGTGCACATATTGTATAGGCTGCTGTAATCACTTATATAGGGCATGTGGTCTGTTTTGTAAAACTTAAACATGTCTTATCTAGTTGTATTTCCTGATAGCTCTTGTTTTTTAATGCTTTGTTATGTATGTGACCAAAATTTTTTTTTAGTGTTTAGTTTACCTTCCTTTACTTTCTTAAGGGTTCTCTACAAAAGAAGTTTTGCTTGTTGGATACGAGGTTTTTGTACTGGAATCTGGGTACTTTTCATTATTAGCAAAATCAATCTAGCTTTAAATATTTTTTTTTAGTTTAAAAATTACTTGTAGCTTTTAGCACCTTAGTGTAAGAACACTTGATTAAATTAAAAAAAAAAAAAAGGATAAGAGGAAAGAATTCAGCTGTGCCATAGAAGCCACAGAAAATTTGACTATTTTTCTTTCTGTTTGTTTTGTATGCTTCAGGGATTTGTATGTGCCTGATCGTGTTTAATTTTAGCTAAAAGCCCTTTCTCAGAAATCTCTCTCCTGCTCTCCCTCTGTGGTACTTCCAGACTTCTCCTGGATTGTATCATTAGCTAAATTTTGCAGCAGAGACTTTTATACCGACTGGGACTTACTGGGTGGAGCATGTTGGTAACTCATACAGTTCTTTCCTGTTCTGGGGCTGAAGGGGCAGTGCCTGCTCTAAATTACCTGCTCGCTGCTCTTGCCAAGAGCATCAATCTTCTCTTACTACTTTTTATGTTCCTTTATGAGCCTTCCTTTGAGATGGGCAGAGTTTTGGGGACTGATCTGAATGGGGGTCTTCATGCTCTGCAGCCCTTGGCCAGAGTTATATAAATACCTGTTGTCCCTGTGCCCATCTGTGTGAATCGGGGCAGCCTTCGCCTCCCACTGAAGCATTTCTTCTGCCACAGTAGTTGTGTTAACCCTGTGTAAGGACCTCTCTCTACCACAAAAACTAATTACTGAATTCTGCCCAGCTGCTTCTGTTTTTAAAACCTAAAAATCAATTAAAGTAAACTGAAAATAATGCACTTGAGTGCCGTGAAGTCCAGTACCGAACTTGCCATCACATTAACTCTTTTGGCTGGCCCTTCCAAAGAGTGATGTCTCTGTTCATTTGCTCTAAACCTATCTCCAGGAAACTGCCCCAAGTGGGGGATCAAAGCAGGCAGTGTTCCAGAGGTTTGTGTTTCAGACAGCTTGGCACACACTGAAAGCTTGGTCTTTCCTGTATTAAGCCATGGGCAGATGTCCATTAAGAATGATTAGGCAAAAATTTATATAAAGGCCTTGTAAAATGATGTGTGGTTTTTTCCCTTTCTTTTTTTCCCCCTTGTCCCCTATCCTCTTACTGGAGACATTTTGTGTGGGTGTGTATTTTTTTCTAAATTTATAAACCCTGGCTTTTGCCCTGCTCCGGTAGAAACTGCTCACCCACCCTTTTCCGTTTCCAGGCGGATTGCTGTTCTGTTATTACAGTTCTGTAACTTTCTCCAACACTATCCTGGTTTGCTTATTATAAGCAGCTTGCAATAACCCTTTCAGTGCTGCTGACATTTTTATTGACCATTTATTTTATTGACCATTTTAGTGTCCTCACGCAGGGCTTTTTTCTTTGTTTCCAGTATTAAACCAAAATCTCCAGTGTAATGGGATTTCTTTACAAGTTTGGCAAAGAAATCTTTTCAGCTGTGAAGCTGAGGCAGCACTATCTTCTCATACCAAATGAATCAGAAGAATTTGAAGATAACATTTGCATCTAGCTATGTCTTAGAGTCAGTTTTCCTATTCTCCTCTTCTACTTTTTCAGTCCCTATCAAGCGATAATTGATAGTGATATGTAAGATCTTCATTCCTCTAATATCAGTGTTTAAATTAAGTCTGAATTAGGAAAGTAGTTAGGTAGAAATAAAGTGACCTGGCTGACCCACTGTTTGGTAGAGTGCTGTAAGTGTATAATCAGCCTAGAAAAGCAGCCTCTCATTTGTTTGTTGTAACAGTTCAGTATTTCATTGATTATCTTGGGAATTAACTTGGACAGTCCTTAAATACAAGTTATGATGCAAGACAGTAGAAAACAAGGCTGAGCATTAAGTTAGTGGGTGTTTTCCAGAAGAAGGAGAGTAAATTGTTTCTTCAATAGTCAAATAGATTAATTCAAATAGATTTTTTTTTTAAAAAGGGGATCAACAATACCCCTATAAAATAACAATAAATATACTATTGAAGTAACTTTTTAACACTTGGGAAAACTGTGACTCTGGCAAATAGGGTACATATGGTCATTCTGTCTCCTCTCTTTCCTGACCAGATGTGGAGAACTGAGGTTGCTAGTGAGTATTTCTTTTTAGATGTAGAAAGATGTTTCATTCATATGCAAAGCTCCCCCTGGATGAATAATTAAGTTCTGAGTGTACTGTACGTCTGTCCAAGTAGTGTAGGACTGGCTATTCTCTTCTGTACTCAGCCTTTTACTTAGCATGTACGTTTCCTTATTAAATGGGAATTTATTTAGTAGGAATTGAAATAGATCTTTTAATGATGTTTTCAAAGCTCAGAGTAGCTGGGACATGGTTGAAAATGGTAAATCATCCATGCTAATTTATGTTATCTAAAGAACTGCTCTTTGAGCTAATGTCCGGAATAACTAGGCCAAATGGTACTGTTGAAATTCCCTTGCAAGTGGAGCAGTAATCGGATGAATGTTTAGCCTGGGAACAAGAAATCTATGCTAAAGTTTATGGATTATGCTTGGAAAAGGGAATAAAAGAGAAGTGGGCTGTATGAGCACTATTTGTCAGAAGGGAACTTAAGGAGACATAAAGATGTTTTCCCTTCTCCACAGTGAGGATGATTCAGCTTGTGTATGGTCTCTGGAATGTGTTCGTGTAGGGAGAGAGAAGAGGATTTCTTTAGGTGCAGCTAATTGAAAATACTGTGGGAGATAATGTATATAGCATGTTGCCTCATCGTGGAGTTGCCTATTCAGTGAGTTTGTCATCTTTATGTTGATTGAAAATAAGGGGCTTTTTAATCTCTGTTAACAAAACACATTTCTCCAGCAGACCTCTCTGAAGCAGGAATTCATTGTTTCTGAAGCAGTTGTGTTGGCAAGTAGGCTTAGCTGTGTTTCTGTGGTGAGTTCTTTTGTCCATGATAGCATTTTGGGATCCCAGCATCGATGTGGCTGACTCTGGCTCTGATTGGACAGTTTATATTTAGTATCTGGCTTCCTATAATAGTTTTCAGATGGAGATGTTAAAGAACGCATACCCTTGTGCTGCTGTAATCCTGAAAGAGCATGAGGGAGTGAGAAAGAAAAGAAAAAAAAGGAATTGATGTCCTTCTGCAGAAGTAGAGTTTTAAAAAAACCAGCAACTGCTTTCAGCAGCAGAACTCTGAAATTAAGTGAGTGCAAAATGCTCAGAAAATTCATGGGTAAACCACTTAAATTTTGTATCCAGAAAGGTACTTAACAAAAGCTGTGGGATGCCCTTTTGGGTTTTTTTTGGTAATTACCACAAAAATGTTATTTTCTAGTTTAGAATAGTAGTCAATTGCTGTTAAGTAATAATTATCACCTCACAGCTCCCATGCTCCATATTGCTGGTGTATGTCCAATGCAAATTAGTAGATACTCAAAGAAAGCCCAGTGTCATATATGATTCAGTTATACTGGATCTTTTATACATCCTAAAAATCTTTTCTTTCCAGTGAAGCTGTAAACATTCCAGAGCCTGGATTTTAATCTGAGCCTGAATTTAAGGCGACCTCATCTCTAAAATCTCATATTCCAAGAAGAAAACTGAGTACAAATTTTCATTTGAGATGAGTTTGCAGAACATTTAGAAGTTATCTTTACACAGCATTTTTCATTTATTAGCTTTCTTTTTTTTTTTTTTTTTAATTTTCTAAATTATTAGCCAAATAAATCATCCTAATTTACTTTGATAAACTTCCAAGAATGTGCCTGTGCTTTACTGCTAGGTAGGTAGCTGCCTGCAGGGACCTCACTCTGAGCTGTTCCGTGGCCATAGGGAATCTGGGACAGTGGGGCCTGACCATAGCAACTGGAATAATTATGCCCTGGTGCCAGCCAGTACATAGGTAGGATCTCTGTACAGCTGAGAAGAACATGAGGTATCATTCTCTCCCAGAATGTATAAGACAAAAACAGTGCTGCAATACAGTGCTTGTAATGTATTGAACCTATTTGGAGTCCTGGCCATTCTTTCTTATTTTGAGGAGGAAATTCTAAAGCATGCTCTAGTCTCCAGTGACTTGAGCTAGTTTGTGTCATGGTTACACAGCACAATTTTCATTTTTTTCTACCAGCTAGAACTGGGAGCAAATCATAGGTAGAGATGAGAGACACCTGCAGAGGTCACCTAGTCAGTCCCAGCTCTGGAGCAAGGTCATCTCAAAGGCCTGCAATAATGCAGGAATCTATTCCTGTACTTAAAACACAAATACACACACATACCAAGCAAAATAATCCTAACCTGGTTTCTTGCTTGATTCAAATGCCTTTGTGATGCACAGAGCAGGAAGAAAATTTTGTTTTCTTTCTCTATGTTCTTGGAAGGTGGTGTCTTGTTTTTCCCCTTTAGTTTTCACATCTGTAAGACAGATAATCTTGATGCTCTCTGGGCTCCGGCTAATTCTACATCTGCCTTCAACTAGGGTGCCATGGGTTGAGCACAGTGCTCCAGATGAGGCCAGATAGATGCTGAGAATTTCTGTCCTGCAGATGCAGCATGTTTGTACAGCTCAATCTTATTGCCTTTTAGCAACATGACCACATTGATTTCCTCAGCCTGTAATTCAATTTAACTCTTTTCTCTTAACATTTGTGATCTATAGTCCCTGTACAGGTATTCTTGATTACACCTAACTGCATAATGAGGCACCTACAAAGAAATAAACTAGTTCTCCCTTTTTTTTTGGCTGTTTTTCTGTAACTGTTAAACTACTTAAAATAAAAATGCAACTTGACAAGCATACTGTCCTTAGACATTTGAGCCATTCAGATAAGAATAATGTTTTACTCAGGCCAGAGTTCTATGGGATTGATTGCTTTTGTTTTTTAGGTAGTGAATATTTAATCTTTACATTTGTCTAGTGTGCAGTTTTCCATTATCCTAAAGCAGTTTCACCTGGGCCACAAATGATCATTTCAATATCGGTTAATAAAAATATTTTTCATGTGACTTATTACTTAAGTCAATGTTGTTCTGCTCACAGAGAGTAAATGATCAACAACAGCCTGGAGTGATTTTTGCATTGTGTGGTGGACATCCAATGGTGTGTGTCTGTTTGGTTCACCGCTATCAGGGAATGGCAGGATGAACAGAAAGGGGAGGAAAACAGCCTCATCACAGACAGTGCACTCCTGTGATTTATGCAGGGCAGCTTGCCCAGCGCTGGACTGCTAGAGAATATTTTTCCCTGCAGCATTCAAGCATGACTTCGGATCTGCCTGTTTTTAACCACAACAAGGAAAATAAGCTTTTTACCCACTAATCGTATGTCCCTTTCCACATGTGTAATTTCTAACTTGATACTGAGGGGAGGAAAAAAAAACCAAAACAAAAAAGGCTGAGTTCTTCTAAGGCTTCTTGTTTAGTTGCCTTGTGCTCTGAGGGTAGTGCTTGAGTAATAGTTGCAGCAGGGCTAGTGAGCAGGAGGGAATAGATCTGAAGCTGCTTTTAGGCTATTCAGAACTAGAGCAGCTCACTGACAAACTGCAGCTTTCTACAAAATTTATTCTTTCATGTGCAGGGAGAGCTTTAGGTACTTTATAAACAACTCATTCTCTGTGAATTTTTGCTGCTTTTCCTTAGCGGGCTCTAAGGTTTTATGAGAGGTGCATTGGGGAGGTTTTACACCTCCAGACTCCTGTTTGGCTGCAGGCAGTTTCCTCTGGGCTTCCTGCTCAGCGGCTCTGCTGGTGGTTGTGCATTGTTCCCCACTGATGAGTCAGAGAAACAGGAAAGAGATCCCCTGGTGAACAAAAAGTGCAACCACCAAACAGGTACCTGTATTCTGGTGCAGCAGAGGACAAACCACCTCATTCTGGACTTTTTCCTAAGATTCTTATCTGCAAGTATGAGACTCAGGAGGAATGGGTCATACACGCTGAACGGGTAAGAAAGAGCCTGCATCCTCTTTTGAAACTTCATCATTAAAACCACGTAAAAACAGAAGCCTTTCTTTTCCTTTCTAGTGATGGGGTACGTGAAATAATGGCCATGTCTTTTGTCTCAAAAAGAACAGAGGATCACAGTGTAGGAAATGTGCAGCTTATTTAATTTGTTTTCCTCTGCATCTTGTTAGGTTTGCTTTTATAGTGCGTGCAGCTTAGAGTTGTCCATGTGTTAAAATGAGGTGGATCTGCTCAGTAAAGTCATGAAACATTAGGAACTCTGTGATTCCCAAAGAAGTGTGTGTGGAATTATTCTAAGTGTTTTCCATCTTTTGATACAAAAAAGAGCTAAACTCATTAAATGTGATGCTCCCCAAGACAGAATACAAATTGCTTTCAATTTCGCCACTCTGAAAAATTAGTTTAAGTTTTAACTACTTGAAACTACTACCGAGTTACTTTACTAGCTTTGTAGTTATAAAAAATACTGATTTTTATTTCTCTCTGATTGCTGTTACATCTTCTCAGTAACAGAAAATATACCATAATTGGAAAGATGATAATGAACTTAAATACTCCTTGTTTAAGGAATTTTATAAAAACCTAATATAGAGACTTTGCAGGTGAATGAGGTTTTTAAAAATAATTGCATTTGATTTTTACTAGAGCAGATTCTTGTGTGTCTTCATATGATCTAAGTTTATTTTCTGAGCACAGCTTAGCTGGTCTGAAGAGGACTTGTACTTCCATTGTGCAGTGGTAACCCTTTACTTGCAGCTGGCAGGTGCCTGGACAAATAAAGAAAGTTATTAAGTCTTGGAGTGTCACTTTATTTAGCTGTCTTTAACACTCTGTAATGAGTAAGTGGTAAGTGCATGGTGCAGCTGCCTTAGTGCTGGGCTCCTGAAAAGCCCAGATGTGTTTTAGATGTGCAGAGTACAGGTGTGCAGACTAACTCCACCGTGTCTCGTTGCTTTAAACTCACAGTCCATGCTGCAGCTGAGTGGCAATCCCTGCACAGGAGAGGCAGATCCCAGCTCAGATGAATTGGGAATGCTTTGGCAGTGTTGTTCAGCTGGGCTGCACTGGTTTCTGCCTGTACTGGTTTGCCCAACACCACTTAGAAGGATCTTTTGCTTTGCCAGAATATGTTTGCATTTGATTTCTAAAAATTCCAAACTTTGATTTGGAGTAGGTTTTCTTAATGTCAAAGTAGATGGGTGTTAACATCTTCCTGGCACATCCTTAACATTTCTTTTATGACTGTAATAAAAATGCCATTATCTGACTGCATACAAGATCAAACATAATTGAAATTTACTATCTTACAGTGTTTGGTTTTAAGCTGTTAGATGAATTTGTCCCTCAGTGGATTTGGTTTGTCATAGAGAGAGGCTAAGAATATATTCTCATTAACTTGGCTTTTTTTCCAGAGGTTTGTGACCTTTTGAGAGATTATCTTAGAGAGTCAGTTAAGAAATGATGCTGAAAAGCAAAAGGTAATGGATTTTGCTTATGTTAAAGGATTTTTTTTTAGACTTTAGTTACAAGAAGCACAATCTTTAATTGATTTGAGTTTTATTAAAAATGAATGCACGGTATAGATCTTCAGGGAAATATACTGTGCAAGTTCCCCTGTTCTGCAGCATCTGTTCTGCCTTGTTCTAACTTGTAATAATTTTAAGGAATTTCACTTGTTATGGCCCATTGTGTACCTGGCATTACATTTTACAGCGAGCATTTAACTGGAAATGTTGTATTACAGTGAGTAAAACCAGTGGCATCCAAATGCTTGCATGAAATAGAAGCTTCAGCTGTGAGTTTGTGGGAGACTTCAATATTATCTGATTCTAACATGCTGATTTGCTTTACTTTATTAAACAACAGATGCTGAGGAGTTGATTTATCTAATTAAAGAAATTCCTTTTATGTTTATCTCTTGCCTAGATGGTTTAATAATGCAAGGTAATGGAAAAAGAGCTTCAAGTATGTTTTCCTGTTTAGCCTAAACTTTTGCCATGTCAGCAGAAAAGCTTGTTTTGATCTTCAAGGGTTTTTGTTTGGGACAGCGAGTTCCACTTGTCAGGTGGAGAGGCACCCTGTTGTGCAGGTCACTTGAGGAGAGGGGAGCTCATTTGGGTGGAGTGTTGGAGGGCAGATAGTTACTCTGAGAGTGCTCTTTACGGTGCAGTGCATGAAAACTTTAATAGTAAAAAAAACCAACCAAACAAAAAAAACCACCACAAAAAACAAAACAAAAAAAACCCCAGAAAATAAATGCCAAACAAATGAGAAGAAAACAGCCAAACAAGCAAACAGAACTCCAAAGCTCACTCCCCAGCCAAATAAGAAAAAAGGGGATTGTAAACAAGGATATGTAGCAAAAGTCATTAAGTTTTTTTTCATTGGGTATGATTTGGTCAGGCTCTGATTGCAGTTGCACACTTGTAAAGGGGGAGAGAGATTGCAAGGGGAGCTAATATACTTGAAGATATTTTCCAACCTAATACCAGCAAAAAGCCTCCCCTGCCTGGCTTTTCTGCTGTTCTGCACCTCATTTGATACTAGTGTAAGAACTATACAAAGATAAACAGGAAACACAACTAAAATCCAGAGTTTCACTTAGAAACAGTGATATATAGGTGTTCTTTGAGCAGGTCTCACTGGACATGGGCATGCTTGCTCTTGCTTGTTGAAATGGGTGATGGTTAGGCTTGTGCAGACAGAGGGATCTGGTGCTGAGATTCATCAGAGGACACTGAGTTAGAAGACCCACTTTATCTTGCTGAGACTGAGGTAGAAATCTTACCTGCCAGCATCTCTTTGACCATGCTGTTAAGTCAGCTTTGCTGTTGTGTCTATCCTGCCGTATGCTGATTGTGTTCTTTGCATTGCAAAGTTTCTTTTTATAAACGATCTCTTTTGAAGGTCATCTTAGCTTGGGAGATACTCCTTTATTTGCTTGGTGTTGTGTTGTGACACAGTGACACTGAAAAATGCTCTGGCACTGTAATCATTGCAGCATCATTTTTTTTTCTCTTTGCAACTGTTTCTTCTTTTGTCTTCTCTTGTCCTTTTACTATTTGGAATTGGTGATACTCAGTATAAGTCTCTGCAGGCTGTTAGGGTGTCAAATCACAAATATTGTTTATTACACATCTATTTCCTCTTTTTCTCCTAATGACTTGAGTTTAAGGAAGGATGTGAATCCAAGCATGCATTTCACAAGATAATACCTCAGTGCAGCTTGAACTTTGGTCATGGGATCTGAACTTCCTGTGTCTTTTAGATTATAATACAGGCCTATGCATTCCTATAACCTTCATAATGGTGCAGACAGAACTGTGCCCTTCTGGTGGCCCTGCACAATGGCCACGCCCTCTGCAGGAAGGCTTTGCTGCAATGGTGAGTAGATTGTTCAATTGTGCAAGAACACCTCTGTTGGACAGCTAGCAACTTGCTGACTTGTTCCCAACAGCATAAGGAATACTGACCAACAGCCTACAAGGTAAAAACTGCACCCACACTGAGCTTTCTGATGACACTGTCCAGAGAGCCACGTGATGCTTCTCTTCTGTTTGTCAATTCTGACAAATTCTGCCAATTCTGACCACATTTGGTCTGAAAGTTCAGGTTCAGAAGCTTGTCAACTGTGTGAAGATAGCTGTTAAAACTGAGCAATAATCTCTCTAACTCCTGTACAGTGGCCACCCAAACCTGTAGTGATGAAACTGAACAGCATGTGCAAGAGATTATTTGCTGAAACAAATGTGTAGCACTATTAAAAACATTTAGTGTTAACTAAATAAACACTGCTGAATAACTGCTGTGTGGCATATTTTCCTGGGACATTAAGTGTCGAAAGAACATAGCTAGATCATGCATTCAGAAATCTGGTGGGGGTGAAAGCTTTGACAATGCGGTATTTGCAGTTTAGCACCTCAGTGCATGCTAAGGAGCACTTGCTCAATTTTCTCAAAAGGTTTGTGTTTAACTTGTGATGTTGCTGCATGGGTATTTCAACTGAGAGTTCAAATAATTCAACATCTCCCCTCTGTTCAGCACTGCCCTGGGCCCTTGTGAAAAATGTCCTTTGAGCTCCACTCGGCATGGAAGGGTTTTTTTGTTGAGTTTAGTTTTTAAAAGATATTTTTTTCCTGCATTCATCTTAGGTCTGTGTGTGCATGAAGGTGATTATATATTATCACAGAACTAACCACTGCCTTGAAACAAATTCAAGTTGGATGGGGACAAAATACTTTGGAATATCTTTATGATTAATGGATGCTCACTGATTGATAAAAATTATTGTTGGCCCCAAGATGTTTCCTCTTCTCCAAGCCACTGCTTTAAACTAATGGTCTTTGATTTTGAGCCAAGCACTGAAATTGAAAAAGAATTTGTTTTTCTTGTGTGCTTCCGTCTTGTACTGACGTAAAGCAAGCCAAGGAGGGAAAGTACTATCATGTTTGTTTTGCCCAAAAAAGTAAAAATCGGAAAGAACATAGTAAGTCTGCTTCAGAAGGCCTTTTTATTAAGTCTCATTGCAACTGCAGGAAAAATATCTTTGAAGGATGTGACAAACAGCTCATGCAAGCCTGTTGAAATAGCTCGTCTGGCAGACTGAGGTAGTTTGAGCACCCAAATATCTTATCTGAGGAGAAGCAACTGTTTGACCTGCTTTACAGTCCTCCCAAATTACTACATTTTCTGTCATGAAAAGAGGGGAAATCTAAGGGTAGCAGTACAGACTGTTATCCTTGGAAAGTGCAGCACAAATTTATCAGATGAGGACCAAAAAGTAGATTATCCACCCCAGGGTTTTTTTGGATTGGGAATCCATTTTTGGAGAGTAGTCTTTAGAATACTTTATGGTGTCAGAAAATGCAAACCAAGGCACAAAACACAAGCACTCCTGGCTGAGCTCTGCCTGGCTGGAGGTATCTCAGTACTTTCTTGGTCAGCTATAGCCCCCTCCTCATTTGTAACTTAGTTCCAGGCTTACTCCTACACTTTCTGAAGCTGACAGATCTTCATTCTCCTGCCTGAGTTAAAGTGAGGTGGCTTCTCATATGTCATTAAAATGCCCTTATTTTGCTCCTTTTTGGACAAGGAGGGTTGCTGCAGTGTATGCAGGGATGGTGTTTCAGTAGCGTTTGCATGTAGACCTTTAAGGCAGCTCTGACTGCTGGCTGTGTGCAGAGGGAGAACAGCCCCTGAGGACAAGCAAAATGTGGCAAATACTCTCATGCTATAAATAAACAGCAGAAGTTTCCTTTATACTTTGCTCAAGTCTCCCACTCCACTCCCCTGCATCCCATGTTTACCATTCCATTACTGCACAGTGACACAGCCAAATGATGGGGACAGGATTCCAGTCTTGCACCATTTCCCACATGCAGAAAGGGTTTCTAACTCCTTCTGACCACCGCTGTTCCACTATGAAGGTTCATTCCTGAAGGTTCTGCCTCCAGTGCTCTGCCCCATTTGTTTTACTCTTGGCTCTACTGCAGGAACAGTATGGAGAGGTTATGGAGCCATCAAAAGCTGGAGAAAGAGGATGATAATGAACACAAGGGTCCTGAAAGCAAACACAGGACTGATAGTCTCCCTGTCACTCTGTGATGACAACAGCTTACCATTTGCAGCAATTCTATGACATTTTAGCATTATTTACGCATCCTGCTGCCGTCCATGTTACTTTTTGTTTGCTAAGTTCAAAATGCAGTGCAAAATAACAAACCAACTATAGAATTGTAATTCTGGCTCTTTGAGTAAATCATCACCTTCAGGAATGGTGTTTGTTTTATAAAGGGTTGGGAGTGGTTTTTTTTCCCTTTAAACTATTCAAGCTATTCAGGCTGAGAAAATTGTAGAAAGTAGTTGGGAGAAAGCTGGGGGTTGTTCAGCCTAGAGAAGAGAAGTTTGAGTGGAGAACTCACAGCAGCTTCCCAGTATGTGAAGGGAGCCCACAGGGAAGTCTTCATCAAGGACTGTTGTGACAGGACAAGGAGTAAGGGGTTCAAACTGAAAGAGAGGAAATTCTGTGCTGTGAGGATGGTGAGGAACTGGGACAGATTATGGGGATGTTGTGGCTGCCCCATCCCTGCAAGTGTTCAAGGCCAGGCTGGATGGGAGTCTCAGCAACCTGGTCTAGTGGAAGGTTCCCTGCTCATTGCAGTGGGATTGGAACTGGATGACCTTTAAGGTCCCTTCCAACCCAAACCATTCTGTGATTCTGTTGCCCTTTATACTCAGCCTAGCTGTGCATGTAGGATCTGTCCTACAACACAAGATTTATGATTTCACATGTGTTTTCTTTGGATTTTTTCTTGCATGTGTGAGCATTCAAAAGTAGTTTAAACATTTTTATATTCACTAACAATGTATGTGTAAAGGCTTAAACTGCAAGCCTTATATGAGGAAAGCATTATAAATATAATGCTTCTAAATAGAAGATTTCATTAGAACTTGCTCTGTGAGTCATTGTTGTTATATTAATAGTGTTATTCCAAATATGGATTTGGAACTGGCCTTTTTTCATAATGAATGCTGCAGATGACTTACAGAAAATAAGTATACATTAAATAGAAACCTTTTTTTTGGGGGGTGGGGCAGGTAACCCCTTTCTCAGCCAGTTATACAGTTCACTGGGGCATATAGTGTAAAATAATGTTATAATGTAATTCTGAAACTGAACTACTCTATGCCAGTGGATACTTTGGTGTCATATTAGAAAAGTTTGGTTTGTTTTAATATGGAAAAGTGATTAAGACTCAGGCTGTGGTACAGAAGTATGCTCATTTTGATACATACTCTTAAAACTAGCCTGATCAGTTTATCCCCAACTTTTTGAAATATTTAAATCAAAGAACAACCTATAGGAATATATTTCCATTCTCATAGCTTATCTACATGCAGGTAACAGCAACTCTTCATGGATATTTTATTATCCTCTACCAGAACCAAAGATTTAATTCCAGAGTGTACTGTTGCAGGTCTTGTGTGTATATTATTTTTCTCTCCCTCTATTTTTCTTTCTTTTTTTTTAATCCCCCCATGGTGTATGTACTTATACTTACTTAATGGGAATGTCTCACCTCTTGATATAAAACAATGTGGTGACCCAAATTCTGTCATCCTTGCTCTTATACAGAATCTGTGATGGTAGGAAGTGCTCATCTCAGGATTTGAGTATTACAAAGATGTTCCATTAACAATCTAGGGCCAGAACAGGGAACAACAAAATACTTCAGATGCTTAATTTTTAATTTATTGGGGTTTTGGGGCACTTTCTCTGCCACCTCCCTCTCTCCCTACAAGTAAACTACTCTCTGGAGTATGTTCTGTGGTCAGGGCTTATAAAGGAAGTTGTATATGTGCAGGGTAAGAAGTGCCCACTAAAACTAGCCATATAATTTATCTGTTTTACTCCAGGACTATAACAGCCAAATTTATAGCTCATTAGTAATAACTAGAGGCAGTAAATTAACTATCAGCTTTTATACCAGTTACTGGGAATTGCAGATGCTGGATATGCAGTGGATATGCTTCTTGCCCTTAAGATGCTCTGAGGACTAGAGGTTTTTAATGGGTTGTCACTGTGAAAGGATACTGAATAATTGTATTAAATGGAGCCATTGAAAAAGCATTTTTCAGTGAATGCAGGCCTTCTATAAAAAGAGAATGGGAGCATGCTTTGTTCCCATGCCCACTGTCATACCATACCTATAAATAATGATGATGTAACTAGAAGTTTCTTTCCTTGTAGTTGTCTTGAGGGGACTCTTGAATATGCCCCCCTTTTAAACCAAGGAAGAAAAAGCAAAACCAAAACCTGTTAATGATTTTTTTAAAGTCTCCAATTCCCAGAGCTGTGTCCTGCCAACAATGCAGCAGACACCATCACTTTGCTTACTGCTGCCAGTTTAGCTCAAAGAAAATGGGAGTTCTTTAACTTTGTGTGAGAGAGAACAACAGTGATGCTAAGGATTCGGAACCTCATGCATTGGCAAGAGGCTCCTGCTGAATGGGAGGGAGCTGCAGCACCACTGCTGCTGACTCTGTGCCTGCTGGGTTTATTGGTTTGGGTGCTTTATTTCACAGCAGTCATGCAGCTACATTTCTGAAAGGTGCTGAACACATTATTTTTCAAGACAAGTGTTTGCCTTCCCAGTCAGTTTTAATTATGGGTGTATTCAAGATATAGTAACAAGGCATTTTCTGTGGGGCATTTAATAATTTTTTCATTCTAATTTGATTTCATGGAGCATGTGAGAGTATTTTTGTAATGAGTGATGGCTCACAGAACACTGAAGAGGTATTACACTGACTACATATTAAAATATTTTTATAGGGTTAAGTGCTGTCTTTAGTAATGTGCTCAAGACACTGTACTTAGAATTACTAAATTTTTTGGTAAGCTCTTAAAAGCTGTTGAGCCTGACCTTGACAAGCACAGTTTTAGGTACCTGTGTAGGAACTAAAAGAAATCAGATTTTTTGCCGGTTCATTTAATTTTTTCACTAAAAAAATTAATTTCTGAATGGTTCGAATACGAGTTTTGAAGAAAGAGAGGTGGATTCTCATCCAGATTAGCACTGTAATACTGAGCAGTCTGGATGTTAGGTGTTTTCTGCGAAGGTGAGTAACATCTCAAACTTAGAAGGTGATGCAATCAAGCTATTTTAGGACTTTTTTTCTTGGGTAGCTCATGACAAATAGTGTCAAACCAACATCTTGGTAGTTTTTTTCCAGTGGACAACTTTTTCTGTTCATAGGAATTCTTTTTCTGTTTCTAATTTTTAATATGTATTCTTGGTGCACATTTGATCAATGAGATCTGTCTTTTCAAATACAGTTTAATTAATTAACAGGTGAGTGACCTTCCTAAAAAACCCACACACATTTCTGTCTAATATTGTTGTTTTTTTCTCACTGAGCTAAACACAATATTACTACTGGTCTGTGGTTTCTGAAGTAGATGTGTAGAACGTTCCTGTGCTCTGGGGAGCTGTATTCTCCACTTGAAACAGCACAATTTATAAAACATGGATAAAAATGTCTAGCCACATTATAAGACTCATAAGGACGAATTAACTTGTACAGTTCTTGCAAAAGACATTTATTTACATTCATTGCATTTATGTAAAGTTAAATAAAGACTGTGCAACGATCCCACCACCTGAAAACTCAGGTAAAAATAACTGATTTTTACATTTATGGGTAAGTCTGCATGAAATATAAATACTCTTGAAAACAGCAGCACCAGGGTGAGTAAACATTAGTAAGCCCAGCCATCCTGTCGCTTACCTTACAATAATTACTGGTCTGCATTTGAAGAACAAATCTTAATGTTGCCAAACTCCACCTTTTTCCTGCCCAGTCTGTATGTGGGAGAGTCTTTATAAGAATCTGTTTCCTGTTTCCCAGACAAGGGAGGGGGAAAATGTGTTTTCTCCCTGTTGTGAAAAACAAAAGCCAGGCAGTGCCTGGGTGCCCAGGGCAGAGAGATCCTTGGTTCAGCCCTGGTGAAACAGCCCCTTCTCCTCTGCCCATCTCACCAGGATTTACTTGCACACTTGGATCACACAGAAACCACACAAGAGGTGACACAAAGAGCTGGATGTGTGATTTTTATTGGGCCACTTTGACCCAGTCCTTGAAACATACGAAAATTGTCATTATTTTCCCCCTTTTCTTCCAGGCTCTCTTCCCAAATCCCTTGTTTTCAGTTTTACGGATTAGTTTTTGTCACAGACTATTAAGTTTTGAAGAGTAGGTTTTACAAGGAGCAGTGGCAGAGCAGGAACACGTATTTAACCCACAAAGACAGTAACTGTAGCCTTCTCAGACTGCAATCCTAATAAATTTGTAAAACAGTAAAAATATACAGGATGATTCTTCTTTTGACATGGAGGGATGCCTGTAGGTGTGGCAGACATGTTTCTCCAAAACCAAGTCAATCAGTTTAGATTTTAACAGCTATATCAATTCTGTCACATATTCTGTGAACAAGACTAGCTTCAGCCTTTTCTCACCTTAAATTCTGAACATTATTCCTATTTCAGCATTCATACATATTAAAATAGTACAAATTGAGGCTGCTGTGTTTTAAAGTCAAATCCACTGCTATGGTTTACAAAAATAAATATTACTTTCATGGAGGTGACTTCAATCAAGTTAAGGTTCACAACTCTTCTTGATGCTCTTTTTTTAAGTAAAAAAAAACAACATAATTTTGGTCTCTGGTGGAGAACTGTGCAGTCAATAATGCAGTATGTGATCAACTGATAGTCAGATACAGGATAAGTGGCAGTGTGTCATTGTATATTAGAGAAGTCCTATGAAGCTCTCCTAAAAATGGTTCAAGAAAAGTAAGGGTTTGGGTTTTTCAGAACATGAGTTTGGAATTATCAGTTCCCATTTCTCTGTTTTGCTCTGGAAAGGAGCTATGTTGTGTGCAAGTTTGCTCTGGCCATCAGCACATGAACGGACTTATGGGAGTTCTGAAAAACATTTGGTGGGCAGGGGAGAATGTCTTTTAATGTTGGAGAAATTTAGTGGACTGAATAAATAAATTGAGCTTTTTATATTGTACATGTATTGAAAATCTAGATAGAATAACACATTTCCAATTTTGCTACCATGGCACTCTCAATAGGAAATAAAGAGTGAATTTCCACTTCTGTATGTGCACAATAGTTTATCAATAATAAATCTGATAAACAGAAATAGTAAATCTGCTCTATAGCATGAATAAGTATGATAATGATGAGGCAGTTTGTGTTACAAACTATGTTGCAATACAGGTTAAATATTTTTGTCATGTTCTTGAAAACTAATTGTAATTTGTCTGCTCCTCTGTAAGTACATACTGGAATACGGCAATGCAATTTCAAAATAGACACCTCTCTTAGGATTAAAAAAATATTTACAAAGTGTTTCATGCTTCATCTCATAGGTAAGAATGTAATTCCCTAGTTGTCCCAAATACATCCTTCAAGCTTCCTATACATTTCAAGTTTCAGACAATGCTCAGGCTTGATTTTCTTTGTTTTTGCTTAGAGTGATCCTTCAAAGGGTGGTCAGAAAACTGGAAGACTGTGAGATTATTGGGGGTTGCCACAACCACTATGTTCTCTCACAGTTCTCTGATACCTAAGTGTGCACTGCATGGCTCCACTTGGTTTGCATCTCTCCATTCTCAAGTCCCAACCTTCTATTTTTCCAAGTGTTTTCCTGTGTTCCAGAGCACTTCTGACTTCCTCCAACAGCAGTATTTAACACCATGTCCTGGCAGCTTGGGACAAGGGGACAAGTAGCTATGTGTGATTTTGCTCTTGTATGGTCTTGCCCTTCATTTAGGGGAACTGCTGAAGGTGCCCAGCTGCGTGCTGTTCTTCACAAGAATTTCACTCAATTTCACCCCTAGGTCTTGAAGCATGAGAATGTGAATCAGGGTTTGTTTCTCTGTGTCCATTCAGCCAATTTTTGAACAGCATTGCAGCTTCTGGATTATTTAATATTTGTATGTGTACAGAGCAGATGTTTGGTGCCTTCATGGAAATGCAAGGCTGTTTGTGAAGAATTACACAAGCAGAACAAATGCCAAGCTGCTGAGCTGTTTCTCACTGCCAGTCTGTTTCTCTTAAGCAACAATCTTCTAATAGAAGTTGTACAAAAGCACATGTCTACAGTACAGGAGGATAATCTGGCTTCCTTTGCATGGTGAGACAGCATGGGCTTTCAAGTTTTGCTGGAAACTGGCTGTCTGGAATTAGAAATGAGGCAGTAAATGAAGCCCCAGAGAGGGCAGACTGCCGCTTTCACTTTTACTAGAGGTGCAACATGTAGAAGTTGGGAAATGTCTGCAAGTTCCGACTTGCTTAAGCCTTGGGTTTCTCATCCATCAAGTACCTCCGTGATCTTGAGTATATGGACGGTGTTTATGGGGAGGGTGAGGGTGGGTCATGTTTTTCAGCAAGTTCAGGTATGGTTGGTTATCTTTCCTGAGTTCTACACGTTAGAGTTTTTTTTGAGTGAGAGGACAGTATTGAAGGAATCGGGGTGTGACTTACTTAGGGTTCTCTCACTGCTGCTCTCTGAACATGTTCAGTATTAGGTTCCTGGTAAGGGATGGGAGAAGGCATTTTCCCTTTCTGAGTATAAAAAAGGAAGAATAAGGAAGACAGTGGAGACAGTAGGCAGGAAAGTGGAACTGGCTTTCCACACTAATAGTCACATTAACAGATGATAAGACACAACTCATTCAAGTTTCAGGCTGTGTCATGTTCTCTGCTCCTTCTACAGGTCCCTTGAGTCAGATAATTTGGCTCAAATCAATAACTGCTCTTCGCTCAAGGGTATTCAAGGATTACAGTGGAAGCAGCACAATGATAATTTTATGTGGAAGTAGGATATAACATTTTTACCATGTGCTCTCCATTTGTTTCTTACAATCTGATTTTGAATGACCATGCTGTGGCTTCCATCCCTATGGTTGTGGATGAGAAAGGGGAAAAAAAAGGGATTACAAGAAAAACAATCTTTTAATTTTCTCCTTGAGGTTTTTAGTCAAAGGTATAACCCATGTGGGATGAAATTATTCTAATTGTTACTAAACTGATTAAATATTTATAAAACAAATTATATTTATAGCTCTTCTCTCTGGATAATGTAAATAAATTATTCATTTAGAAGTGAATTCTTTTACTGAAGTTTCAAGGATTTTTTTGAAATCAGCATGCCAGTACAGAAAGTTTAGGCAACTGTGGTAAAGACAAGGGAAGAGCAACAGTGAAGAAACCTGGGGAAGAAAATTTAATACCTGTTTCATAACATTAATAAAATAATAGCTTTTTCTTTCCTTGATGAAATAATGAGAAGTAACATTCGCTCTGTTGACTTGGTATGCAAATACTCTATGAACTTCTAAATGTTAGAAACTTAAAACTTTTAAAGCTTGCAACAGGTTATATAATTTTGTGAGGAATGGAGCTCCAGATGAAATTTTGTGTGCTTGTTCATCCTTATTAAGATTTTAGGAGCACTTCAGATCTTTTTAGCAGTTATGCTTTCACTGTTTTGAATCGGCATTTTGATACCTTCTAATTTAGAAAGATAGAAAAGACCTGCAGTATTCAAAGACTGGAAAAAAGCTTTCTAATAATGAGGCATAAGGAGATTTTTTTTTTTTAATTACTCAGAAGTCAAGAGGTGAAGATAATATCTAACTGATGAAGTTTAAATAGAGGGAGAAGAAAGCTGTAACAGAGAAAGGATAGCAATCATAATTGGAAATAAAGATGTTAAAACAAGGAGGTTTCAAATATTCAAAGGAGGTGTGTCTTAATGATGGATGTGATCAGCCATTGAAACCAATTACTAAAAAATAATTGATTTTTATTCCTTATCAGATACATAAGTTGAAGCCAGATGCCTTTAAGGCAGGTGTGCTTTAGGCTAATGAAGCTTTGGCTTCAGTACAGGCGTAACTAGATGGAAGGCAGACAAGAACTAAAGGCCAGTTCTGACCCCAGAACCACTCTGGCTGCTGTGGCGTGCTGGCCTAAAGTGTACCTGAGCATCCCTGGGTCTGCGACTCACTCTGTGGCCTGGACCTCATTGTCCCTGCTTTCCCCTGGGAAGAACCTCTGGACATGGGGCAGCCACCCTGCCCTGGCTGCATCTTCTGTGACTCCTGAGCAGCAGTAGTGGCTGCAGCATCCCCTGCACGTGCAGTGCCTTTGGTTTGTGCAATCCCAGTAAATCAGGCTTTTCAGGGAAGTACTGGGTAACTTCTGTGAGGTTTGAGCCTGGCATGCCACTGGAGGAAACGTGTGAATCACTGGGTGGAAAAGTTGGGCGTTACCCACCAAGTCTTGTCACCACTCCAAATGTCTTCTGGCGTTGTTGGTTGGGGTATGAAGAAGGTTTTTGAGAGTACACCTGCACTGGAACAAAGTCAAGTGTACTTATTGGCAAAATGTGTTTATTTTACCAGTATAGCTTGTTTTACTTGGACAGCTCAGAGGCATGGGTGAGAGGTGACTCTAAAATGCGTGCAACAGAGCGCAGGTTTCCTCAGAAGTGCTGTGTCTGCAGTAGTAGCTCTTTGCTAACTTGCTTTATTGGTGTAGGCAAAATACCTTCTTTGATCAAAAAAGTGTTTTCATTGTGAAATAATTAGAATATGTAAGCTGTGAAAACTGTAGTGGGGACACAACTTTCAATTTTCATCTACAAGGTTAAAACAGATCAACTCAACCCCAGGAAGGGCCATGCAATGCTGATTACACCTGACAGAGCTTGTCTTTATATGAACTTCAAGCTAAGGCACATTTTGTCATCTTTAAAACTGCTGTAACCCCAACAAGCCATTATTGGTGAAGACAAAGCAATAGCCATGGGAGGTGAAAGATCAGAGGAGTTGTACATTACCTGCTTGCTACAAACAGCTGAATCCATGCTACATCATTCCTTGTTCTGTTCAAAAGAATGAGTTTTATTGAGGAGGTTTTCCAAAGGACTCTCTGAATCCTTGGACAGTGAAGCAGTTACTTGTCCCTTTTCTTTGGTGTAGGAAGTAAACATCTTCCTTTAACACTAGACCTTCCCTCTTCCATCAGGCACACAAAAAGGATCTGATGGGCTGTGGACAGGCCTGGGGTTACAAGGCAGTGCTGTCTGTCCCTGCCTGCACTGGCAGCACCATGTCACTTCTCAGGGGTATTACTTCTGTCTGCTGTATGCTTTGATCTACATGCACACACATTGTGATGGATATGAATACTGACTTCAGCTAGGTTTTTATCATTTTCTTTACGAATTTGTTATTAGGGAAAGACAAGAAACAAGATCCCTTGTACAAGAATCACCATACAAGCAGTATAGCTCTGGCTAGGTTCCAAATATGCATGAACATCTTGCATGTGCAAATAAAGCAAAACCCTAATTTGTAGAATAAAATATTTTACTACATTCAGAAACAGCAGTAGCAATGTTTTGAATGTTGTATCAGTAAAAGCAACAAGTATATTGTTTTATGATAAAATAACTATTTTCAAAATTTTTATTTAGTTGACCATTTTGTTCTGTGTATAAAAATGGAACATGTATTGGGAAGAAAATAGGGAATTTATTCTACCTCATAGAGTTAAAATACCATGCCCTTTTTGTTTTAACACTAAGCCTGTAGAGGAACATTTGGGAGCAGAATAGATTCTGTATTTTAGCACCCTTCAAGCCAAGAAATGAAAAACTGAATTCTGACATATAATCAATCAGATACTTGAATATGGACTCTATACCAATGTTAGTCTTTGAGCTGCTTAATTCTTAGCTGTTGTGTCTCTTCTTTTAACATGACTTGTTCAGGTGTGGTTACTCTGAACTGGCTGACTCCTTGTCAGAGATATGTCTAGAATTAAAATTACGTACGTCTGCATCTGTTCAGAGGAATTTTGCATGATTCTTGCTTCTGGTCAACATAGGGAAGAGCTTGCAAAGTTCTGATGATATTTTCAATAACCTGGTATGTTTCAGTTTTGCTGCTTCTGTGTGCAATCCTGCTAATATATCCTATTTATACTTTTGTCAGCTGTGCATACATTCATTTTAATAAAACATCAGGAGAATCTCCTTGACATCTTCTGAAGGTTCAATACACATTTTTACTAAAGTTTTAAGGATTTTTTTTTTTTTAAATCAGCATGCCAGTACAGAAAGTTTAGGCAACTGTGGTAAAGACAAGGGAAGAATAACAGTGAAGAAAGCTGGAGGAGAAAATTTAATACCTGTTTCATAACAGTAATAAAAATAAAGCTACTGAAATGAAAAATAACTGTTCCTTTATTAAAGTAAAAACAGTGAAAAGATTGATGGTGCTGCTGGGTGTGTACGTGTTTATGTAATGTGGGAAAAATTTTCTAACAAACTAAGAATAGTGGTTAAATGTTTGCCCTCTTGGTAGTATTCTAGTCATGATGCAATTCTCAGCAAAATGCACTATAATTATACAGGGAAGTTGCTATTTGCATGGTAGAACATAGTGTATTTTGCTCAGGTTTTTTTCTGTTTTTAGAGCAGAACGTTAAAAGGGAAAGGCTCACTTACTGTGTGTTGAAGCACATTTCCTTGATGCACATAATGTTCCTTCAAAGTGTAGAAGTAGCTCAAGATGCAGGTTGAATGCATCTTCTAGTGTTCACTTTCCAGTGAGAAGCCTAGAAAAATGTGGAAATACTTTAGGTACCGTGTTATCACTGAATTTAGGTAAATTTTTAAGAGATATATATATGTATATATCTTACCTGCCTGTACATCCTTGCAATAATACTGCAGCTTCTGTGCCTCTTCCCAGTCATGAAGCAATTTTCATCAAGCAGTTGCAAAAGATGTTTTTTCCATCTTCGTGGTAATGGTATTTCACAGTAGCTAAGTAGGCATTACAGTAGTTTGATATAATTACCCATTGATCCTGTAGTCTCAGAACATATTGGTATTGACAAAGTCCTGAAAGCAAGTAGTTTAGGGAAAGTATGCAAAACAAGAAATGCAAAATGTAGATTATAGTAATTTTTTTTGGTTTTGGCTGTGGAACTGGGCAAGAGATTTATTTGGCAAAGTTCATACAGAATGGTCTATTAGACACAGTATTATCCCTTCCTCATTTTCTGTCCAGTACCTTAAATGTGACTTTCCTTTTGTCAGAGAGCAGGCAAGGCTAATTTTCTTACTGTGTTACTAAAACATGACAAATGGCAATCTTGTCTAACCAGAACAGCAAAGCTCTTCTGTCAGCCAGTGCTTGTTTCCTAGTAAATAAACATCCATTCAAGTGTTGTAATGGACTATGGAGGGAAAGGTATTAAGTGTAGCCACAGAACAAATTCTAGGCAAAATGGAGATTTTAAGCAAGACAGCATCTGAAGAGTCTCCTACACAGCAGTGTTGCTCAGTGACAGATATGTGCTTAATGGAGTTATTTTAAAATCTATCTCTTTCCTCATGATTGGCTTAAACGCCACTGTACATTCTAACTTCTTCCTTGATCAGATGAGAATTGGGTTAATTTCCTTTATTTTATGGTCTTTCAGTGCAGTCAGAGTCATAAGAATACTTGTGTCATGTAGAGTGATAATCTAGTGAAGTTTGGAAGGCAATTCTGTTAGAAGTAGACCCTTTCATGACCTCTGTAGGCTTCCAGAAGGTGTTTTTTTTTAAAAAAAAAACAAACTCTCAAGTATTCTGAGCCTAAAATGAAAACTTGTGATGGTTTGAGATAATTCAAGTACTTCTGTTTTGTATTATCTTTGTATAAAGTGATGTTTTCCATAAATTTTCCTCTTTTGGAGGGTTCGGGTTTTTTACTAGTGCCATGATTTCCCTCAGTGACTTAGCTTGCTTTTGAAGAAATGTTAGAAACAATGAGCATGATACAACCCAACAATCTTGTGTTTTTTAAATTCTACTAAGCTTTTTTTATTCTACCAGCTCCTCATTAAACTAGGCCAGAATATATTCATGCAGAGCCTGAAAAAACATGTATGGTAGCATTAACCTTATATTGTAGTATTCTGCCACTCTTTGTCCAATCTGTCCAGAATCTGTACCTTATAACATCAAACTATTAAAATCAAATGGGCACATGAACAGCTCTGAACCATTTTCTTCTTCAGAAAAATCAGAGCATGAAAACTGGCTGTGTTTGTGTAAGAAGTTTTGGGAAAACATCAAGCAGACTACTCATCCTATGCAGTCTTGTGTGGCTGTAACTCCCTAAGTGTTTATGTCCCACGTACAGCAGAGCTCTCTTGCAGGCACAGCCAAGATTCTGCTGTGAGGGTGTTATGGGTTCTTGTGTGCAAGATTTTTACTATAGCCAAGTGTCAGGAATAAAACTTCAGTGAATTTGCAAATCTCTCATTTGACACGCTGAATAAGAATTGTTAATGTTTTTTCAAATGGCTTGAAATACTTAGCAGTATGTGAGGTTTGAGGATTCCTCAAAGGCAAGATCTTCGTGCTTTTACTTCCACAACTGTTTGGAATCGTTGCAGTGTAACTTGAGCTGAGCCAAAATCTTTGTGTGTGTGTGAATCCCAGTGTCCATCTCCAGCACACACCCTGACCAAACAGGTTTTACTGCCCTGCAAGTGGCCCCTCCTCTGGGCTGAGCTGCCCCAGTGAAACCCTGCTCATAGTTAGAACGCCTGCTGGAAAGTTCTTCACCAGGATAATAAATTTAAACTATTTCAGGTTGGAGGTTAGGAACTTTATGACATTGTTTACATGGCTAAATCTGTGCTGGCCTCCTGTTGCTCTGATCTGTGCTGGGCCTGAGCAGTATTAAGAAATCAAATTAGCTTGGATGAAGCATCTCTGTGTTGAGTGTGGAATGCAAATGTGCACTGGTCTGGGTGTGAACCGAGTTAATTTTGTGACGCCTGGATTTTGTGGTCCTGCTCTTCAGAACTAGTAGCTAAGGAGTTATTCTGTAAATGCCAAGAATTGCAACAAATAGTTTCTCATTACATAATGTAAGCTCTGTGTGTTATATTTTGTAATGCATGCCTGGGGAAAAATCTCATAGAATAAATTTCATGCTTATTTAATGAATTGTTTTTTCCTTGTGCTGTCATCTAAATGTGACATTACCAGATAAAATCATTTACTGTATTGAAATGAAGCCATTCTTAGCACCAAAAAGGAGGGAAAGTTTTATTTCCTTAGTGTCTCTCCATCTGTCTGGGAAAACTCTACAAGTTCACTCCCAGCATCTCCCTTTTCCTTCTGTGTCTTTCCCACCCAAGCACAGATAGTGCTGACCAATAACAGTGCTGCCACAGATACCCTCCTTTCCTGTGCTGATTACACCTTTGACTCCTTAGCCTAGAGTTCTGTGCCAATTTGCAATTAGGATTTTATTTTCCATGCCATATTTACCCAAGTCTGTAGAAACAGTAGTTGTGTTGTAAAACTTACAGAGAGAGTTCTGTATATATGTAGCAAGTAGTTCTGAATATGTTAAACAATCTCTGGGGAGAACTTCTTAGCCAAGTTTTAGAAGTTTTACCTCTTTATATGAAGCTTGAGGTCCAGTGTATTCGGGGGAGGAAAAGAACAGGAGTCTTTCATTTTAGCTTTTCTGTATTAAATGCATATTGCATTAATGCTTCCCTGGAGTGCAGCCCAGCTAAACTTTAAAATTAGGGCGAGGAAAACAAAAGGAATGGTAAAATACGAGATGAAATTGTCACTTGTATTATCTCTGGGAAAGAACTAACAACAGCTACAATGACAGAAATTCAGCATCTCAGTCCTTTCAGAGTGCTGTAAGCACCATGCAGCCCATCAGCAGGTACTCTGCTTAATAAGGCTTCTTCCTTTGACTTACTTGGTGAGATGCATGTCTTGAAAGACATTTTTGGACACTCAAAATGATAAATGCATTAGCTTCAGTGGCACTCCTTCAGTTATTTGTGTTTTCTTCTCACCCTCTTCCCCACCAAAGGGAAAAAAAAGGATTTCACCCTCACTGAGACAGATGTTGCATGTCACTCCAGCCCCAGTGTCACCTGGAGCTATTACAAAGCTTTTGCTAAGCACTCTTTGTCTCTATGGAAGACAGTTTGTGAGGGTGATGAATTTGAGCTCTTTACTTGCAAATATTTACCAGCTTATTGTTCCTGTATATAGTAGTGCCAAGTATATTGTTTTGCAAATTGGAAAGAGGGAACCCTCTGCCTCCTGAGGCTGTGCCATGATGGCGTTTACTCTGCTGGAATGAACTCTGTAGGGAAGGTACTGTACAGGGACTGTTTCATCCTCACTGAAATAGGGTGTTGTAGGATGGTGTACAACTTAGTACATAAAGCAAAGAACTTCTGCATTTGGAAGCAGGGGAAGCTTTAAGCAGAATGAAGTAACATTAGAACTTGCTTACAGAATAACTTTTATTTTTATATGAAGTGGTATGTTTTCAGGGTTTCTACAAACTAAATGAATCTGATATTTCATTCCAACTCTACGGCAATTCTTTCACTCAGAATCTACTTGCCACAAACTTGCCTGAACAGCTGCACAGGAAACAAGTGTCCTTTCAGTGTGTGTTTTCAGAGGGCTTCTGTCATTTTAGGTGGGCTGACTCAGGAGGACTGGCTGAAATGCATGTGATAAAAATGAACTCTGTTCTCTACTTCAGATTCTGTCTTCATGTGGAGTCATCCCATCCTTTATTAATAGTACTCAGGTATAAGTTCAGTGCTGATAGAGTTGAGTTTCTCTTGTTGAACTGCTTTTATTGCTGCTTCCTTCAACACATTCATGTTCTTCATCTCATCCATACACACTTGCTGAACCTGGTTTAACTTGACATTTGGGATTTTAGAACAATAGATGCACCTACACACTTGTCAGAAATACAATACCTTTGAGATCACGATTTCTCTGTTCGGTACATACAGCAGCACTCTTCCTTTTCCTTTGCTCTTTTTTCTTATTTTACTAAGTAAAGTGGTATTTGATGAACCCTTGGTTCTTCTCATTTTATGCATTCTTTCCAAAAAGCCTTAATATATTTTTTTTTTAGTTCCCAATGGAAATTCACTGATATTTTGAGCTAATTTTCCTTTCTTTCTGCAAATGATTTTGTTTCTCATGTTATGGAGGCGGTGAGAATATTGTCTACCATGTTTTGCTCTCTGCCTCTTGTAGAAAAAACACCGCATAGTATTGATGTAGCCAAAGATGATTGCAGGATAGACACTGACTTGTCATGATTTTCAGAATTTTCAGAAAAGCAGAAAATGTAGGCACCTTCTCAATTACAAATGTGCTGCTTTTAAGCTCAGTCTTTTATGCACAAACTTTCTGCACTGTGTGTGGCCACTTAGATAAGGCTTGTGCCACAACACTGTGTGGCCAGGAAGACCTATTGCTATTATCTCAAGAGTGGAGCTGAATGCATAGCTTTAGAATCTATTTCCCCCCCATCACTCTGACCACTCCAAACTGCTTTTTGAGACTGAGACAACTTGTCTTCAGGCTGTCTTCTGTCCCAAATCCATGCCCAGTAGTGCTGATACTGAGCAGAGCTGCTCGTGCCATCTGCTGCTGTGTGAAGATGATAAAATGGAGAGCAAATGTAATCTCAGAATAAATACAGCTTAGAGGCAAGCTGAAGGATAAAATGTTTTCACTGCTGATTTTCAGTGGTTCTAGACACACTGTGAGGTAAATGGAAAGGGTACTTGGCTAGGTAGTATCAGGGCACACTAAAGTCAAACAAAAGGGCTAATGAGCTTGCAAAATTAAAATGTATGTCAGGCACGGATACACAATAAACTTAAGCTTAATTTAAAACAGGTTTTTTCAGTCTGATGTTACAAGGCTTCATTTCTATGAATATAAATGCTGAATTGTACCTTTCTTTTTAGTTTTTCTCCCTTGACATTGTTTGTTTGTCTGGGTTGAATACAACTTGTTTCTTTGCCAACCTCCAACTACCAGTATCCATCCCTGTGGTGGCTGCTTTACGTGTACTTTTTATGGAACGGTAAAAGGGGCAAATAAGTATATAATGGTTAACTGCTGCTTGTAACAACTTTATAAATACAAAGCGTTATTCATAAAATTTATAAATATAATTCCTTGGCTTGGTAGTTGGGATCAGTGTAGAAAGCTTTCCGTTAGTGTGCTGCTAGCACGTGCAGTCGTGTAATGAGGATAAATGGGGTTCCCCTCTTCCCAGTGCCCTGCTCTGCCCTTGCTCTGTGCCTCTGGTGATGTCCCTGTTTTGCTGATGTGTCTGTAGATCCAATACAAGCGGTGAAGCTGCTTGTAGGTCCATTCACAGGTATTTCTGTTAACTATTTAGTGATGATTTCAACACACAACGCTCCCTGTCTGGTGGGTACGGCACTTGCTAGAAGCACTTCACTGGTGCTAAAGCACAGCTGCGCTAAGGTGGGATGCAACTTGTTATATGCAGAGAATGTTGAGGAAGCAAGTGAAAAAGGGGCTTCTGATGAATGTAAAAAGGCAGGATTTCACATGGCTGTAGACACACCCTTAAGGAAGTGTAGATATGCATCCTTTAGAATATGCATAGGTGGAGATCAGACCAGCAGCTGTGTTCAAATAAACACTCGGTGTAGATGGAGTACTCTTAGTTCTGGATGAAGCAGCTCTCAAATAAACCCATTTCTGTCTGCACGTGTGTTCTAAGTCTTGTCAAAGAATCTGTACTGCACATGTGGTTTAAATTATTTATGTTGATGCCATATAAATAAAGTGTGTGGGCCTAAGTTGTGCTTCCTACGATAATGTAGTTTTTATTATTTTGAAGCATTTAAAATTGACTTACAGATGATGACTTTTCCCACAACTTGCATAAAATCTGTATTACAGGTAAACTGTAGCACATAGTTGATCCAGAGGATACTGCTTGAACAGAGGGAAACTGATAGGTGAGGAAAAGGCTGGAAAGGGTGCCACAGAGACATATGGTTGAGGAAAGGGAAAGAAAAATGCTGGGTTGATGTGGAAGCTACCAGAAGAGACAAATAGGCCATTTATTTGCATCAAATTAAAAAGTGACCAGGTTTTAAAAGTTGTGTTTCAATCAATACTTTGGTTTACCAGAAGAGGATCAGTTCCTAACCTGCGTGAGATCACTGAACCTCATCTCTGAAGAGCAACTGTTCTGCAGTCAGAGTCACGGAGAGGCTAACTTTCCTAATACAACTGTAATACCACAGAGCTGTATTTATTTTGGTTTTACCCCTGGATTTTTTCTTTAATTTACTTTGGATAGACAGACTTTTATTAAAACTTAAGCTGCTTTATATCACAGGCTTGTTGTTTTTAAGGTGGTTCTTTAACAAATGAAACCTTCTGTGTAGATTTCACTGGTGGACAAAGCGAGGGCAGCTGCCCTTTTTGTAGGTGCCTTTCCTCCATCTGCCATGACTCTTGATTTGTAATGTTACTGTCACAAGTTGCTCTTACTTGGGTAAAAGGTTGACAGAGCATCAGATTTTTCAGGGGTTGGATTATCTTCTGCATTAAGTGCCAGGATTCAATGTGGAAAACTGAACTGTGTTCAGCTGCAGGCTTCCTGTGTGCTATCAGTGAAGTCATTAAAACTCCATCTTAAGTGGATTGCTTATACAGTGGGAATCATAATACCTCCTGCTTCACAAGGATGGGGAGGCCTAACTTGGACATGCAACTATAAGTGCACAGCTGAGAAACACCCCTGTCTGGGTAGCTGCTTTGGGACTGAGCAGCAGCACATTTTTCCTTCGGGTTGCAACACGGAGCTGCGGTTCCTTGGGTTTGTGCAAACAGCAGCCACATTCCCGCTGGTGCTGCTGGGTTGGTGGCAGTAGCACTGTCACTATTTGTGCTAAGCTGAATTCAACAAGCTTGTTGGCCTTCTGTTTATAGGGAAGATGCTTGCTCAGTACACAAACTGGAACACTTGGCTATATCCCGAATGGGGAATTGCCCCTTATTATTGCAGCCAGTCTTGCAGGTGTACAAAAGTGGCATACCCACTGTTTTCTCTGAGATGTCATGGGCCAGTCTTCAGTGTGTCAGAATAAGTAATGTCCTCAAGGCTTTGTGGTCTAGGTTACATTATGCCACTCCTGTCACATTTTTTGTTGTGATCTGGCTCTAAACGCTGCATCTGCAACCTGTGGGTACAGCTGCCGTCCAAAAGGAGTGTGGACTGGTGTTTACATGCCATGGCTAAGGAGTTGGACATACAGTGCCTTTCTAATGAATATCTCTTAGGAAAACGCAGGGCCAAATAGCTTATCCGGGCAAAACTGAAGGACCAGGTATCTGGGCACACCAGGGACCATTACCCAAGTGCTTGCTCTTAACTCTGCTCACAATGGCAAGTCATCTCTTGCTATTTATAGCCTTCTTCTTCACCCTTCCTCTAAATGTCTCTGATAAAGGTCTTGGTGTTATTGCTGGTCTGCTATGCGCTATGTAAGGCTGGCTCTGCTCGCCCATGCCCTTGCGTGTCACTCAGAGTAGTACTGAGAGCAGTGCGAAGCCTTGCTCACAAAAGGCATCATTATTCCCGTTTCTCATCGGGAGTCCAGCCTGGCCTCATTACGGAGGGACCCGTAGTGCAGACAGCAAAGCAGGACGTCTGCCCCGTGTCCTGCTCCGTCAGGCACCGTCCTACTTTGCCTTGCTTACTCTCGGGCTGCCAAAAAACGGGGCAGAGGCTTGTACAGTGGGTGCCGGGGCTGGTGCCGGGCAGCCGGGCTGTGTAACGCGGCCGGGCCGTGCTGCCTGTGCGGCCGCAGCACCCAGGGACGCGAGGGCGGCGCCGGGCCCTGCTCGGGCCGGTTCGGGGCCGGTTCAGGGCCGGGCCGGGCGGGGCGGGCGGAGGAGCCGCGGCACCGCCCGCCCCCAGCGCCATTGGCAGGGCCGGCCCGGCGGGGGCGGGCGGCCGGGACGCCGGCGGGGAGCCCGAGCCGAGCGAGCCGCGATCGCCGCTCCGCTCTGCACCGCCGTACCATGGTGGGGGATCACTGTAGCCTCCCCGGTGAACGGCCCGTGCTCGCCCAGAGTGCCAAGCCCGGATTAAGCTGCAAGATGGTCCTGCAGGCGGTGGGCAAAGTGCTGCGGTAAGGACGGGTCCGGCCGCGCCTGGGCGGCTGCCCACGGAGCGTCCCGGGAGAGAACCGGGCTGGAGCTCGGGGGGAAACTCCGGGGCCACTGAGCCCCGCTCCTCTCTGTACGAGGGAGGAAGGGAGGGAGGCTGCTTTTGGCTCCCTCTGGGGCTAGTGTAGCGATCGGGGAGGCTGAAGTTGGAACAGCAGCAGGCGCTTGGAGAGGAGCATTTGTTCACTCTTAATACGGCAGTCGGGTTTTGTTCGCGCTTTCATGAGAACTGAGTTTCCAGGACATAATCAGACAGCGAAGGTCATTGCCTGAATAAGGAGTCTGACCAAGATGCTACATACGCTTTGGCAAGTTTTCCATAGAAATGTTGTAAGATGAGGGGGAAAAATTGCTCATGCAGCTCAGAAGGGCTTGTGTGAACACTGAGACGTGGATGACTACTGAGACCAAAACCAGACTCTTTGGCAAAGGATGTGCAGTAATTTGATTCGGAGGAGTTCTGACCCGTTCTGGTTGGCAGGGAAAAACGTCACCACAAATATTAGGATTAGGAGCCTCGTTCTTCAACAACTACAGCTTTTTTATTTTGCTTGTGTTCAGATATTTTTCTGGGTCTGTGGAGAGTTGCAGTGCTCCTCCAAAAAGGAGCCTTGTTCCTCCAGCATAACTTTATTTGGCAAGCTTTCGTTCGTCCCCGTTTTCTGCTGTCTGTTGCCAATTGTTCAATGTTTGTCAACAGAAACATTATCCCTTTCTTCCTCTGTTGACTCATGTCTCTCCCCAAGCGAGTTTAAGGGAGCTATTTATTAAAGCAGAATGTTCTGATCACAAAGCAGCTGAGCTCTGGCTGGGACTTCAGCTAGAGGAGTTCACTGAGCTTGAAGCAGCCTTGGTGGCAACAGCTGCTTAGATTTGTTCTTTAAAATGTTCTGTAGTGCACTTGGTTAGTTGGGTTTTTTCCTCTTGTTAAAAATTATTTTCTGTAGAAAACATTAATATAACGAATTGAGGTTTCCCTTTCAGCTTTTTAACAACTTTTATGTCCCTTCTATGCATTTTTGGGGGGCAGCGTGTCTATAATTCAATATGGTGTTACACAGCTGGTCATATCATAAAATCCTTTGGCTAGCGACTTGCTATTCATGATGTGAAGCTTTTGAAGTTTTTGGTAGCTGTTCCATTGGCAGCACTCCCAGATGTAAATAGATGGGTGCCTCTGGGGGGAAGAATTACCAAACTTTTTGTTAAGCATCTGCGGCAGTTTATTTTAAAGTATAGGTAAGTTCCTGTGATTTAGCAGTGAAACATATATTTTTGATTTGCTCAGTGCACACTTTTTAAAAAATGGAACATGAATCTCAGTCTTTCTCCTCCTGCTGGAGTAAGGGCAGAAATTGTACTTAATTTTGCTTTTCTTCTGAGGTTTAATTTCGATGTATACTATAAAACTATTGTGAAAGCAGGAAAATGTCACACATTAAATGTTTTGGACTCATGAATTCATAGGATAACTTTATTTTGTCGTGCTGTTACTAGATGGGAGTGATTATTGTTTTGTAGTTGAGTGTTCTTTTAATGTGTCTCTTTGTTTTGGGTTATCTCGTTTTCTCGTGGTTAGAGAGAAATGTGAAGTCACAAAACCTTTCTTTAGATGCCAGACTGGTTCTCTTATTTCTCTTCTTGAATCTGCTTCAGATGCCTTATCTGACCTTGTGTGTGTTATGTCATCTTGCTTTGTTCTGTAAAACATAAACTCATCCTATTCTGTGAAGTGTGAAAGCACGGGCACCGGTGAGGAGCCAGGTAAATACCACATCCAATCAAAGTTTCCTTATTGCAGAAATGGGATATTAGTGCTTCAGAAAGTGTGAGCCCAGTCAGTGATGGTGGAAGAAGGAACCACATGGGACTTCATTTAGGCCAAAAATGGTGGCTTGTTGGTGACAGCTGGGATGGGATTTCGCTGAACAGAGGTACCAGCTGAGCTTCATCCACCTTATTTTTGGTAGAAAAGAGCAGGGACCATAAATGTCCTGTGTTTGATTGCAGAGGTGCAGTGCCACACTGAGAGTGACTACCTCTTATGGTAATACTTAAATTGTACTCATGAGAAGTTAAATGAGATGTATCCCAAATTACTGTGATACCTTACTAAGGTATCAAGTACCATTTCTAAACTTGGCCATCTGAAACTGCTGCTTGAGTTTTGTGCAGTCTATACAATGCTACACTCTGTATGGAGTCATTTTTCTTGGGTTGAAGGCCATTGCCAGTGGCTTGGTGATGAGATCAGAGGGTATCTTGCTTGTGCACAACCTGGTGTTATGAGCAGCCCCCACTGCATTTTAGGCCCTTTTCTCAGGCCTAATTGGGAACTATCACGTTCACAGTTTCCTCCCAGCCTTCCATAGCCTGCCAAGGAATTACAGAAATTCACAATGGACAAGGGATAGAAGGCCTGTGTTCACTCTAAACTGCTTCCACTCTCATCTCTCTCCTGCTTGTGAATTATAAAGCTCAGTTGTTCATGCGCAATACTTAATCAGTTTGATTTCCTGCATAACAGATTTGTTTTGTTATTTGTGTTGAGTGTGAGTAGTTACAACTAACACACTGGAAGCTTTTAACGTGCGAGTTGTTCTCATTAGTTAGGTCCAGCTCCTCCTGCCTGCTGGGTACTGTGTGTGCCTCACGTCAGTAGTAACAGCTGCCAAAGGAAGAATCAATATATGCGGAAATGAGGAGGGAGGTGTGAGGAAGCAGAGAGGCTTCATAAGAGCAGTCCAGAGAGCCTGAGAAGAGTTTGAGAGAGTGTGGGGGAAAGACAGCTGAACCAGAAAGCAGGGAAAAAATGCAACAAAAGCAACAGATGTGTTCTCAGTCTTTCTAATTAATGTTTTATGAAAGCCATGGTTAGGTTTATTGCGCTTTTAAATTATTAGTGATTCAGCTATGAAGAACTCTGAAGATGCTGTATCTTTCATCATATCGGTTAGTAAACTGTGTTTAACACTTCAGGGATGGGACCAAGGCTGTGTGCTCATAATGATTAAAAAAAATTGAGACAGCAGTAGAAAAGTGTCATCTCCCCTTTAAATTAGTCACAGCATAGCTGAGAAGTTCCTTAACAAGGTGTTTAATTAAGGCTGTTTAGTTTCATTTCACTTCATGTGTTTTTGAAACATGTTAATGTCATTTTTTCCCACTTTTCTGTAAGGAATTGTGCTATTACTTAGTCCATAATTAGGGAGGGAAGAAAAACCCTAAAATGGATGCAGTTTTTCTGTTTTTTGATATTATGATTTCTGTGAGTTGATGGTTCTTCAGAGATGTGGACAGGTAAAGGGGCAAAGTATCAAAACTTGGAATATAGTTCTATTTTTTAGCATTATTTCATTAATTGTCCGAGGTTTTTGTGACACCGTGGATTCCTGTTGGCTTCCTTGCAGGGATCTGCATTTCACTGGCCTCAAGCACCCAAGTGGAAGGAATACTCAGGTTCCTGGGATCTCTCCCCTCTTTGGTTCCAGCGGATAACACAGCCAGCCATAAGTGTTTTCCAGAGCCACACACTGCTGATTTCAGGACAAAAAGTTCACTGCCTGTGCCAGTGCCTGAGTCCTGCTGCAGATGCTCCAGGGTGTGTTGGCAGTGCTGTGACACTTTGGGTCCTGATGGAGATTTTCAGAGGCTGTTCGCTGTGCAGCTCCCTAGTCTTTGTTTCCTTTTAAGTCTCCAGTGAAACCGAGTCCCTTTCAGATAGCTGACAATTAATCAGGGATACGGTGGCAGGAAAGAGGATTGATGCAGGCTACAGAGTTGTGATGTCGCTGTCTAACATCTTTTGATAAATTACTGTGCGGTTTATATGTACACACTGTCCTGGATGAGTGTGGAAATAGATAAGTTAAACCTCCCCTTTCTCATAAAAGCCTCCCTTTTTACAGCATTTTACAGGCACTGATTTGGATACCAACTAAAATTAAAACAACCAACCCCACTGTTTTTCGGATAAGCGCTTTTCAAGAGTGTAGTTATTTGTCTTCAGTGATAGGGTGATTGTCTCATTTGGATAAATTAGCAAGTTTGAGTTGACACTGGATGCTGCTACATATTTTTATAGCCAGCACTTAACAGTTTTTGAAAAATTTAATTCCTTCTGTATTTCTCAATTCATAGCAAGATAAGGAAGAAACCAGGTTGATTTTGACATTGTATTCTGGTTTTTAGGTGATCATGCAAGGTTGTCTTTTCTTCATGAACTGGGAGGGACATGGATGGGTAGGAGCAGAGGCTGAAGACAGCTGTTGTCTGTAATGCTTGCATGTATCAGCAGGACTAAAGCAAATATTTAGAAAATCAATCCTGTTTTATTCTAATTTAGCAAGAAACATTTTTCAATAATTTAGTCCAGTTCACAGTATTAGAAAGCAATTAGAAGAGCCTTGTTTAACACTAGCTAATCTGATTAATGCAAAAGCTTGGGACAGGCAGAAGGGAAGGGAGGGAGGACAGTGTGCAGAGAAAGGTGCTTATAGGCAAAATGCTCTTCAGAGCCACACTGGCTATTTTTATCCTCTTCTTTTTCTTTCTCCCTCCCACAACTTTCCATTGTACCGAAATAGTTCAAAATGTTTATGGTTCAGGGCAACTGACATCACTAGTTGTCATGCTGTGTCCTGCTGAATATTTCTGTGACAGGAGCTGATTCCTCATTCAGTGATGGCCTTTTGGGACTCTCAGCTGCTCAGAAAAGACTGGTGACACTATAGGGCAGTAACAACTTGAGCTCTCGCAAGGGCTGACCAGGCAGGAGGGACTCTGGTGGCTCTTCTGTGTGAATGGGAGCATGGATGTGCTGCTTGTGGGGATTACTCTTTGACACAAGTGTCCTGTCCTTGCTGGTGATAGTAGGCAGGCCTGGGTGTCATTGCCAGCCTGATGGACCCATCTGGGATGTGCCTGCTGGAAATGTGGCTCTCCCTGTGTGTGCTGGCTGTTCCTAGCATACACAGGTAGCAAAGTCTCTTCTGGCTGTAGACACAGAACTTGCAGTGCTCTGCTGGATTTTCAGCCCCACGGTGAGCTGTCAGATACCTCTGGCAAAGCCATGCCAGGCCTGGGGCTCTTGCTGCAGTCAGGACTTGGAGCTATGCTCTGGAAAGATGCTGTGTCTCACAGGCAGGTCAGCACATCAGGCACTCCTCTGTTTCTTTGTCGGCTCACTTGCGTTCGCTGCAGGAGTGTTCTGACCCTGGGGCATTTGTGAACATCACCGAACCATGTACTGCGTATTAACTTAATGAAGAACTTGGTGTCTTTCTTCAGAAGTATTTACAGCATAGAGTTGTGTTTTGGTTATGTGTTCCACATCCTGTGAGGCGATAGCCAGAGGGAGAGCACTGCTAAAGTTCTCGATGTTGAAACAACCCTCTAAGGTGTCTCCAGAGCTCCTACAGGAAGGGCTCCTGGCCAAGCTTTAATAGCATTTTCCTCTTGTTTAGAGGCAAAAGTATACTGCTTTTTTTTTTTTTTTTTTTTTTTTTTTTTTTTTTTTTTTTTTTTTTTTTCTGAAAATGCCTCCTGGACACTTTACAAAGAATAGATTCAACTATATTCTCAGATTTATGAAATTACTCACCTTTCTTTTATCTTGTTTTCTTGCTATGCATATAGGAATAGTTCCAGGTTTTAGCTGCTTATTTCAGTCTGGCAGATTATTCCATTTATATATGAGCAAAGTATGAGTGTGCAACATTCATCCTTCTGGGAGTTCACTGCAGTTCCTGGCTTGGCTCTATGTTTCCTGTGTTGCAATAGCCTCTGTTTCTGGTGTTGCTCTTTATGGGAAAGTTATCCATTTCTCACAATTTCTGTCCGCTGTGCTCTGGGATCTCAAATGTCTGTGCACTCCAAGACCTTTATCAGGTAGTTTTTTTAGGAGGAAAAAAAGATCCTTTGTAGAAGAGTTTTTTTCTTGCCGTTTTTGATTTTTCTTTGAAGAGGTGGTGTTAGGAATGTTGTATCGGTTGTCCTGTCTCTAAGACAGCTGAGACAAAAATCTGTCTGTTCCTCAATCATACATCTCTCTGTGACTATACCAAAATTGAGTTTGTTAAAGTGTTATTTTGTTGAGCGGAATTTTAAATTTTTTTTCTTAATCCCTTGTGCTGTGGGGTTCAACAGAATCTTAACTAAAACTTCAGCGGATTGCTGTCAGAGAAGAGATGTTGCATTTCTTTTAAGAGCTGCCAGAACCTCTGGAAAGGAAGGGGGATTGGATGTATGGATTAACTCTTTGTTCCAGCTTTCTGAAGAAAAAACCTACTTCTTTAAGTGGATGGGAGCCCACTAGCACTGAAGCCAGGTTGCTTCAGCTTGTCAGAAAATTCTGCTCTGTTAATTTTTAAGTTCTTTTCTGTCTGATATGGAAATAAGTTCAGAAGTGCTTTTGCTCAGACAGCAGGAACGCGTGGTAGCAGCTGCTCCCCAGGTGAAAGGAACATTGTGGATGTCTGTGTGATTCCTTTTATTTTTAAAAAGGAAAAATCAGCAGTGAGTGCAGCTGCCCTCAGAAGGGCAAGTAGTGGCAAAATACTAAAATTCTTAGCTTACTATCTGGAAAAAGTGGTCCTGGGACACCATCCAAGTACATGGAGTTACTGAAGAAAGAAGGCTTGAGTCTCTTCATGGGTGGTTTATATAACTTCACACAGAGGTGGGATGATACCAGGAGCACCTTGGTGGCTCCACTCACTCCCAGACACCAGATCTGCTCTTCGGTCCAATGTGTCCACATCCCAGGCTCAGAACACCAAAGCCTTACAGGGAAGATGCTGGCTGTCAGCAGGATACATTTAGTGCAACAAGGAAGAGGAAAATTCTGATAAAAAGGCTTTGCTGATTCCTTCTTTTACAGAGTTCCCAGTTTTGATGTGATTGATACATTTCTTTAGAACTCTGCAGGGAAAAGATAAAGTTGAGGTCTTGAGACCACATTCTGTGAGGGACAAAGGGGAAGCTGTATTCTCTCTCAACTGAAATAGTTATTTTTCTGTTGCTTTGTATCATAGAAAGGTTTTTTCATGTCTAGGTATATAATTTAAATTAATTTTTAAATCCACACATGATCATCCCTTGCTCTTAGGGGTGATACTGAGTTGCAGAAGCTGAGGCAGAAGTGTGGCTTCACACTGCATTTTGGGGAATGTCTCAGATGTTGGTCTCACCTTCTATGAACTGATCAGTTGCAAATCCCACATAAACAGTTAAAGATCCTTTTTGTCATTTGCACGTACAGCCAAAGGAATGAAACAACTTCAGTACACAACCATGTATCTAATTTTAGTATTTGTTTTTGAAAATTACTTAATCAATTTCTTGGTCGTGCTTTCAGCATTTAAAGATGGAATTTGTATTGTAGCGGGCTCTTGGAGGTAACACTAGAAGTTTGGGTGTATCTATGGGTTTATTCCTGGTTGCTCATGGATCAGTATGTCTGTATAGGTGTTTCTACTTGCTTTTCAGTCTCCTGTGGTGTATTTGGAAAAGTAATAAATTAGGGTTGGGAATCACTGCTGTCTCACTATCTAATTAACAGTGATAGAACTGTACCAGTAATTAAACTATTACCCACCCTACTTATTTTTTTCAATCATTCAGATGTTCTTTACTTTGGCCTATGAATCCTTAGTTTGTATTTTAAACAATTTTTTTCCTTCCTCTGTTGTGCAGAAAAGCTTCAGTGTGCCATTTTCTAAGAAATTCTGAAACAGCTGAGTGCTATTGTTGACAAAACTGAACAGAGCATTGCATCATTCTGTCAAAAATATTTAAAAATTAACTGCGTGGTTACACTAGTGAAAGTTTGTACGTATCTTTTGTCAATGAAAGTTACCTAGTTAAGATAATGCTTTGATTCATTTTCTTTCTGACCTTTTGAGGAGACACATAATTTTTGCCTTCTATGGGCTTCAATTTTTAAGTTCAACAAGATAGCTCACGCTAAAACTGAAAGGCTCTGCTTCTCCTCACAGGATCTGGTCTAAGGCATGCCAGGAGAGATGGGACTTACCTGAACTGACTTTGGTTTAAATTGAAGCCAAAATATTAACAAAAGGATGGAAAAATAATTTTTGATCTCTGCCATTGAGAAGTGACTTGACCCATAGTACTTTCTAGTGAATAAATATCCTTCCTAATTATAATGCTGTGGTTAATTTAAGATGTAAGAGATGAGTTTGTGGAGCCTGATGCAGAGGACGAAAATTTTAGGTGGGGCTGTTTCTGCACATTGGTATTTCTTTGCCCAACCTGCTCAATAACTAATGACTGGTAGGTGATTGAATTTCCCCAGCTGTGTGTCTCAGTAGATGCACATGTGTGTGCTAGTTCACATGCTTTAAAGTGAGGTGACAGGTGCAGGCATGCAAAATTGCTTATGAATAGTGAAAACTATTTAGATTGCTTTTCCCCATGCTGTGTGTCTGAGTTATACTGTGTACTGAAGCTCCTGCTAAGAAAGCTGAGATGTTTGAAGTAGCTGTGTTGTTACCTTTGTTTCCATGTGCGCTCTCACGTATGGTGTGCCCTAGAACATTTCTGTCTCATTAAACCACATTTTTTTTAGATAGAAAGCAGACAAAGTTTATATGAAGGTTTCAGCTGTTGAAGTCCTGCCTACTATGTGATATAGGTGTCGTTTTCCATGGTGAAACTGTAGCAGGAAGGCAGATGCTGAACTTATTGTCAGTCTCTTCACAACAGAAATAACTAACTTGTCCTTCTGATGCAAAGCACTTTTTGTGCCTAGAAAGTTGTAATTTCACATTGCAAGTACATGAGACACTAAATGCACCCATCTTACAAAACACAGGATGTGGGTAAGCTTGACCTGCTTATCTAATGTGGTTTTGCTGTTGCAAGTTCTTTAGGCTACAGTGGTGCATAAAACTAGTCTGTATTGTCAGGTAATTTTTGGTTGTCATACAAAGAGGTCTTGCAAGGTAAGAAGGCTGTTCAGGAAACGAAATCATTTTTTACAAAGACAAACTTGTCTGCACCCTGGTATGCTCTGAACAGAACAGCTGTTTGCATTTGTATATCTTGGGCTATATAGCAAGAAGTCTGATTGCTGAAGCCAGGTTGCCATGGTGAAATAATTCCCAGCAATTAAATCACAGCTCCATCCTGAAAAGCAACTCTGTGCAAGTTATGTTGTGAAATCCCTCATATATGAGACCATGAGGTTTCCAAATCAAATTTGCTTGGTTTAGAAATAAAAAGGTAGCTTTGCAGTCTTCCAGCTCTACAAGCTTCATCAGGGTTGGGACATAACAGTGCCTTCAGTGATGTATGTGCACTGGTGGTGAACTCCCTCTCCGCAAAGGTGCACCACAGGGTACTGGATGTGCTCATCTAGAGATAACAGGGCTGTATCAGAGTAGCCAGGAGGAGCAGTTGCTGCCAAAAGCTGAATTTAATAATGACGCAAAAGTCAAAATAACTCTGTGTTCCAATAGGAGATTAGAGGATAATAAATCACTGATTAAATTAATAGACATATCAGAAAAGACACTGGGAATGGATTTTTTAATTGAGAAATTTTTGTGGCTTTGCTAAAGTACATTAAATTTTTCTTTCCATTTGCTGAGCTTAAAAACCTTAAAAGAGATAAAACTTTTTTTTTGGTCAATTACATTGTTTTTACTTGTTCTCTGCAGGCAGTCTTTCTGGCCTCCAGAGTTTCAAATTGTCTGTTGAAAAAATACTTCTCTGAATATAGTAAGAAACCTGACAGATCTATATTTGTCTTCCCCAGAGTGAACAAAAGGTGGTAAAAGCCACTCCAAAACTTGCTTTCAAATCTTGGTGCAGATCACTTGTACTTAAGGCTCTGTGGGCAGCCTTTCCTTTGCAGCACCTCTAACAGCCAGGTTCACTGGCACAGCCATTGTCTGCTCTCAGTTGAGAGCCAATTCTCTCCTTCCTCTGTGTGTTTTAATTAGAGAAATGTAAGGTATGCTGTAGATCCCTACAATGTTTTTTTTTGTTTTAGAGAAAGAACTATTTATCTCTGCTGGTGTCCAAAGGTCCTTGGAGAGCTAGCTGAGATGTAAACATTTACATGTCAAATATCTGTGGTGAAAAGAATCCTGGCCCATGTAGCTGCAGTATTGGGAGTACATTTAGCAGTGCAGGATGATGAGGAAGCATTTGTGTTGCTTGAATACTAATGGCATTTTTCCTCTAAGGGAGGCAAGGATACAGGAGCATCCTTATCTTGGTATTGTGTATGGGCCTGATGGGTTTGGAGTGTTTGCCTGGGGACTGAAATGAGCTGTGTGTTAACAAGACAAAACCCAGATGAGAGCTCCAGCCTGCATTTTCAGCTGATGAATGGGCAGAGATGTACTAAAGAGTCAGCATGGGGTGGCCTCTCCTGTCCCCTATGAGACGCCTTCTCAAGCAGGGATTTGGGGTTTGCCCTCTTCCTGCTTAGTTTTGTCTTCATTTCAGACTGTTTGCCAACTGAAGACTTAAAAAACAACAAAAACAAACAATAGCCACCATCCCATGTCATTTCCAGGCTCAGGACATGGGCATTTCTGACTTGGTGCTCTGTGTGGTTTGTTCCTAAGCATTGAGTAAATTAATTGTTACAACACTTAGTCAATGACCTACTGAATCTCTGTTGTCACAGACCTTATTTGGCTCCATGTAGAGATGTTGAAAATAGGAAAGATTGGTCTTTTTTATTTCATGTTCCACAAATTGCCAGAAATCTGGACTGTAGTAAGTTGCTTAAGTAAAGAATCTTGCTGAGCCTTCATGCTGGCACCTCGTGATTGGGATATGTGAGGGCATCTTGCCACCAAGGTAAAAGAGAACATTTCAAAATGAAGAACAACTGCATATTGCTTGGGTAATTTTGTTTCTGCTAGTGAATTGTCCCTTTTAAATGACATCACTGGCTCCTAGAAATAAATAATCTGTTTGTTTCCCATTGGACATGGCTTTCCTGGTGTCCCAATTGTGATATCTGGAAGGGGACCTGGAGAGGGCAAGGAGTATGCAGTCAGAAGCTGGATACCTCTGTTCAGTCTGGGGGAGGAGTTCTGGCAGGTAGGCCCAGGGAAGAAAGGGAACTGCAGTGCAGTGTGTTTTACCACAAGAATGCTCTCTGCACATTTTTGTAGCGTTAGCTGAGCTGTGGCGTGCCTGGCCTTGCCTCTGCAGCCCTTCTTCCCAGAGCTGCTCTGGAGACAAGATGGGTGACCCTGGCCACAGCAAAAACCCCTGGGAGTCTCAGCAGGGGAATTTATGTGCCTCTGACACTCCTCTGTAGGCAAACACCAGCTTTGCTGGGAGGTGATGGACCAGTGAGAAGAATCATTGCTGTTTGGGTTGGAAAAGACCCTGGAGGTCTGCCATTAAACCATATCCCCACATCATAAAAACTTCCAGGGATGGTGACTCTACCAGCTCCCTGGGGAGCCTGCTCCAGGGCCTGATAACTCTTTTGGTGAAGAAATTTTTCCTAATACGCAGTTTCTACCTTGAGGCCATTTCCCCATGTCCTATCATTGTTACCTGAGAAAGACCTTTTCTTGCTGCAACCTCCTTTCAGGTAGTTGTAGAGAGTGATAAGGCTGCCTGAGACTCCTTTTCTCTTGGGCAACCCCAGCTCAGTCAGCTGTTCCCTGTAAGACTTGTACTCCAGCCCCTTCCAGTAGGTGGGTGAGGAGTCTTACAGAAGGGCACAGAAAGGCCTGGTGTACCAGACATGGCATGGTGCAGGTGCCCCATTCTCCTTGCTTTGCCAGCAGCATCAGCTGGACCACAGTCTGGGCCTACAGAATGTTGTGGGCTCTCTGTTGAGAAGCAGCATTATGAATAATGTTATGGCACTTGTCATCCTTAACATGCCTGCCATGCCTTGGCACCAACTGTTTACAGAACAGCATCCGGAGGCCAAGCAAAGATTCCCTTTTAAGGCAAAGAGCCACTATGAGAATCCCGAAGAAAAAGTTTCCCTGGCATGTAGGGTACATTCTTCTTTCCTCCTCCTCTTAAATAAACTATTAGTAACTTTTAAAAACAGAACAAAAATGAAGAAGCAGGGCCAGAAATGCTGCCAAAGACGCTTTATGCTGTGCAGCCCCCTTAGACCTGCACAGCAACCAAGCCCTGGAGCTAACTCAGGGCAGGAGAGGGCAAGAACGAAGCTGAGGTCAGAGGGGTCTGTCAGAGCCCTGTGGCAAGAGGAGATCAGAATGGAGACTGCCTTAAAAAGCTTAGTCTCCTTCCCTTCCACAGCCCTGGAGAAAAGCACTGTCCACAGCAATCTGTGAAAAATTGGACTAAATGCTGCGCTGGGATTTGGACTTGCTTTCCAATACACAGCTTCCTTTCCCATGCTGATGTTTTTTTTTTCTTTCCCAATCCAAACGTGGATGTGTACATCCAGGATTTGTGTTCTGGGTGTGCTGTCACGTGGCATTTCCAGCTCAAGATTTGGCAGTGATCTGGGTTAAAACAGGACATGAGATTGCAGAAAAACCTCCAGAGGTGCTAATCTTGTGCTGTTTTCAAGAAAGAGGGGAAATACAAACATCATCTCGAGTTGTTCTCAAAGGAAGGGCAGCTCAACTGATGTTTGAAGGAAGCTGTTATTCCCCTTTTTGTGCATGCTGTACAAGTAAACAAAGACACTGAATTACCAAGAAGGGATTTAAGCTCTGTAGCCCTTCTGAGTTTCCAGTTCTTGCTCTTAACTGAGGAGAAAAGGCAGTGGGCTGCTGGGTAGGAAACTGGAAAGCCTTCAGGAGTTTGTTCCTGACCCGTAAGAACTGGCGTAACCTGCTTCTTCATTGTTTCTGTCACTTGGACTCATAAATTTTAGCTCATAAAACTGTTTCCTTCCTGCTATGAATAGGTTCAGGACTCCCATGCTTACGCAGAATGTTTGTAACCAGAAATTAACTGATAATTTCTTTCCAGTAAAGGGCCACATAAAAAGCCTATAAAGGTAAAAAGTTGTCTGTGAGCAGCTGACGTGGTTACAAAGCTGTAGCTTTCTGTTCATGGCTGAAATCACTGTGTTTTTCCTTTCTGCAAAGGGAGTACATTAGAGGGAGAGACCTTGAATATTGGAAATTTTTTTTGCCTTAATGTGTTTTACACCCTCTTCTGTTCCACTCACATCCCCTTTGGCTCCCTAGCCAAAGAAGGGAAGAGGGGAGAGAAGCTAAAATGCAAACATCCAGTACACCTTTAATTTTGAATTCTAAACTCTTATTCACTGAAAGAATAATAACTATTCATAAAGTTTACCTGAAGGTCACTGCTACAATGTTGTCTTACTGCCTCTCTAATTTTTTCTTTTAAGAAGCTAGCTCTCCATCCTTAGAGTGCTAAAAAAGTAGGTTTTAGTAGAAGTACTTCACTTTCTAACACTTCATATAGTGGCACTTGTTCTAAAACACAGTGCTTCAAAAAGAAAAAAAATTACAGAATAAAAAAATTGAAGGCCCAGACAGTTTGAGATATCAGCTAGTTCGGTGTGTAGAGCTGTATTTGGAATGGTGTTGCTGTTGCACACTGTAATCTCTGTAAAAGTTCTAGTTGGGAGTGCACCGTTTAAATCCCAAGCATTTCCAGATTGTGAACTATACAAATCATAAAGTGCAAGACAGGTTACTTGAAAATAACCCCCAAACCCTTGAGTGTTGTTTTTAATATAATTTGGTAATATTTCTGTAGGTATCTTTGGTTTTGATGTTCATTAAAACAATTTTTTTCTTTTTGTGTCATTTTTTGCATGTATTGCTGTGGACTGCAGGGTTGTACTCTGGCCAACACTAATGGAATATGTCACAGCTGGATTGGCAACAGCTGAGACTTGCTGTCTTTGGAATTTGTGGGGATTGCTGGGATTATAGCAGCTATCCTTGTGTAAGGAATAGGGTCAGTTGCTAAAAAAAGCTCATAAAACGCCGCCATGTTAATCACATAATATGTCTTTGTCCTGTAAGGTTCGTGATCTCTGGTGATTTTCATCCTCACAGACTTGAGATGGCTTGTGAGTTTTGAAGTTTGCAAACAGAGACAAATTTGCCATATGAGGCCTGTCAGACCTGTTCTGTAAATTTTCCAATGGAAATTGGGGTGTTTGAGACTTGGTTGGAACCTGAAACTGGTACCGATCCGTAGGGCAGAGAGTGATGGGAGTTTTGCCTGCAGCTCTGGTCATCACCACTGCAGGCTTTTAAAATAACTTCCTTAACTTCCTAAAGTTACTCTTATTTCCTCTTTAATATGCCAGACTAAAATAGGCAAAATTACTTCTAAAAGAAAAAGTAAAGAGCCATTCATCCCAAGGACAGTTGGTTTGGTGTGGAGGATGGGAGAGGGGTAAAGTATCATCAGTTGTCCTTGAAGAGATTTCAGTTTCAGATCCAATGTAAGAAACTGCACAGGTAGCTGGAGACAGCAAGAAATTATTATGGCTGTGCTGGTTTTCTCTGGAAAAAAAAGGAATCCTGAACTGGTAGAGATCATCTAAAACAGCATGGTAAATTTAGGGAAGTTTGGCATTTACTAAATCATTAATCTTCCCTTGGTGTGATCAGTCAGGGAATAAAATCATATGCATGACCAGAACCATGGATGCCTGGTACAATTCCAAAGTGATGTGAACTACATCATGTTATGGGGCACATCTGTGATGGGATGTGGAGACATTGAGCCTCTGGTCCTTCTTCAGCTAAATCTTCTTTCCAAACAAACCGTGTTGGTTTATGCTGAAGCACATCTTTAGCATTTATACCATAAATCAACTTGGAACCTTACAGCCAGTTTCTGCTCTGAAATGGGAATAAACTTCCTCAAATTGTGTTAAAAGTAAACCTTGATGGTGTTTTGAAGATGCTCTGAAGTGCAGGGTTTTTAAACCAATCTGATTAAGAAGCAAATAAGTAAGAGAGGAAGATTAGTGGAGGATCTTTAATTGACATGGGATAAGAAAGCAAGCTGGGAAATTGGCAGTTTTATTAGATCTCAACAAAGTAGTTAGACTAGGGGAAAAAAGTCATCACCGGGCTGTCACTTGGTGAAGTGTCTTAAACCAGTGAAATCCAGACAAATTTGCAGCTGCTGTGGTTTTTAGCTGGACACAAGCTAAATATGGCAGCTCTGCTAGAAGCATTAATGTTGTAAGGTCTTGGCGTGGTGCCAGTTTGCGGAACCTTTTTCCAAGACTTCAGGTGACTGATCTCTCTTCTGCCATTTCCTGTCACTTTTCCCTCTCTGAAATTTATTTTGGGTGTGACTTGGCCTGTGGCATCACATTCAGTTCTCAAGACTTCAGGTGACTGATCTCTCTTCTGCCATTTCCCATCACTTTTCCCTCTCTGAAATTTATTTTGGGTGTGGCTTGGCCTGCAGCATCATGTTCTATTGTGTGCCTAAAACCAGAGGCAGACCTAGCCTGGGATTTGTCTGAGGAAATAGTTTGTACTCTGGTTTGCCTGTTAGTAGAAACCGTGGAGTGCAGTCTCCTTGGATTCCCTAAAGATGTTTCTTTCCTTAAATAGTATTTAAGTACTGATGGACAGGACTTGTCTAAGCTGCAGACAGACCACCAACCTGCTGCATAACAGTTACTTCTGCAGCTGCTTGGGTGATACAATTGATGTGGCATGGAATATTAAGATGAATTTAGTAGAGGTCTCTAATTTTTGAAGAAAGACTCATGTAAACTTGAATCGGGACTTGAGGTGCCTACAGCTGAGTTTTGAAAATTGTGCTCTTTTTGTAGTCTTAGATGACACTTAGTTACGTTTTCCAGTAATCAGACATTTACAGATGATGAATTTTGGTGTTTCCTGAATAGACCACTGAAACTCTGCTGTTCTTGACTTTTTTTTTTTTTTGTATTTGTATTTGTGTACTTTAAACATAAAATGAAAAATTAAGGAAGGCATCTTGAATGAGAAGAGCTCACAAAAAGGAGGTAATGGATGTTTCACCTTGTGCTTTTGGGAGTTGAGTCCCGCTGGTGTTTTCTTCACAATTTTTTGAAACAGCAGTGAACTTGGATGTAGGGGTGAGCAGAGACAAGCTTATTCCTAAACTTTGCACTATTTGGTAATCCTGGTGATTGTGAATGAGTGAGCTTTGGTTTAGCTGGAATATGGAAGTATTCTTGGTTGTTTCTTAATCATATATAGCTGTGTTTCTAAACCAGGGTTTTTTTCATACTGCTGTATGCTCCAGCTTTGTAAGTTTAAAAAGACAATGCTTTCCACTGTGGGCTGGTATTTATAGCTCCCAAACGAAAGCCACAGTTTTACAGCCTAGACTGAGCATGACTCAATTAACTGGAGTAAGTCAGTAGAGCCTAAGTTCTGCCTAATTGGAGAGGGATACATGGCTCAGTTCAAAATGGCATTTTTAAGGCTGGATTTTATTTTTTTTGCACATGCCAATTTGACATTCAGATTTCAGTGGTGTGAATAAATCTTTTGGTAGCAGTGATTCTGGGTATTTTGCAGGTTCTATGATGATACCCAAGAGGTTCTTTTTAAACCAAGCCAAAGCTTTGGAAAAGGGCAGAGCATGGGATTCTTCAAGAAGCTTTTGTTTGAAGTGCTCCAGTTTCAGCACAAGGCAATTGTGGAAAAACTTACACAATCTATTTAAAAGACTCAAAGCGGCTGTGTGTACTGATCTAACAGAGAATTGACATTTGTGTGAAAATAAGAGGCTTTGGATTTTGCAAAAGGACAATGTAGTGTTCTTTGCAGTAGGAAACTTGTGAAAGATATTCAGTGGTTTTGTTTATTCTCTTGAATTGGGGAAGAGATACTGAAGTGAGGATGAGGTACACCCCACCCATTCCCATGTGATGGAAGTCTTGTCTCAGTCTCATGTGTCCTGCTTCCTTCCTCTGTGGTTTCCCTCCACAGCCTGACTCTGACAGACTGACTTTGACCTCTTTGTCTCTCTCTTCCCTCCTTCTGCTTACAGAAGACTGCTCTTAGCTGATGTGGCACAGCCCTAACCTGGGGCCCTTGGTTTAATTATCCTGAGCTACAGCCGAGACGAAAACTATATCCAAACTCTTTCTCACTGATAAGTTTTTTCCCCGAGTGTGGTTAATGCGGTTTGTCAAACCAGTGTCTGAAGCTGAAGGTATTTTCTGCATGACTGTAACAAGAACTATAATTTTCCTAAAAAAATCAACTAATCCTTGAATGCCAGAATCCTGGCCCCCTCCCCCTCCAGCCAAACTAGACCCAGAAACCACTAAATGTAGCAGATGCCAGGATTTGGAGACAGGAATAGTCTGACAACCAAGAACTGTTATCTAAGTAACCCCTCTGTATTAAGAGCCTTGCACTGAAGAGCAGCTGAATTCTCATATCCTAAAACTTCCCTTTGTGGAGCAGCTATGAGAATTAGTCCAATCCACTTCATTAAATAAACATAAGGGACAAATCCTGCAGGCTCCATTTGGATTGGAATCCACTGCTGTGGGAAAAAGACATGGCAGGAAATGTGCAGGAGTACGTCTCTTGTGCTGAATTCATCCTCACAAATACTGCCTTCAGTTTATTTTAATTCTGTATTTGTGTTCTTTAGAAAGATGTTCTACATTGTATTATTTAAAAATATGTCACAGGGATCCCCTCTTAAAGCCATAGAAGCCCACCTTTCTCATTAACACAGGAAAGGTGTGGCCATCTGTTCCCTGCCAGACACCTGCAGTGCTTTCTGCACATCTGTGTAAATACATTATCAGGCCATAAGTGTATATCGTGCTGCTGTCACCAAGTTTTCCTTGATTTTCCTTCATGGTGGCCTTTCTGAAGAGCACTGAGACTTCAAACACCATTCCAGGAAAGATGTGTATCACATCCTCACAGCAAAAATTAAGCCTGCATGTATCTCAGACAGGAACATGGTTGGAAGATTATTTAAGTGTGTTAAGAGCCCAATTGTGAGGTCTGTTTCCTTTGGATGAGATCTCAGTGAGTTTTGACAGCAAACTTAATGCAGTCATCCGCAAAGGTGGGCTTGTCTTGGCTGTACAGATCCTTAGAAATCACTTTAATGAAGACAGCCTGACATTAAAAAAGAACTGACATCACTTCCTTGTTTTTACATTATAATGGACAGCAAGTATTGCCCTATGTTTTATAGACCTTCCATCTCTGCTTAGGTGGATTTTTTAACTGTAGGAACACATGGATTTTTGACCACATAGCCTAAAAGACCAAAGTGCTTGACCTGTTGTCCTTCTTCTGAAGTCCTACTGAATCTCTGGTGCAGGGTTGGATTGAGAGTCTATTTAAAAACCAGTGAGAGGAAAACTCTAGTGATTACAGCAAACACTTTACAGATGGGAGATGAAAAGCCACCATATGCCATGGAGATAAATGTCTTCTATGGAATGTGGTTTCAGAGCTTTTATAAATCCAAATGGAAGGTTATTTCGTAATGCACTGGATTTCCAGGGGTTTTCAGAAAAACACGAACTCAGATCTTTCCGTCCCAGGCATCCTTGGAATTGAGAAAACACGTGTCTTTGTAGTTATATATATACTTTTTGCTGGAGTCACAGACATTCACTTCAGAGGGCTTCTGATGGGGCTGGAGAGCAAGGAATGCTGTAGGCTTTGAACAAGCAGCACCAGCTTTTCCAGCTAACTTCTTGCAGCAGCCAGGTTTGCTGTTTGTCACACTCCCATTGAGCAGGTGATCAGGAACTGTGTGATGCAAGGTTGTTGGAGCTCACATGGGCTCCTTCAGGCACAGAGCTGACCTGTTGTCATCTGTTCACAGGCCTGAGGAGAGACCTGTGCTCTCCCAGGGGTTTGCAGTCTCATCTGGCCAAAGGCCAGAGGTGGAGCAGCAAAATGAAGGTATGGAGAAGGGGATGCAGGAGGAGCAGTGTAAAGGCAAATACAGGAGTTTGGATTTCAGGCTTTCAGGCTTCTGTAGCTGTTCAACAGTAGAAGTAACCCCAGTTCTCTCTTTTTTAATCCTTTGCAGGAAGTCCAAGGGAAAGCCAAATGGTAAAAAGCCAGCACCGGAAGAGAAGAAACTTTACCTAGAGCCAGAATACACAAAATCCAGAATTACTGACTTCGAATTTAAGGAACTAGTGATGTTACCACGGGAAATAGACCTCAACGAGTGGCTTGCCAGCAACAGTGAGTATTATGTTCATACAGTTCTGAGCTTGCTGTCCATCCTCGAGAGGCCATTCATTGACTCTTTGCTGTTTTCAGTACTTAGAGAAGCACTCAGTGACTATTTAGGCTTACTGTGTAATGCATGTCATTATACCTTGAGTGGTAATTAAGCTGTCTCATGCACAGCCCAGCTGTGCTCAGCAGCATGAAAGCCTTGATGCATTTCCTCCTTCCAGCTCTCTCCCTGTGGCACTGAGGGCACTGCAGTTTTGGATGCTTTTTGGAGAACCATCAAGATTCCCATTGACTGCTTGCTAAAGTGGCTGGTTCTGCATGTTTCTTGACTCCAGCTACTGACCTTCCAGAAGCATTGTAAAAATATGGTTTCTGTAGATTTGTATGTAAAGCAACTTAGGCCTAAAGCCAGAAGTTAAGTCTTTTGGTCAGATTTTTTTCCTCCCCACTCCTTCCAAATTTTGGTGGAATTACTGTGGATTTAAACAGTAGACAGGCTGAAATTCAGAGATGTGACCAACTCCTGTGACTGAATGCTGTACCTGTGCACTTCAGCCCTGATTTGCTGTACTTTCCTGGGCTTCTCCTGCCAGTCTTCAGCTGCATCTATGACCATTCTTGTTTGTGTTTTCAGCAGTCTGTGGTAGTAGCAAGAAACTACCTTAAACTGCATACTAGGAAAGTTTATAGAGACTAATTAAGAAAAAGTGAGGTGCCCCATGAGAAGTATTAAGAAGTTAAATTATCTCAGGAGATTTTTAAAAACTGGAAGTGTACTAGGTTTCATGCTGGTTTTTGTTTTTACAAGGAGAGGTATTGTGAAAACTAATAGTGCTGTTTTCTAGCCACTGTAGATTTTAAGTCGGACTTCAAAAGAACGTAGCAAATTGTTTGCCTTCAGCTTATAGCAGAGTATTCTACTGTAAAGGTGAGGCTGATGATGGAGACACTTTCCAGTCTTGCTGCTTTGTGAGTAATAAGAGCTAATGCATCATAGTGCTTTCATCTTAAATCAAAACAAGAGCTTTCATTCTGTGTACCTCTTTGTTTTGCAGTTCATTATTAGGCTCATTTAGCTAAATCATGTTTAAATTTGTATGCAAGCTCAAGACTGAGGTTGCTTCTCTTGCTGTATTTAAATAATTGTCTGGAGGATAACCAGTGTTTGGAAGTATTTTACTTCTGAATTTCTCTCCTTTTTTTATTTTTCAGCAACAACTTTCTTTCATCACATCAATTTACAGTATAGTACAATCTCAGAATTCTGTACAGGAGAGTCATGTCAGACCATGGCAGTGTGCAATACGTAAGTCAGTATTTTCATTTATTACACGTGCAAGGTTTCCATGTCTTCAGAGTTGCCTGGGGGAGGATATTGGTATTGGATGGCATTGGACAAGTGTTTGACAGCAGGTCTCTACTTGTTGAGAGTGTGTCAGCTGTGCATCCTCTTCTCTCCCTTCAGCAGGGATGTGTGCTGAAAATCTGTTTTGGTGAAGAACTAGAAGAGTGAGAACCTCGGAGTGCTTTGAGCTGGTTGTTTTATAAAGTCATATCAGCGAGGCAGATGACCATGTGATGTGTTTGGGGGAGAGGGAAAGGAGGATGTTAAGGAAACTTTCCTGTCTCCAGGAGCCACTATGGCTGTCAGTTGTGTGTTGGGACCAAGGCCCCTTCACAGCTACACACCCCACACTCAGACCAACTTTTCCTACTGGCTTGATTCAGGTTTTCCATAGCAGAGTCTTGGATATCCAGATCCTTAAAAATTAACTTGGTACAGTAACTAAATAACCTCATAACCGCCCAGTCTGGCCCCTCCATGGAGGGGCCCCAAATAAAGGAAAGCTAGGCTTTTGTACTCTCACAGTTGAAAAAGCCTGAGTGAGTCTTGTGGTTGTCAGCTCCTGCTGTGTCTCAGAGTATCACCTGGCTGGGCCACAGGTCCCCATGTCCTTTGTTGTGCCCATGCCACGCAGAGCTCAGACCTGAGCCTGCAGTGCAGCTGCTCATGGAAGTACCTGCATGGAGTGTGCTCCTCAGCAAGGGCAGGGCAGGAGGAGTGAGTTGTGAAAACCTCAGAGGGTGCTTCTGAGAGCCAGAATGCTGGCACAGCTCCAGGCTGCTGGTGGATAACCTCTAGCCAGACGTGAGCCACAGGTTCTCTGCCTGAGCCCCTGGGCACAGAGGATACAAGTGGCAGCTTTGCAAGAGTAAGGAAAACGTTTTGGTTTGGAGTTTTTCTGTCCCTAGAACTTAGTGACATTGACTAGCAGTTAGTTCTGAAACAAAGCTTTATAGTGTAGTGTTACTGTACAGAGTGAATATAAGAAAGTTACGATAAACTTCTGCTGCTGATGAGCACAGTCCAACATGATGGAATATGAGACCCAGTCAGGTATGAATAAGCCTGTTGTGTTTTGGGTTTTTTCCCCTCCAACATGTGTTGATAGTCCTTTTCTTCCCTCCTCTTGCATTTCCTGGGATTAATTTACTTGAGATGGATTTTAAAAAGAGATGGCTGGGCAGTTAATGTCATAGTAGATCAAACAACATCCCAGGGAATATGCAACAGAACCATAACTATATTGTATCTCTGACAGTCATTACATCATTCTTAGAAGGAAAGCCTTGCTTAATGCACTGGGCTATCTTGCACACTCGAAATTAGTATCGGGGGCTTTCTTTGAGAGCGCTCAGAAGCATGCAAAGTGTATGGAGGGTATTTTTGCATGTAAAAGTTGGAATGATAACTGTCATTTAAAGGCCATGGTAGAGACTTTGAAACCAAGCTGGAAGAGAAAGGAATAAATCTCTGTTGGACCCAGATTTTATCGGAAGGAGACAGCATGTCTCTAAATAAGAAATGGTGAGCAGTAAGATGAGTACTTTGTTGGTTCTTGTTCCCAGGCTTGCTCATGTTTAAATTCCTGATGGAGCACTGGCTGTCCCAAGCACTGAGTTTAACTGTTTATCCACTTGGCTGGTAGGAAATAGTGGCTAAAAGGAGGTGGTGATGGGGAGCCTGCATTAGTGTTGCTCCATTCTGTTCTAGTGAGCCTTAAACAAGAGTTCTCTGTAAGCACCTTGTGCTGCAGAATAAAGAGAGGAAATGCCTGTAGGCAACTGCAGCTGTAGCCTGTATTTTTAGTGGTAGGGACTGATAGCAGAATGTTCCTATCCTTTGTTTTGGAAAAGTGAAAAATTGCACTATTTGGGAATAACAGGAAGCATGTTTACACTTGGGTGAAGCACTTGAAACGGTTTGTGTGTAGCTAAATCATAACAACCTCATTATCTTCCTGTACTTGGGAAGGGGGCAAACTGCCTACACACCTCAGCACAGTTCAGCTTTGTGGGTCCCCTTCATAATTGCATTTTCCAAATCCTGATCTTTTTGTGCCTTTCCTAGCTCTGGTAAGCTGAGGATATGCTTGTTGTGGTGGAAAGGTGGCAGTTGCTGTGGCTCACTGTGCCTTGGACCTGTCTGCAGTGTATACAAACACCTGAACATTGGTGTCAGCTGCTGATTAACCTCATGGGCACTCCGGGCTTAGCCTTCTGTGGCCATGATCTGTTTGTTGCTGTCCTTTGGAATAAAAACATCTGGCCATATAAGATTGCCATAGAATTACAGTACCTTGGAATTAAGGTGCAGTTTGCCATTTTTCCCCATGCTGATTTCTTGGGTAGTTCCGTATATGAAAGTCTGCATTCTGTTCCACTTTTATATTTTCCCTGCTGAGTTCTTTATGGTACATTTGGGATCACACCATTCTGGTCATACCTAAGAAAGGCTTTTTTTATTTATGGTTGAGATGTTCAAGTAACTATTGAGAACTGGTTGCTTGTCAAGTTACTTGACATCCAAATTGCACTGCAAGTACCCAGTCCTAAATTCAAAGTATTTGCTGGCACAGTAAGCACTGGCTGCAGTTAAATATTTGAGGTAAGGTTTTAACATCTGAGAAAAGCTGCAGCCAACTGACAAACTGCAGACAGATGCAGCTTTCAGCCCTCTGTCAGATACATGAGATAGCACAGCCATCTGCACACAGCAAGGAGGGGAATTTCTGCTTATGGTCACTAGGAGACATCTGATCAAAACTTAGTGTGGAACAGATGGAAGCATTTGCTGGCAAGGTGGGATAATGCCAAGAGAAATACCATAATGGCTAGTTATCCTCACACTTTAATGAGGGTGAATGAATATAACTTTGGGAATTACTTAATTTTGCTCATTAATATGTTTATCGCTTGTTGTAAAGCAGCTACTATATTTTAACACAGTATTTACTATTCAAATTTAGTGTGCTTTATAGCTTATTATTACACAAACCAGTTTTAAAGCACCCTGAGCTATAAACTGGTTTTCTAGCTGACATTTGGGTAAAACTCCTCAAAGTGCTGCATAAGGGCTAAATAAGGGCTATATAAGTGCTGTACATAAAAGGATGAGTCTACAAAACTCCTGAGGCAGAAATCAAGGATGGATGCAAACTTTCAGGAAGCCAGCCTTTCAAAATGTTTTGATCCAGTGAAATCCCTTAATTAATAATGCTTGTCACTCATTTTTTTCTAATCTTAGTCTCTTTCCTCGTGTTTACTTTGCCCTTGGTTTCTCTGCATAGGGAGGGGGTTTCCTCCTTGAGTGCTTAATTCAAACTTGTACATTTTACATTTTCTTACATTAAATTCCCTCAGCTCTATGGTTTTACATGATGCCTCCTTTCTCTTCTCTGCCATCCAAACATTACTTAGCCCTGTTCCAGCTGCTCACAACCACTATACTCCTGCCTGTGGCTTTCTATCCTCCTTTTTTCATGTTACCTGTTTTTTGGTATTTCTACCAGGACTGTCTCTCCTTCCTTCCCAGGCAAAATAATTTCTACAGGATATGCTTTTCCCTCCTTTCAGAAGTTTTTCTTGTATATTGGTATAATTTCTGTTCTGCCTTGACTTCTGTGTCATCAACACCAGCCCAGAATGTTTTAGAGGAAAAGGGATAAAATACATACATATACTAAGATGCAGTATTATGATTTAATTTCTGATTTCATATGTCTTATTCTTCATTATCTGCATCATAGGCTCTTCTCTGGTTAACCCATAGTCATTTCTCCCTGGGATTCAGAATGGAGCTGCAGTTTCTTCATACTTTCCGTACTGGGGCGATTTAAATCTGCAACTTTTGAAAAGTGCCCTTAAGTCTCATCTTCTTGTCCTTTCTGCTTCCCATCCATTCCCTAATATGGGACTGTGCTGTCACAGTGCCAGTGGTGGAATGCAATTAGGCTTCTGTGCCCAAGTGAGCCCTTCCATGGCCCCAGACTGCTCCTATCTTCTTCATGGAGATAACTCCAGCGTGGGTGGAAGCCATGTACCAGGTGCGAGATGTTCATGGCACGTCAGGGGCTCCTCTCTTCCCCTGAGAGCTGTGAAATCTATTCAACAGCACCTGAAACATGAGGAAAACACATTACTCTAATGAACAGGACAGTCCTTGCAGATATCCCCTTACAGTTAATGATTCTTCTCTTTAATTCCAATTTTGCATAATTAATTTCTTAGTTTTCAAGGAAAGGCCAAAAGGATAGGCAGTGGGATGCTAGAGCAGATTTATTCACTTACATGAGAATATAAGTGCACTTGTACCATAGCCAAATAGTTTCTTTTGATTAAAATCCAATTATCAGCACTCAGTTTTGCACCTAAGGGCAACTCTGAACTGTGCTTTCTGTCTTACAGTTGAGGATTCCTGCTGCACAAGAGAACTGCTGTGTTAGAACAATGCAGCCTGCCTCTGCTCTTGGTGATTAGCATTATCTTAAGACCTAAAATAAGGCTGAATTGCCTGGAATTGTCTCTCACTGCAAGAGTGGACAAACGAGGTTGTGTTGGTGCACTACATTGTGTAACTCCTTACAGGTGGATTGTACAAAGGAAGGGAGCAGTGGTGAAGAGCACAGCCTAAGGGCCCAAGTGCTGGGTTTGATGCCTGACATAGCTCTAAAAAGAACTTTTGACTCCTGCTGTTTTCATCCACTCACCTTTTTATGCAATTTTGTACTCAATCATTCTCTCTCTAGTAAATGACCAAATGACCAAGTACTACATAGTGAAAAGGAGCTGGAAGAAAAATTCTAAAACTTTAATGTTTGCAGAACTACTTTGTGGTTGCCTTTCCTTTCCTAACTTGAACTACTCAATTCTGCAGCTTCCTCTTGTTTCATTTGACTTGGGGCATGAACAGTGTCAGTGGGCAAGACCAATACACGGGATTTCTTATCAGCCCTATAATGATATAGGACTGTGCCTTGAGCTTAGACTTCCTGAAGAAAGTTCATAAACTGGAACTCAGGGCTTGTCTGATATTGCACAGGAAAAAGCTCTTGAAGTGTTTTCCTGAAATCTTTATTTGTAAAACATTCTCACTGTGTGCCTAATCCAGTGGGTAGCTGCTCTTGGTAGCAGTTACAGATGCTTTAATTAACCATGACTTTTTTAAAAGAAGGAACAAGCATTTAGTTGTCTTGTAGCCTTGAGATTGTCTGTCAGCTTGAGGGATGGCTGCAGTTAATCAAAATGATTATGGCTAACTGATTGAATTATGGTTGCTTTTGAAGGGCTAGTGTCTGCTGTTAAGGTACAACAGGAATATTCACTAGTGGCAGAATCACATGTAGATTCAGGTGTTTGGTGGTATCTGTAACTGTAACATAAAGAGCAGAGTTCAGACACACACTGGCATGGATGGGCAGGAGGGGCCTGAACACTTCTCCAGGGTTGCATTTTGGAGCAGGATTTGGAGCAGCTGAAATCCATGCCAGTTCTGGAGAGCCTGTCTGGAAAAGGCGGTGTTCTGGAGCCACCGTCTGACTGTTTCACAGTATTGCACTGCACGACTAATTTATGCTGTCATCAGAAGTTCATCAGTTCATCACTGTGCAATGTTGCTGCCCTTTAAATACAGTTCTGTATTGGTTGCCTGTACAGTTCTAGGGAATTATCACTCCCTCAGCAGAGCCCCTCCCCTTGGAATCCTGTCAGCAAGGCTCTCTGTGCTTGGTACTTCCACCTGCACTCTGGCCTAGACTGATAGGGAGAGACAAAATCGGCCAACACAAGTTCAAGTTCTTTGATATAGAAAGAAGTGAATCTCCCCTGTAGCAGCTGTTTTCTATGACCTGGACACAGCCTGTGGGAGGAGTAGCTGAGGAGGCAGAGTGTGGTGTGGTGACACTGTCCCTTCTCTCCACAGACAGTACTACTGGTATGATGAGCGGGGAAAGAAGATCAAGTGCACTGCTCCTCAGTACGTCGACTTCGTCATGAGTTCGGTGCAGAAACTAGTGACAGATGAGGATGTCTTTCCAACAAAATACGGTATGGCTGCTTCCTGGGGCTCTTTGGGGGTGCCATGAGTCAAGTGAAAGTTGGCATTCATGTGTATGAATACCAGACAGCTTTCTCACTTCTGTTTGATGGGTTTTAATTTGGTTTTTTTACATACAGTTTTCTTTCTTTGCATGTTTCTTTTGTAGTTTTGGTTGTTTGGGTTTTGTTTTTTTTAAGGAAGATTATAATTTTGGTTGATTCTTGCAGTAAAAAAAGACTTACCCTCTTGGTGTATGAACTGGGGTGACAGTGTCACAGACCTGACCCCTTGGCCTATATTATCATCAGTACCCCTTTTTCTTCACGCATTTTGAGATGTTCTAGTCTGGGTTTATAGAGGATAAAATTCTGAAAACAGTCAGCATTTGTGTGTTCAATACAGTTCTGCTGATAGCAAACTTCAACCTTTGTGTGGCTTTACTATTTCCATTAGAGCCTCAATGTGGGTAATAAATTGCATTGCAGCAATGTGGCTTTGCTTTCTTTGCCCAAGGCTCTGCATTGTCTCTCAGAGTGTTTGCACTTTCTCCTTTCACATAGAAAGATTAAATAAGAATGTGATTTTTAAGAGTTGAAAAGCAATAGCAAAGTAATTTTAACTCAAATTTGTATCCTAACAAGATTGCTACATGCAATGCCTTTGGTTAAGGGGAAGAAAATAGAAACTTGAAGCTATTGTAGGTGGGCTTAATCAGGACTAAAAGCACTTCAACAGGTAATTGGGAAACTAGGACATTACAATATAGAACATCACAGTATAGAAAACATTAGGCTGCAGCCTTTGCTTGCAAGCTGCTTGATCTGGAAAGAGGCAGTTTCTTTCCTCTTTGATAGAATTTCAGCAGTGAAATGAGGGAATGCTTTATATAAAGTTATGTACAAACTGTCACACACCACCAAGGCCCAAGTACCTTGGCTTCCATTTAAGGATCTCTGAATTGGGGGAAAAACCCATTTCTGGACAAACTAGATAAGGACACAGAAGAATCTCTTGTTTTTACAGCCAGTAATAAAAAAGGTAGTAGCTTTAGAGAACAGCTACACTTGCTGCCTGATTTTTGAACCCCTAAGGTTTAAAATTTAACTTCAAATGAAAATGGTTAATACCTCCTTAGCTTTGTCCCCCAAATTCCTGTTGAAAGAGGATAATATGACACAAGGCCTTCATTTGCTGTGTAATTGGGCTGGTTGCTCTCACCCAAATGCTGCTGGGGGCTGACAGTGAGCAGCTGGTGCTATCATGGTGTTTCTCCATCTTCCTTTCAGGCAAGGAATTCCCAAACTCCTTTGAGTCCCTAGTGAAGAAGATCTGCAAGTACCTGTTCCATGTGCTGGCCCATATCTACTCCTCACACTTTAAGGAGACTTTGGCACTGGAGCTGCACGGACATTTAAACACACTCTACACACACTTTATCCTATTCATCAGGGAGTTCAACCTCGTGGACCCTAAAGAGACCACCATCATGGATGACCTCACGGAGGTCCTCTGCAGCAGCAGCGGGAGCAGCAGTAACGGGAGCGGCAACGGGAGCAGCAACAGCAGCGCAGGAGCACAGAACCATGTGAAAGAGAGATGAGCCCTCCTCCTGGACCCAAACTAATATTATAAACACTATAATCTATTGTGTGTGTGTGTATGTATATGTTCAGATATACATACCAGCATATGCAGCGATGAAAGCTGACCGCAGAGATGCTGCCACGCAGGACGCGCAGTCGTACGGGGCTGTACGGAGCTTTGGGTTCGTGCGCCAGCCGGCGAGAAGTTGCACCAATTTTATTTTATTTTCTGTCCACTCCTCCTTTTACCTATTCAGATGGATGACGAGTGCTGTTTTTAGAGAAGAGCAAGCTTGAGAGTGGGGCCGTTCTTGGTTGTTTTGGTTGTTTTTTTGTTTTGTTTTGGTTTGGTTTTGTTGTTGTTGTGGGTTTTTATTTTGTTTGTTTTGGTTTTTTTGTTTGGTTGGTTGGTTGGTTTTTTTTTTGTTTGTTTTTTTGGTGGTTTTTTTTGTTTGTTTTGGGGTGTTTTTTTTTGTTTTTTTGTTATTTTTTGTTATTTTTTTTCCCTTTTGGTTGGTTGGTTTTCTGTTTTTCTTTTTTTGGTCTTGAGTGCAAGCCCTTTGGTCTTTCTAGGATGGTGGTCCTGCCATTTAAAAAGTATCTATTATATTATAAGAAGTAACTTTTACTTTGAAGTGGCTTAAAATGCAGGTTTGTTTGGGGTTTTTTTTTTTTGCGGGGGGATGGGGGTGGTTTTTTGGTTTGGTTTTACATAGACTGCCCCTTATCCTGCCAAAAGCTCTCCCACTGAGTGCATCTTGCCCTTTTGTTAGCTTGGAATGGGAAGAAACTCCTGGCTTAACTAGAGTAGGAACTAAGGGCTTTCTACATGTTGAAAGTGGGCAGGATTCTCCAGTTGTCCCATCTAGTCGGTCACAAGGTGTGAACGTGCAAGAGGATCCACAAACCTTTCTGCTTATTGCTCCTACAACATATATACTCTTTTCTCTGCTCCCCTGCCTCTTCTTTTCCCAGGCACACCTGCACAGGTAACAGGAGTAGGATCACTGCAGTCCAAAACCATGTGCAAGAGTCACCACCGTTTGCTTTCCCCTGAACAGAGGCCCAGGGAGGGGGGGAGAAGGGTATCCTGAGTCAGTCACCGCCTGTGCTAGAAAGATGGCTGTTGGCATAAAATTATATTGTTGGCTTATTTTAGTTCATCTGTTCTATAATAATAAAAACAAATCTATCAGCCACAAGCTTCGTTTTCATGTGTGCAGCGTCAGAAGTCACCAGACCCCACCCCTAGAGCCTCCCTTCCATCACTGGATGCTGGCGGCCAGCTTTAGAAATAATGGGTTGTTTTTCAGCCTGTGATCTTAGATTTATAATGAATTCCTTGCTTTTCCCAGTAGCCCTAGAAAGCCTCCCTAGGGAATATGAACATAAGCACCACTTGGAGAGGGGCAGGTTTCCTGCTTGTGCACACATCCATTCTGCAAATGCAGTGGGTTCCTAGATAACTTGAAGCAAATACTCTACCACAGCATCTCTGGATACAGTCTTATAGCAGTATTGTATCTGAACAGTGATATTCCTTTCTTTCCTTCAAGTTTCCACTGAATTCTTGCAGTCATTGTTTCCAGTTGGGGAAATGCCAGATTTTGTTTGCACTTTTTCTTCTGTCAAAGCTGTGACAATTGTTTGCTACTGGTTTTGTCATTACCTGAGGCCTATGAATGATTAATAACTGACCTGGCATAAATTTGAGCAGGTTTTCCAGAATGAAGTCTGTACCTCAGTAAAAGGCAGTGAGAGGAGGAGGGTAGAACAGCCGCAGAGAAGAAAGCAAAGGAAAAGCACAACCAAGGGCTGAAATTAAAAAGAAAAACAAGAAACAAACCAAGAAACAAAGCATGAGCAACAAAGGACAAAAAAAGAAAAAACACAAGCAAGAAAAAAGCTTGTGAAGAAGAGGCAATAGCAACAATCAATAATGTCAAGTATGCACATGAGAAAAAGAATAAACCATAAAAGTTACAAAAAGAAGAGCGAAAGGCATGGGCACAGGAGAAGGGAAGAAGAGGAGTGAGGGCTGGGTGGAGGGATTGAAAACAACCCCAAAACTTGTGATGCCTGTATTGTTTGTTTCTGGATTGTGGATAGCACCATCTCACTGACCTGCTCAGGTGAGTTGCTGTTAATACAGCGTTCAAGAGCACTCCTTCCCCACCGTGTCCTTCTGCTACAGCCTCCATACCCAGACTAATATTCCCATTCAGCTCAGTGATGTGAGCCTTTCCATGACAATTCCCAGCACTGAAGTCTGGAGGGAAAAGCAGAGGTCAGCAGAAGCAGTCAGTGCCATTGGCAAGGCCCCTGTGCTGCTTGCCCTGAGAACACAGTAAAGTTCAAGGTAAGAAACTGAGAGCAAGAAACAACCACTCAAACCAAGTGACTTCAGGTAATTTAAGATAATCCTGTTTTTACATGCATTTGCAGTTCTGTTCTCTGTAAGTCCATTTAGAACAGAAGCATTTGAGAAAGGTTTGACTTGAACAAGAGGCAGTTCAACACTGGAAAGACTAACCTGGCTCCAGCTCTTGAGTTTCCAATCACAACATGGTGGTGTCTGCGTGGAACACAAGGGTGACTGTGTCTCAGCTTCCCATAGAAGAACTGGCAGAAGCTTGTAGCAGGTCTGGGAACACACGTGTTGGCTCCAAGCAGCAAACAGTTCAGCTGCCAGGAGAGCAGTGCAGTCCCACAGAACCTCAGGAAGAGCCTGCTGTTGTTCATGGCAGCTGTCCCAGCTTCACTCTGCAGGCATTTGATACTCGGGAAAGCACGGGCACCTCATCTGCCGGGGTAATCGCTTTATATTTTACAAGCGGTTAACAAGAACACAAATAATGAATCCTGTTTTACTGTGGCCTATCTTGTTGGTTTAGCAGTGGGAAATAGGAAAACACTGAAATAGTGCCAACACCACTGTTCTTCTTGTCAGGAGTTAATGTTACTGTAAAGCTCAGCCTGAAGGCATCTGAGGGTATTTTCAGTGGTTAGTGAATTACGCTGTAGAAACTTTTGATACAGAAGTGCCACTAAGCCTTCAGAGCTTGTCAGTGACTTCCTCCCATGCTTAGAACATGTCACCAATGCCCACACTGTGAGCACTGAGCCTGAATTCACCTGGGACTTACAGGCTTAGGTCTTCCAACACTGATGAAATTATCATATTATTGCTTTAAATAAGGTTTATAAATTGTTCAAAGTGCTGCCAGAAAACAGAGACAATTTAATTACATTTAATGCCTTCCTGGCCCTAAAGATCATGACAGCTCATACCATGGTTTGAGTGCTAAACAACCAGACATTACTAGAAAAACACCTTCTTGAACAATGTAGTTAGACACACCCTCACCCTACCATACATGCCTTTTGCAAGCCTTGCCTTGTCAAACTCAGCTTTACACCTGCCAGTGCAGAATCCCTGACCAACTTTCAGGCCTGAAACCACAGCAAAGCACAAGCTGTAGCAGAGCTGAAGTCTTTCACTTAAACCCAGCAACAGTCCTGGGTTTTGGGGCATCCTGTTCTTGACATTTGGTGCTCTGCAAACACGAGTGATGTGGTGAAGAGCTGAGGTTGCTTAAGTTTATAGCATATATGAATTTTTATGGTGAAATGTTGTATCAAGCTGAAACTTGCCCCTATTTTGTCATTATCCTGAGTCTTTGAGGCTGCAGCATCCATAGGAAATCTAAGCCACAATGTCTATAAATAAAAATGGGAAGAAAAGAATTTCTTTATCCATGCCAGCTGGAGTAAACACCAGCAGCAGGTCAGCAAGCACCAAAGTCAGCAGCTTGAAGTCACAACTGGCCATTCAGGTAAGGGACACAGGAACAGTGCCACCACATCTTTTGTACAAATGGCCACATGCAAAAGTGATGTCTATACAGCTTAACCTCAAGAGAATGAAGCTGTGTGAAGCTCAGAGGGGCAGCTTGACCCCAGCCCTAAGAAAGGTCAAGTGGCAAGCTGGAAGTTGAGCCAGGCACCTTCTACTTTGACCCAGCAAAATCAGAGCCTTTCCTCCTCGCCTAGGGATTGCAGAAAGTTACAAGTCTCAGATCCACAGAGCACACTCATTTTAGGTGTGAGTAACAGCCTCTTAACCAAGAGAGTTAAGAAGCTCAAAGCAGAAAAGAACACTTTGTTGCTGAGATGATCTGAGGAAGCAGAGAGATGGCTCTGAGTTACCACCAGTTCTGGCCAAACACGTGCATGCCAGAATGCTCCTGGAAGTAATCAGGGGCTAAGGATGGATGCTGCCAGGTAACAATGAGCTCCTGCTCATTTGCAGGAGACTGAAGGACTGCCACAGAAGCAAGCCATCCCATTAAAGAACAAGCCAGCTTTATGAAGCCTGCTAAGCATGCTGATCTCATCAAAGCCACGCTTCACCCAACAAGCCTTTGCTCACATCCATCATGGAACTTGTCCCAGCAAATCCTTAGCTCACCATTTCAGCTGTTAACAGAAAGAAATCAAATCCAGAAATACTCTCCCATTATCTAAACTGCAGACAGAGGAGTAGGTTGTTGTTTTGTTCTATTCAAACCTACTAAACCAGTGAAAGCAATGTTTGTGCCTGTAGCACAAATGGCAACACCAGGCAGTTCAAATGTAGTTCTGTTGCCCAGTGGTTGTCAGTAGTAACAGCACAGGGCTCAGTGTGGCTGAGTGATCTATGCTGCTGTGCCAGTACCAGTGCCTGAATATAAACCCAGCACCTGAAGGATTTCAGGATAGATCTGGTATCTTTACATGATAACCTGATTGCAGAACAGTGAAATCATTCCAAATGAACTGATGATATAACATCGGAAAAACACCAAACAGCTGGCAGAAAACCCTCAGTGTCCTAATGGGGTCTCTGTTCTTTTCATGGACAGAACTGTTCTGGTTGTGACAGCTGACATGAACAATAAGACTTTTCAAAGCTAGGTTAGCATGTGATTCAGAGAAAACAGAAATTGTTGTGGCCAAGCACTCAGATAAGAAAGCACTCAGTGAGCTTTATTTGGCCCAAAAAAAAAAAAAGCCCACCAGGCTAAACTTGTTTTTATGTTGTCATCTTCTAATTATTTTCATTATTTCTAAAAAGGAGGCATTAAAATGCTCTGTCACTTTCTCACACACCACCAGCCCAGGTAGCTCACATTCTCTCACAAAGTGGTGCAGGGTCCTGCACATAAACCATGTCCTCCTTTTAATGGTCTCTGGGATAATTCAAAAGAAAGAGAAGAAAGAGTAAAAAGAGCCTGGGCTAGACAGGCTCTGTACTCAGTGGAGAGCAACCCTCTGCAACATCAGCTCAGATACAGAAAGGGCAAATGCCATCTCACAGAGGATTTTAGCTTCTGTGAAACCACTGCCTCAACCTGACATCAGTAAGGCTTAGAAGACACCTGCCCTGAAGCAAGTCCTGCCCTCAAGGACTTCGAAAGGAAACCTAAACAGGGAAAACAAACTGGTCCTGGGCACCAGCCACTGATTTAACTCCCACCCTGAATCGGTGGAGTACTCCAGGGTTCCCCCCGAAGGGCTTTAATGCCAGTACAGGAGTTGGAGGTGAATCCCCAGTCTGGGAAAGAGAAGAAAGGCTGCATAGCTCTCCAGCACCGCAGACTCTCCATGCCTGCAAGGACACACAGCAGTTACAGAGTCCTGTTTTGATCCTTTGTGTGTGCACTGAATTCCTTTAGGAAAGGCCTTTACTTGACAGCCCTAATTCGAAGTAGATGAAGCTTCCTAAATTATTTGTTTCCCCCTCTTAATTGCACTTGACAAAGTATCAAACACAAAAACCTGATTTCCATAGGATTAATTCCTGAAATCATCTCAAGGAATATTCTTTCTGTTCCTAAGCAATCCCACAAAACAATTTACTTTTATTCATAAGGAGAACCCTGTGCTTGGCTCTATTTAAAAAGATAATCCAGAACAGGAAAGCTACATTGGATAACCCAATAGATTTACCTGAAATCTATGTAAAACATGTAAAGAATTCTGTCCTTTTCAGCCAGGTTTACTGACACTCAACAATTTAAGAAGGTTAATTTGAATCCTTGTGTCTATAAAAACCTGTCTTAGCAGGAGTAAATACAAGAAGCAGAAGATTGCAGCTGAAAACCAGCTGTACCCATCACAGCAGAACTGTAAAAACTTCAGCTACTTTAAGAACATTTTTGAGAGAGCACAAATAATAATACACGTATTCAGATAATCTTATTAGTTTAAAACTGATTTAAACTGGCTCAAGCAAAATCTACAGAGCAGATGCTGTGATGAGATCAGAGCATCACAGACCCAGCATGTGAGGATGTGTAGGTCTGAGCAAATATTGAAACAAGATGTGCATCAAGACCTCAATAACATCATTAGTGATTCATTTTTATACCATTGACATGGCCTGAAGAAAAGCAAAAAAGTTTTGGGTTTTTTTCCCCTTGAATTTGCACCTATTGACCCAAAAAGGTTTGTGTGTGGAGTCTCTCATTTCACTCCAGAGGATGACATTAGGAAGTGGATAGCAGGAAGGTAGTCAGGCCCTGCAAGCCAGCATTTGTCAGCATCTTGCTGCCAAACAGAAATTTCAAGCCAAGACACTTGGGAAGAATGTCTGCACAATCTATAAGGCAGAAGAAAGCAGACACACAGTTCCCAGCTGGACAGGTAAAGCTCCTTCCACCGGAGACTTTCAACTACAAAGCCACTACTGCAGTTCAGGGCTTAAGGCAGATCCATTCAAGCTCGCACAAAGTCAGCACTGAGGCACCAGAAGACTGCAAGGTGTCACCTGAATCCCAAAGCCTGATCCCAAGCAATTCTGTGCAGCCCAGAGATACAGGGCACATTTTTATCCTGCCCTCCCTCCTTTCTTCTGCCTGCATCAAACCAGTACACTGAATTTAGTAACAAGATACCAACCCTGTGAATGAAGTTAATCTTGTGGGGCAACCACTGCTGAAATGTGAAAGCACAACAAATACTCCAGTCTATCAAGGAATTTTGATTGGATTAGAAGCCCTCTGTGCTCCATCATAATCTCCCTGATGAAGGCCAAAAGCAAAACTACATCTGGAGAAGAGAGATTAAAGCCCCCATTAGAACTGTTTAATTATCTGTTATTATTGGATTAACATTCATTTCTGATCCAGGTGCTTCTCAGATAAAGAGCTCAGGTGCTTCATAACGGCACTACATTATTCTGCAGTGAAAGTCTTCTAGCCCAAGAACTGAAAACATGGGCTCTTTTTAAAATCAGGAGTCAAAAAATGAATTAAGCTTAAGCAAGACTCCATCTGCCTGTGCCTTTTTCTTGCCTACCCCAATTTTTTTAACTGTTGCCTGATTTCAACCAGCCTGGAAGACAGGTAGGAATTTTAATTCAATTAGGAAGTTTTCACAAGTTTTGTAGAAACAAGCAACTATTGGAAAGAGAGAAAAAGCCTGTCAATGAACCTCTAACTATCCTTTTTCCAAGGAAAAAATTGCAGCCTGTGCTCCCATGTTACTAGATGTCAAAGAAGCCTCATAAGAACAGACACTCATAAAAGTCCCCATAGACAAAGGGACAGAGAGCTCAGAATCACCCACAAATCACAAATTTGTGTGACTCTAGCTTCCAAAAGGTGGGAACTTTTTTCGCTCCTTGCAAAGTGGGGACTTTCTGCATGATCCAGAGTTCCTCTGCAGTCTCTCAGTTGGCAGGTACCACACTGCCATTGGTGCTATCCCACAAGAAAGACAAGAAATGCCACAGCAACTTTCCTTTCATTAACAAAGATAGAAATGTAGCCTTTGTATCTGAAAAGAGCTGAAGTGATGTGCTGAGAAATGAAAGATTCTGTATTTGGGGTCAGGCCCCTGAGGAGGTTTCCAGGTCACTGGAATGTGCTATTGCCAGGTTAAGATCTGGATTCAAACTTCAGCCCAAGCCACTGAGTTCCTCTGAAAGAATCACTGAATTGCTCATCTCAGTTTCTGAATCTGTATGAAATGGACAACAGATACCTCTTTTCCTGCTCCTTGCTGTCACATCTAAAAGGGGGCAGCTTGTCCCTTGCTGCAGGTACCAGAACAGACTCTTGGTTTTCATGTGCTATTAAAACACACCTCAATAATGTGCCACAGTATTTATCTGTCCAGGCTCCTGTGGCTGTGGGCTCTACTTGACCTTTCCCTTTGAGTAGGACAGGGCTGTGTCTGGCCCTTCCCCTCCTGCAGCCTCAGAGGTTTAGCTATGACCCTGTCACACCAAGTGAATGCTGTCATGTCTCTGCAAAGCTACATGGAAGCTACACAGGCTGAAGGAAGGCACATCCACCCCTCTCTTTGCTCCTCTCCTGCCTCTGCACAGTACCACTGACAGCTGGCACATGATACAGCTTGTAAAAGTCTTTGGGAAGCAAAGGGAAAAAACAGTGTCTCTGCTGCCCTGTCCTCTCTGAGGAAGGACCTGTGTTCTAGACATTGTTCTCCACGCCAGATAATCAGCAGGGCTTTGTACAAGGCCCAGCACAAAAGCTCTGTAGCACAGCTGCCTTGTCACCTCACACAGCATGTAGTGGGTGACACCATAGTCTGTCTCGCTACAGGATTTTTCCATACTACAAAATGTTTCTCCACCTCTCTTGTGAAAAGCAGAGCAGCTGCAGCTGTGGAAGCAACAGGCAGACTGGGAAGTTTATGTTTGTGCAAAATCCATGCAAAACACAGACTTTGTACATCCAAGTGACACCACGGCACTTGGTTCTACCCTTGCTACTCACACCTTGGGGACTGTGGTAAAGCTTTCATGTTGGACTGGTCAGTGCTGCCCTGTGTGTTCTGGCTGACTCTGTCCCTCTCCCCCGGGGATGGAGCAGGCAAATGCAAGCAGGAACTGCACATTTACACAGCCTGGGGACAATGAACCAAAGACCAAACTCAGCTACACACATGGCTCAACAAGTAGTGAGCCTTTCCCATTTCAGGGCAATACACCTTAAGGTAACAAAAGCTCTTTGTTGGCCTTTCCCAAATGAGATCCTTTGGCAGCAGTTCTCCTCATTCTAGCTAACATTCTGTCAGGCTCTCCTCTTTCAACCCTTTTACTGAAACAAATTTGCAGTGCAATTCCACTGAAACGGAACATCAGGGTTGTATCTGCTTTCACACCTCTGTATGAACCCACAGGCCACATACTTCCAAATGTATCTGGCAGAACAGCTTTTAGAACTATTTTTTAAAAAAGTAAATGGCTGTAGCTGGCCCTTGTTTGGGTCACTAACCAAAAACAAGCCCCACAGGCTAGCAACTGGATAAAAGCTAGAGGTAGTGCATCAAATTTAATTAAAACTGCACATAGCCAGGACAAGAGTTTAGTCCAAGGCCATTTTTTAAGCTTTTCTGTAAACACAAAGGTCTACCTAGTCCATATCAATTTCTGTTCTTACTGTGCAACTTGGTGCTAAAACTGAAGGCTCTTGGGCAGAGAGAAACAACTTCTTATACTGCACTTATGTACAAGGGTTTAGATCAGGAACCCTATGTGAACTGGAGTTCACGAGCATTCCCATAAAGTGAAGGAAGGTCTCAGCCAGGATTCCAGCTGTTACCTAGGCCTACAAATGGCTTTTCACATATCGTCAAAGCATCCCTAATGAATGTAGCTCCAATACATTCCCTGATACATCCTCACACCTAATTTTGAGCAGCACAATTCAATAAACCAGGACTATAGAAGTAATTTGCTTCAGACAGGAGAGAAATCACAACCCCAACTGTGCATCTCATAAATAGCAAGACTTGACCAAGGCAATTGTCACAAACAGCATACCCCTGGAATCTAATTCCAAATAACTCCAGTGTGAGTCAGGACTGCCTTGTTCCAGCTTGGTTTCATCCATTCTGAAATCTGATTTTCCTTTGAGAATAAGCATGTTCAACAGAGGACAGACACTGCCATTTGAAGCCGCTGCCTCAATGTGAATACTTGTCAAGAGCCTATGAGAGCTTACAGGAAACACAGCTACTTTTTCTGACAGTTCTCCTAGAACCTAGAAGTGCCTCCTATACCAAGACTTGCTACTTCCCTAGACCAACCTGTTTTCCTTCTCTTCTGGACAACAGAGAAAAATGTGTCCCATTCCCAGGGCTGGGCCAGTTACTGCCTTCCAGACCCAGGAATGTCCACATAAGGGAGAGCACTTTGCAGAGGCACAGAAGTTACAGCAAAGAGCAGGTCAACGAGAAGCTGTGGAGCAGAGAAATGAACTTCTCCCCTCTCCCAGGCAGCTGTTCCTGGAACATGTGCCCAGAGATGTGGTGCAGTGCCCACCTTGCAGGCACTGAGAACCCAGAGGGGCACAGCAATGAGCAGTCTGCTCTAAGCACGTCCCTTCCAGCCTCGGTTGCTGTGTGGCTTCGTGATCCACGGGCTCACAAAGGGATCACGGGTTTTGTGATCCAGAGGTCCCCGGTAACATCAGAAACACCCACTCTGGCTGCAAGCAAACTCTTCCTTCTGCCAGTGCCGGTGCTGAAAGCTTGTGTCTTCCCTGACCTTGAAGCTGTGTTATCTCCTTTGGCTGCGAGAAGGCGATAATAGCTCCTGACAATGGCAAGAGTCAGCGCTGAGCCGGTGGAACAGGAAATCCCATTTCTCAAGCCCTTCAAAGCCTGCCTGGCACAGTTTCTCTCAGCAGTACTCAGTGAGATTACAGCACTAAAAATAACCTCCACAATAAATCGTGCATTTAGAAGAAGAAAGGACTTGCCCTCAATGTGGGTTTCCCTTCCACTTGTGGCCTCAACTATCCCCAGACAGTTGAACTACTACGGTTTTGTTCTCCAAATCAATCAGGAGCTGCAGCTGTTGAAGTGGTTTTAAATAAAATAAGAAGATTAAAGGGTACAACAAAGAACTAAAATACTTTACAGTTTTTAGACAAGTGTCTCTCTTCCCTCCCCGTTGTTTTCTATAATAAGAAACTCAGAGTTGAATCTCTTCCTCACCGAAACACTCTGCCCTTTTAAGAGGAGCTCACATACAGTCGGTTGTGTACAGCTGCAATGAAGCCCAGTCCTCCAGACTTCCCCACAGAACACAATCTCTGCGGGGGACATTCTGCTGAGGTATTTAAGAAAATGTCCGAGCCTGATGAGTTAAATGCGCTGTGTGAATCACCAGGAAAGAAGGCATACCTTTAACAGAATTAGCACTACCTGGAGGCCTCACACAGTTTCATTGTCTTTACAAACGCTGTTTTTGCCTATGCCAGTAAGAGACATTAAAGCTCAGTCATTTGCATCCGATCACTTTCATTAACGCCATCCTGACTGCTGAGGAAATGGTCACGCATTTCTTGCAAAGCTTGGACAATTTGCATCAGTGCTCTCCAACACAACCAACCTCTTTCTCAGCCCCCAGACTGACAGGTGCCAATGAGATTTACCCTCTGACTGTGGGCTCAGCTGCTCATTTGATGCAGGCACACCATCTATGCTTTATATAGCACGTGGGTACTGGCCCAATTAAAAACCATTCCCCTTAAACACAAACATATTGTTCACGGACACATGTGTCAGACAAACAGAAGATGCCAACTCCAGTTGTGTATTGCACACTTGCCTTGTCTTCAATTTACTCCTGGTAGGTCCTACACTGCATTGCTTCACCCAGAAGAAATAAAAGATTTATTAGCTACTAAGTCCAAAGAGCTGAGGTCTCCAAGGGAACCAAAGAGCTACAGTGCTCAGAACTCCAGCTAATGAAGTGCAGGTAGCACAGCTCACAGTATCTCATCAGCCATCACCTGGGATGGGGTTTGGATGAGGATGTAGCCCCCACCTGGCAGCAGAGACAATCAAACTACTTCAGTCACAGGGGCAGACCAAAATCTCCAGCTACAATTACTTCTTGCTTTCAGATTTAAGCAATAAAATAAGAAGGGTGTTTTGTGGACAACAGTTTAAATATAAACTCAATGTGCTCAGAAGCACAGCCCCTCCTTATGCACTACAGATGGTAATGTAAGACTGTTATAACATGGGCAAACAAAAAGGCAGAATAAATGTGGGCAGGCCCTAAGCATGAAGTCCTCCACTTTGCAAAATCCTTATTTTCTTCTTACAGCTTTTGAAGACCATCATTAGCAATACAGGGGATGGTAAATGTGCATAGTACTGGAGACATGAACAGATCATAGAAGTTCATGAACACTGCTGGAAAGAGAAAGTGAAACAGAAAAAGTAGCAGCATATACCTGCTGCCACAGTGCCCTTAAATCCCATTTCCCATTACACTGCAGCCCAGCACAGCTTTTCACTTACAGAGATGCAAATGATGTACAGCTAATTCCCAGTTCTGGTTTCCAGTGCTACAGAGACCAAATTCTGCAGCACTTGTGATTCTCTTCATCTTTTTATCTTTATCAGCTCCTCCACTTCCCTCCAGTTTGAGCAGACCAGTGAATCCCCCAAAGACCCTATAAATACTCTGGCTTTTTCCTAGATGACAGTGTATTTGTATGGCTGCTGCCTGGGAGGCAGAAGCTCCCCATCCACCCTCACCTACAAGAGCACCCCTGAGGCCGAGGTAGCACCACGGAACCTTCCAGAAGGTCTCCTCCTGCCTTCCCTCCCAGGCAGGCGGTGCAGTGAGGGGCAGGCACCTCATGGCCTCTGCTGGTGGGAAACCCTGCCTGGCCTGGCCTGGGGGCAGTTCTGGGGAGGGCACACGGGAGTGGGCAGCAGGGGACACGTCTGAGACTGGCCAGGCTGTGGTGAGCACCAGGCCAGAGTGTGTTCAGGGCCCGGCTGTGAGCCCAGGCCTGCCATGCTCCCCCAGCCCTGTGGGAAGCTTCTGCTTTCCCTGGGGATGCGCCAGCCATGTCAGAGCCCAGAGGGAACTGCTGGGGGCAGTGACAAAGCCAGAGGAAAGCAATGGAGAGCAAGGTGTGACAAGCCAGCAGCCACACGGCCTGTCCAACCAACCAGCAACAAACCCCAGACCCCCACATGCCAGGGACGTACCTGAGCAAATGTGTGTGACTGTTTCAGGCAGGGAGGGTGCAGAATTCCTTGCTACAGCTAAATCTGGAAGCAATGTGAAAAGCTCCGGTTAGAGAGAACAATCACAAGCAGTCATGGTTTTCTGGTACAGTGGTTTCCATCCGGACCAGACCTCGGGGGTGGGGGGTGCGATTTCTCAGGAAAGCTTTTGGAACACATTACTGCAGAAAGCCAGGCCTATGGGGTCGAGCTGTCCCTGCTCCTCAGACCCTGGTGTTAGTTCCGTGGCCAGGAGGATGCTGCCTTTCTTCAGCTGCCATCTTCAGCTCCTCGGGTGCAGGTACTTACCAGCTCTGGCACTGGCCTGGAGTTTATTTTCATGGACATAAACAGGACACTCGACAGCTGGTATCTTTACTGAATGAATTTATTGGTTTTTGAACTAAAGTTGCTCACAGTTATTTAACAAGGGATACATCAGATTTTTTTGTCCATTTCAAACCATTAAATAATGTCAGTTTGTGTCTGTATATGTGTGTGTGCGCGCGTGTGTGTCTTCGAAGTACAAAATAGGAAGGATAACAAGAGGTATTGCTTTCATTTATTCTTATATCTTGTGTAAGTAATCCCCTTCCTGCTTGTACCACATGGGTTTTGCTGATATAGGTATTTTTAAATTATTATTATTATCTTGTATTGAAATCCCAGCCTTTTGTAGAGGTACAATGTAACAGAAGCATCAAAATCTATACACAAGGGAAGAGAAAAGAGGGAAAAGAAGGACGGGGGTGATGGGAGGGGAGCTCGGAGGAGAAGTAGAGAGAGGGCAGAGGCAGGAAAGACAACGAAAGCAAAAGAGACTAATTTACAGCAATGTCATGCAATTAAAACTGCCCCCCTCTCCTGCACCCTTGCCTCCCCCCCTCCCCAGCCATCACCCCCTGGTGTCTGACATGCACACAGCAATACGAGAGAGAAAAGTTTAAGAATAGGGAAAATAAATAAATAAATAAATAAAGCAAAAAAATTAAAATAAATCCCTCCCATTTGGGGGAATGGGGAAACAGGGCAGAAGTCAAAGGTCTTTGCCCCAGTTGTGTTTTTAAAAATTCTTTTTAATCTTCAAACCTATGTACAAGTAAAACTGGTCCAAGAAGGGGTAAAATGATTAAAAAAACAACAACGACAACAACAACAAAAAAGAACTCATCCAACATTATCATTAAAAAAAAAAAAAGTCTTGCGATACAACATACACCCATAGGAACCCAACAAGCAGCAATCGAAGGTCATAAAAGAGCTGAACACTAATGCTAAGCCTACATTCTTAAAATCTGAGTCAAGAAATATTTCTCACTGTGTTTTGTCTTCCACGCGTAAAACCACGTTTTTTTGTTTGTTTAACCTTTGAGCTTGGGCCAGAATAAGTTACACTTGGTCACATAACTCTTGAGGAGGAGGAAAAAAGGTGGCAATTCTTCTTTCTCAAAGTCACAAAATGAACACTTACAAGGTTTCTGTGTCTTTTTTCCTCCTCCTCTGCAAAATAAATAAGAATCAATGTTGTCTCTACACAGTTATTAAACAGAAGATATATCTAACAGCTTATTTTTTTAAATATATATATATATATATAAATAACCAAGACCTAATAACTGAAACACAAAAAAAGGTCCCCATCCACCCAATCCCACCCTCCTCCCCTTCAAAAAAAACCAAACCAAAACAAAACAAAACAAAACAACCAAACAAAACCAAAACCAAAACAAAAACTTTATAAAAATATCTTGCAGTAAATTTTAAAGTTTACAGTAGCTTCGTGATTAAGTCTCCCATTGCCCTGACTCCACCTTGTCTTGCTCTGATGAACTAAGTGCCAGTGATTTTGCACACACACACACATACACACAGAGGAAATAAAACCCAATATAAGTCTCTTCTCTTCCTCCTCTTCATCTTCTTTTTTTTTTCTTTTTTTTTTTCTTTTTTCCTTTTTTTTAAGAAAAAAATCACCCAAGCCAACAAATGAAACTGATAACTTAAAGAAATAATACTGATATCAATGCAGCACTAGCAACACAACAATTGCCTCTAAATGCAGGGTGAGGTGGAGGATCCAGCTGGTTGAAGAAGGTCCCAGCGCGGTGGCACAGTGGCAGGGAGTTGACAGGTGGGGAGGAAGGTGGTGAAGGAAGAGCAGCAGTAGCAGCAGCGGCAACTGTGCCTGGTGATGGGAGAGACAGTCCTTGGCAGAGTCTTGTCCCTCTTCTTTGCTACCAGAAGTTGCCTTTTCCCTAAGTTTTAATGTTTTGTTTGTATGTGTTTATTCATTGAACCCCCTCTCCCTCCTATGTTTATTCCTTTCCCCTTCCAGCAGGTTAAAAAGCAAAATGAATCAGTATAAAAAAACCAATTAGTTTGTGTGTGTATATATATATATATATATATATATGTATGTATGTATATTTATACATAAATATACACACATATATACATGTATATATAAAAAAGGGGGCAAAAGAAAAGGAAAAGGTGGTGGGGAGGAAAAAAAAAGAAAAATATAAGAAAATCCCATGATGAAGCTCCCCAATATTGTCTTGGTTCAACACTTAGTTTGGAGTTGCTCCTGGCTGGTTTCTGATGAGAACGCGCTCTGGATTCATGGAACACTGCGCTCCCGCTACACCCGCTCCTTCCCCACACCCTCCCTCTCCGGGCTGCGTTCACCTGCGCGGACAGAAGTTGCCAAGGGTAAATAATTCACTCCAACAATTTGCAACCTCCTTTGAGCTCAGACTCTGCAATCCCATAACTGAGCAGATCTCTCTTGTGGAGCACCAAAAAAGAAAAAGAGAGGGGAGAAAAAAAACTCAGGCGTGCACTGGGGAAGTGTTTGGGGAGAAGTGGGGGAGAAGCCCACTTCCAGAAGGGAGAGGGGAGGCTGGGAACCTCAAACAGGACTGGTCCTTGGACAGTCTACATCGGTTGCCTTCCGTCAACAAGTGTCCGCAGAGCACAGAAGGTGAAGCCGTGGCTGACATGTTAACTTTTCGGGATAATTCCTGGTAGCAGAGCGGAAACAAGTGGTGTCGTCAGAAACACAGAGAGAGCATGAACAGAACAAGAAACAAAACAAAAGAAAACAAAAAACCAAAAAACCAAAAACCAAAAAAACCAAAAAAACCCAAAAAATCAGGAAGGAGAAAAAAAGCAAAACATTCAAAAAAAGGGAGGAAAAAAAACAATTGAAAAAAACCACAACCCAAGATCTGGTGAACTGGGTTTGTCATCTGTGCTACCTTTTCTTTTCTTTCTTTTCTTTTCATTCTTTCATTCGTTTGTTTTTGTGTTTGTTTCTGAGATATATATTATATATCATATATAAATATATATATGTATATATATACAGTCATTCCTTCATACAAAATTTGTCTATAGACAGTTTTGTACTGTTGTGGCAAGGTATATACATCCTTCTAGTTTAGAGGCTAGCTTGCTAAGGAATATTCTTTCATTCTTTCTTGCTTTTTTTCTTTTTGTTTTGTTTTGTTTTTTTTTGTTTGTTTGTTTTTTTGTTTGTTTTTTGTTTTTTTTTTCTCTCTAAGATATTTAATTTTTTAATGTGTTTATTTAAGGTTGGTCTTGTAGGCCGACTGATGAGACCATCTTTGCCTTGTCTTTGCCAGCAGGGTACTTATTGTCTCCTCTAGACCCATAGTCATTAGAACCGGAATCGCTCCGCTTGCTGTTTGCGCTATGCTTGGTTGGCGTGCCGGGGGGATGGCTCACCTGCCCGTTCTTCTCGTCTGAAAAAAGTTGTTTAATTACGTCAAAGAAGTTACTCAATGGGCTGCCTGGGTACACAAAACAGAGGAGACAAAAAAAGAAAGAAAGAAAGAAAGAAAGAAGGAAAAAAAAAAACGAGAGGGAAAGAGAGAGAAAAAGAGGAGAGAAAGAGAGAGAACAAACAAACAAATGAACAATGGGGTTTTTAACGAGAAGAACACGATGAGGAGATCCAGAGCCACGTGCGTGGGGGTGTGTGGGGGATGAAGACAATGAGCAGGAAGAGGAAGAGTGTTTAGGATAGGACACCTACAGAAATAAAGAACCTGGGAGCATGAAGCATCTCCGGGGAAGGTCCTAGATTGCTAGATTGCTGTTTCACCTAGCAGAAGGACACAGTACCATGCGACTGAAACAGGTCAGTCCATTACTAGGATTCACTTGGCCACTCCACATGGAAATGTCAGTGACTGGACACAGGCAAATCCCATCCTACTCCTGCTATTACAGACATGGGGTATAGCCATGTGGCTGCCCACTGATACTTCACTTAGCGGCTTTGCTAAGCTCTCTGTCTACACCAGGCATTAGGCTTTCCTTGCTTGCATTTTGTTTCTCCTTGCTACCTTGTCATGACTAAGCCTAAAGCATCTGAGCGCTCCAAGGGAAGCATCATTTGGAAAATGAGCTATAGCTGAGGTGAATGTTGCCATCTGCACATGTAGTCTGTGGTTTGCACTCGCAGGCTTCTAAGCACCTTCAGATCCTCCCTAAACAGGTACCTGGAAATGAAGATGCTGAATATGGAAGCAGGCTCTTATACATCTGCCTGTTTCTGGGACCTGAGAGGGTCAAGACCTACTCACTCACTGTTCTGAATTTATGATCTCTCCACAACACAGCCTCCATGACACTGATATGCATTCCAGTGCAGTTAGGAGCCAGACAGGGAGGTAGAGCTGTGTGCTACTGGAACAGGCATCTCTTTAAGCTAGCCCCTAGATCAGGCTGCAGTGTTAACAAGGATTGGGCACTGAATACAGCCTTCAATGCCATGTGGGCCTCCAGGCAGAACAGTTATCTGCACTTGATCTACTTCTGTGTTAGAGGTTGTGCAGAAGGTCATACCTGAGGAAGGGCTCTGGGGTGCTACCGAGGGAAAAGGACCAGCTACTTCCCTTTTTTGGGGAATTTCTAGTCCCTTTGTATTTTCTTGGATTGGGGGATTAATCTTTATCAAACACAGAAGGGGTCATACAAAACTCCTTGAACATGGATACTGAGGGTGTTATCTGATGTTCACCATGGAGGTGATGCCTATTCATGATCATTAAAATCTCATGATGGGTTTCTCAATATTGGGACTACTGGCTCTACCCTTCTATCAAATTCAAGTAATTTCTATCTCCAGCTCCTGAAAGGAAATGTATCTGCCTTCCAATGTGGCGGAAAGTTGTGAAGAGTGGAACCTTTCATCCCCAAGATGGGAACATTCTGTCCCAAACATAAGCAACCCAGTAACTACAGCAGGCAAGTACTTTCTGTGCACACCAATTCAACTGAAAAGTTTGTCGAGTACTTTCTTATTCTCTAATGGAAAATGCTAGACAGACATCATCATCTTACACAGAGAAAAATGAAATACATAGTATTTGTGCTCTGCAAAACTGAATGTGTTACTCTTTCTTTCCTGCCCTATGCTAACCAGGTAGTGGCTGTTTTCCCTTGCTTGCTAATGGACATTGAGAAAAACCAAATGCCTGGCAAATACAGTGAAGAATCTTATTAATCTAATTCATTCCTTGACTTCCTGTGCTTGCTGCTTTGTGGTCAAGGTTCTGTTTGCCCTCGTTCTGTCACTCAGTTACATCAAAGCTAAAAGCAACAGGCTGTGAGTTTCTGGAAGGGCATCATTCTCCCAGCTGACTGAAGCCTTAGTGATGGGCACAAACAACCAACCAGGCAGAGCACATATCTCAATTTCCAACTAAGAAGAGAAAGGCTTTCACTAAACTCAGTCACTTTGGGCTCAGGCCTCTCTGAGCTCCACCTGCTCCCTTCCACATGCATGCAAATGCTTGGCAAAGGGGACATCAGTTCCACATTTATGACTTCTACATCAGATATTCCCCTAAGCCTCCCTAGAACTGTTTTAGTTTTGTGGACATACACTTTGCACAGGCTCATTTTTATCCACTCAGACTCATTTCTACTTCTTTTAGGTGGATACCATTTTTCAATGAAAAGAGAAAAAAGAAAGCAAACACTCAGCCTTGAATGCAGGAATGTGGGCAGATCTGGTTCTCAGGTGGCTTTGGACCCCTCATCTTCATAAGCAAATGGAGTCAGCAGAGAGAATGAAAAAGAGCACTGAAAAAAATGCTGGAGAGGAAAAGACTGCTGGGTTGGGAGAAAAGAGTAGGGGAATATCTCTAGTTATGCAGCTGAGCAGTTTATTTAACGAGCTTAGAGGGAAAGAAGAGGGCAGAGTAAGCAGGACTCTGCAGGAATTAGGAAAGTCTTTTGTTTTCATATAGACAGGAACAGTGACAAAAGTACAACTTACAAGAATTGAGCAATAAACACTTTAGAATTTATACATCTTGTATTTGCTGAGTCCTGATACAGGACTTTTAGTCATCCTACTAAAATACACAGCCCATGTTTCATCCACGCTTTCTCCTCCCCATGCCCTACCAGCTTTCAAGTGCCTGGAGATTTATTGCAGCAAAAGTATTCAACAGTCTACTCTTTTTTGCCTGTATCACCACTGATTCCTTACAATCAGCGTTTTTCAGTTAAAATTTTAATGGGAGGTATGAAAATCCTTAGGGATGTTTAGAGAGCTACTGTAAACTAAAATAGGCCATTTCACTAACCCTTTCCTTCCTTTGCCTTTTGTACTTGTAATTAGTGGTAGGTAATCATGCCCTCCTGTCCTGGCAGTCAAGGAAAAACTGATGCTGGGCTGTTGTTCACACTGATCTTTGGACAGACAAGGAGTCCTCACGCTTTTACTCTGGAGATACACAAGAATGGGTCAGCTAGGCTGGAAGCATGAAGATGGTGCAGAGTGTTGCTCCTCTTAGTTCTCAGTTCCCTTTGAGGTTCTAAATCCAGTAAAACAAGACTTAAAAATGCAGGTGATGATGGATTGGAATAGGTTTTTCAGCAATCTTCCATGCCTAGCATTCAGTGCAAGATGTTTCTCTTACACCTGTAAGTCCATCATGGGGCCTCAAAAAGGCTGCCTTTCTTATTTCAGAAAGTGAGATGACATCCTATTTCCTCTGGACAGGGATGAAGGTTTGGCTCAGTGATTCTTCAGAACATCCCTGGTGTTTCATGCACAGACTAAGGTCTTCTTTCCCCTTGAGAGCAAATGTTCATCAGCACAGAGCAAAGAAAGTGTAAAGGGTAGAAAGGGTGAGAAACTGAGAGAAGGCTCAGAGGCAGGAGGGGAGGCTCAGGCATTAGGTTTATGTCTGTTAGGAGGAAATGGTATGTGCAGTTTTGAGTTAGTCCAAGGAGATGTTTGCTGCAAGACAGGGAAAGGGAATGGGTTTGAAACAAGCACTGAAGCTTATGAAAGGGTCATGTATACAAGGGGTGCTGAGAGAAATATATTTATGGAGAAGGAACTGGTTTGGGGCACCAGTGTGCAGCACTGTCACGGCCAAATATAATGAAAGAAGTAAAAGCTGTGAATGGACTTGAATACAAGTGCTAAAAAGAAGAAACAGGGCTAGAGATAGACACAAAAACATAGAAGGAAGCTGGGCAGGCAGTTTGTATCAACCCTCACAGTCCTCAATATATCATCTCTGTTCTTAGGAAGCCTGTGTGACACTGACCTAGCCCCAGTGGTGTCACCACTTTGAGAAGCCAAGTGAAAGTGGAGCACCCAGGTAAGAGAGGGAGAAAATAAGGGGAATCACTCCAGGCACCACAAGTGACACCAGGAAAGGATGCACCTGGCAAACACTCTGCTCTGACCTTGTAAAGATCCTTACAGCCTCCACAGAATGTAACAGCAGGCGGTGAACAAGCAGCTTCAGGACAAGCCTGGAGGCTTCAGTTACTGATTAAAGTCTGCTGTTTTGTAACATTTTTAAGACAGTCAGATAAGGACTTGGCCCTCTTTTCATTGAAGCAAATAGCAACATTCCCATTGATTTCACACAAGCAAACCCTGAGGCACCTCCTTCTCCTGTGAAACCATCTCTCTGAAGTCTATGTACTGTTATTGCACTAATCCTTGTGATGCTTAATACAAAAGTTGCACAAAACAAATATGCCATCTGTGGGACTATCCTCTACCTTTTCCTTCTGTATACCCTGAAATATTTTGAGTTTCTGCATACATATCTTGGGCTTTGGGAGAAAGTGAATCAGAAAACATATCTTCTGCAGTGGAAAGAGACATATTTTCCCAACCTGACTTCTCTTACTTCTTCCCCTGTTGCTTTCACATTTTTCCTGATTGTCTTTTGCCTGCCTCTGCTACTGAGGTTTTCCTCCTTTACTCATTTCTGACTCTTTAGCCCTTGTGTTTTTCATCCCTAGGTTGCTCTGTTTTGATAGCAGCTGTGGTTTCAGTGAACCATGTAACAAAAATCCAACTTCTTTCACGTAAAGCATTAAAACACTCCTTAAAGGGTGATCATCCATTTCCTTTTGAATCCGTTTTGCTACTTTTATAGAGTTCTAGCCCTCTTCATTAAGACCAGGCATTTTTTTGGTCTGTTTCCTTGGTTTCTGTTGGCAGAATCCCTTCTGCCTTCAGAAACAAATGACTTAAAATACAGAACTCACTCCAAGAGTATATGCAGTAAAAGGGATGACAGAAAGATAAAGTGGCCCCTTCCTCTTCATTTAGCTCTAGTACCATGTAGGAGTCTCCCTCTAGACTGGAAAGGCCCCAGCCTAGGGGCTGTACAAATCCTGTACAAATCCAAATCAGACAGATGCCTCGCCCAGCTCACTATTGACAGAAAGACTGTGAACAAGTCCAGTTTCTTGGCAGGAAACCTGAACTGCAGCTAGGATAGGTGACTTACTTTCCAGAGTCCTTAGACTCTGCCAGTAAAAATGCCAAATGTCTGCAAGAACAAACTGCAGAACTACTGCAGAACTACTGCAGAACTGAGGCTGTCACAGCATTGGCACACGTATCCATGCCACCAGCAGGTGGGAACTTCCAATTGCTACTCATCTGGGCAAATCTGACCAAGCAACCTAACATTCAAATGCTCTATAACCCATTCTTGTTCTCACTCCCCTAAAACATCCCATATCCTCTGCAGGAGGGTGGCCCAATATTTGTGTCTAGTATCCAGATAGTCACTCTCTGTCTTGCACATTTTTTTGCTCACTCTCATAAATCCACAATGAAGCTGAGATGGAGTTCAGCCTCTCCTCACAGTATTACTGAGGCAGGTAGCTCTGGAATAATGATTTAGGGAATGGTGAACACAGCTCTGCAGGAGGCAGCAGTAAGGAGACGGGCCTCATCCCTTCAGGGCTTTGCTGCCTAAGGCATGAGTAAGGAATCAGGAACCAAATGCCTTTGTTACTGATGAAAAGCTCTGGCCAATCCAGCACCACCACGTAACATTCAAAAAAGGAGACATGATGATGGAGAGGACAGAATCATACATTCATTTGGACAGCTGGTGGCACTGAAAGAGCAGGCAAGGATAGTGGTGGGACGAAGAGATGCCAGATTCTGTTATGGAGACATGCTCTTCTGGCAAATTGGCTGGTAAAGGTTTAAGCCCATGAGTTTTTAAGCCCATGCCTGTCCTTTTATACAGATCTGCCTGCACAAGTGTGTGTTAAGAGGAGAAACTGATGACACACACCTGCAAAACCACAGCAAATGACAGCATTGTTGCTACCCATTCTCTTAGAGATTTCTGCAGCTTTATTCCTGTCTTTTCTGCCTATAAAAATACCAGAAATGTACTGGCACTTAATAATACAATTTTGATATTTTCTGCCAGATGGATGTTCACATATTATGTTATGGGTTTCAAGTTCTTCAACCTGTTCGTAAGGAGATAGATGACCTGTGCATGCTGGTGAAATGTTGCTTTCTCATTTCCACTGAACAAATCACTTCAAAATATGATTTCATCTTCTGGGAAGGCCATCTCAAACTTAGCTTAGTACAACAAGCAAGTATTTCCATGTAGCTTCCTGGAACATTGACTATCATAAATAAGGCACTGTGATCTTAATTAAGAGTGAGATGTCTGTGTTTTCTGTATTAGACATTAGTATAGAGAAAGAGGCAAAGATCTTGCACTGTGTAGTAAAAATCTAACCATCTCTGTCAAAATAGGATCTGACATGAATCAAATAGTTCCATCTGGATTAACTTTAAGTGCCAAGTTGACTTTTTTGTGGCTACCTTCTTTAACAGGGCAAAACATGAGGCATGAATTGGAAAAGAAATGTCTCCCCAACACAACACTAGATATAGAATTACAGTATGTAGGGAGTCAGCCATTCCTTTGGACAGCAAAGGATACTGGCAGAATGGGCAGGGATAACTGATAAACCTTTAGAACCACTGACTTATCTTACTTGCTGTGATCCACTCAAATTGAATGAGTATTTAATCTCTCAGGTGTGTCTTCCATTTGTCTCTGGGTCACAATATGAATTGGAGAGCCAGCCATGCTCAGAAAAAACAGGAGCCAGCACATTTTTCAGGAATGTTAATAAAACCCCATTGTTCTGACCACCTCATGGTGTGGCAGTGCTCACAAGAGCCTTTCAGCTGAGAGGGCAGCCTGTGGTTTTTTCTGCAGGTTTTGACACCAATATTTCTGCCAACAGTTGCAACTTTTTGACTGCAAATCACCAACCTCCTCTCCCATCAAACAACTACTTTGAGAAGTGCAATTACTCTACTTATTGACAATATGGGTGAGGACCACTTCTAAGTATACCAAGTCCAGGTATTTGCTGCTTTTACTAAAACCAAAAACTGACTCTAAATAAACACTCACAAAGCTACAGGCTGCAATTGCAACCCAAATGTGATGCAACCAGTTTGAAACTACAAAATGTTTCCTAACTTCTCAAGTAGATTGGAATGCTACTGGCATGGGCTTGTGTCTGTATGAATCAAACTGTGATTGCTGGGAGCTACAAAGAGAAGCTTATACTGCAGCATGGTTCTCTGTGTGCAGAGGATGACTGGCCATGGCCAGCAAGATCAGATGGCTCTGAATAGAAAAAATCTCAAGTCCCAAACACTGGAAACAAAAGATCTGAGAGAGATACACTGGTGAGATATAAAAGGCAAGTGGATTTGCTGTGCTTCTGGTTCAATCAGATAATTTTGGTGACAGCCACTGGTGACCAAAAGGACTCAAAAAGCTTTTTGTTTAACTCTGGTGCCAAGAATCCAGGTTTTCAGTTGTAAGCAGCAATATTAGACAAATGTTTAAAAGTAAACACAAGGCCTTATTTCCAGCCTGCATAGGGTTATTGTCCAAGATTTTGCAGGAATGGATGGTTGTACAGTGCCTAACATGACAGCATCACCTGAATGGAGCTGCATTAATTATCTAACTCACATTCTCTTCCTCTTCTCATCACTCTCTTTCCATGCCACTGTGCCACTGAGGTAACTGAAGAGTTTATTCAGACTCATCAGAGAGGGAGAATAACAAGCAAAGATTGCCTTACTTAAAAGTAAAATTCATCCTTGGATAGTGTGAAGACTGGGAAATTTACAGTCTTCCTGGGTTAATCTCAGAAGGCAAAGCGGAGGAAAAGGCAGGCTTTTCAGAGGTTCCTGTCAGCAGCCAGCACCTTGGCAAAACATACTTGCCAAGGACTCAAAAAAACTGGGAATGGCTGGGAAGGGGAGCTATATCAAAGGCTATATGCCAGACCTACCATGAAACCAATCACCCAAAGAAATTCTCAGCTCACTACATGAAAGACTTGAAGTTTGTGAGCTAAAGTTTGTGAAGACTCTTTCCTAACCAAGGACTACTGAAATGGTAACATGAGCTTCTGTGTGCTGTGTATCACTGGTTCCAGATCCAATGTGTTTATTAGATGTGTGAATGATACTTGCTTTCCAATTCCCAGCTTTGTCGTTGAAGCTGAAGGGCTTTTCAGTTTATGTATTGTCTTGATTTTTGTTTTTAATGTAAAGGCTTTGCAGAACCTATTAGAACCTTAATTATACAACCTATTCTTCAGTGAGATAGACATAAATACCAGACTAGATGGTAATAAACAGTTCTCTCAATCCTGCTTCAAAAGAAACAGAATCCAGCTTGTCCTTCTACAGCTGTGCTGATTTTATAAGGCTTAATTACAGCACATAAAATGGTAAAGCTTATTTGTCACTAAACTGATTTGGCTGAGAATATACACAGGAATAGATCAGCTAAAGTATCACTCCTGTAGATGCTTTTCAGGTTACAGATGCATTTTATATGCAAATATTTTAATTTTAACAAGGCAAATTTAATCTTATGAACAGACTTCATGGAAACCAATCAAGTCTTTCTGACAAAGGCAATGACCATTCCCCTGCTGAGATGGGTGAAAAAATAAAATATTTCACTCCAGCATGCATTTCAATTCTTTATGAGCCAAATTCTTTTCTTCTATTGTGAAATACTACAAGTTGACAGCAGTTTTCTAGTTTGCACAGGTAGGGTTGATGCAGTAGCAGTTGTGCCATTTGGATACTGGTAGCTCCTATGACAAACCTGTTCAACATTAACTTTTTTTCTCAATGCCACCGGCTGTATGCAAAATCACTTCTCAGACTGCTAATCACTGCTAGCAGAAGATGAGATAACATTTAAAGGACTAAACAAATTTGCCTTGCTGTTAATTACAGCTTTTAGTGGTTTTTAGTGGGTGAAAACACGTTCCTTGTTCCCACCAGAGCTTTCACAGGGCTGAGCCAGACCTAAGGAACCTGATTAGCAATTCCTGCTACAGTGTTCTCTTTTTGCAAGAATGACTTCCTGTGCTCACTGTCAGAACAGGGAACAACAAAATCCCCAGAGGATACCGTTTTTTCATACACTATTTGTTGTTTTTAGATGAACATCGTGTCAACATCACAGAGGTTTCTCATCTTCAGAACCCCAGAGAATGGTTTGCCAAAAATTGGCTAAATACTCACAACCTTCCCTTTCACTCCCTGCCTAAACCACGGGTGAGCTCCAGCAGAAGAAAGAGCTCTTTACTCATACACGAGAGTGGAATTCAGCATGGTGCAGTCACCATAGCTTACACTGTTTGTGAGTTCACTAACAGGAATGCGATTTAAAGGAAACAGCTCCATTAAACCCCTACAGGCAATCCTGTCTCTTCTCTCTCCCTCTGTCTTCTGTCTGTGCTGCAGCTGCCACAAAACAGTCTCCTTGCTGGCCTTCACCTTGTCCTCTTTGTCCCTTGTTGGATTGCTGCTGACAGGGTGACAGCTGGAGGGTCTGCATAAACTGTGAATGAGCAGTGATGCTCTCCACCTAGAGAATGCAGGGTACTGGCCGGTTATCTCTATAGCTCAATTAACTTGCAAGCAATCATCAGAATCAGCATTTTGGTTTTTTTATATGATGTGAATGCCAGATTCCAGGCAAGAAACAAAGTCTTGAGGAAGAAGAGAGATTTGTTGTCTGATGCCTTTGAGAAACTGAAGGTCTGAAATAAGTCTTAATGAAATCAGAAAAGTCACCCAAGATATTAAATGAACTTTCAGAGCAAAGGAAAAACTCCCACCAGCAAAGCTGCAACTTAAAGGAAAGAGATTGCCTGAAACACAAGAAACAGGCCAAATTCTGCCTCAGTCACACATGCATAAACCTAATATTATCTCCACCATGACAACTTCCCTTTATGGTTACAGACTCCAGAACAATTGCAGAACAACTTTCTTCAGTTAATGAAGAGGTAGTGTGGCGGCTGCAGGTCCAGCTGCAGAGCAGCACCAGCTCAGTGAACACTTCCCTAGCATCTTGTCTTCCCTTTCACAGAGATATCTGAATTCAACCTAGATACCAGGACAGAAATCTAAAGAGAACAGACTTCTCTCAATTGGAATCTTTCTGTACAAGACATGAATAATAGGACAAAAACATCTCTCAGTATTTGGTATTTCCATTGTGGTATTTGGAGCAGTGACTAGAAGCAAGAGTAAGGAAAGAAAGAATACAGTCCATGTGTGCAGGGAGGGGAGGGAAGGCTAGGGACAAGTTAACCCCAATTCAGGTAAGCCCGAGCAAGCTGAACTGAATGTTTTGAAGGAAATGTTTTTCTTATTCCTAGCAAGATTCCAAATCTTCAGTAGATTCACTACTCCAGCTAGAGACACAGCATCCTTCCCCAAGTCCAGAGTGGAACTATGACAGTTTCCACTAGCCAAGTGTCAGACATAATATGCAGTGTCTTACAGAGAATTTAAAAGGGCCCTACCCCAAGGACATCTGGGGAAGAAGGAAGTGGATGCAAAATGGAGTTAAATAACACAGCATTCCTGTCTCAACAAATAGCAGGAAACCAAGGGAGACAGCAGCTAGCAGGGCAGCATTCAGCTTCACTGCAAAAAAGGGACTGAAGAATCATGAATCAACATCAGCAAGTAAAGAAAAGAGGAAACAAAATCAGAAAAGAAAAAGAAAATCACTGGCCTGGGTTACAGTGAGAGAGGGTTTCTCAAGTGTAACACCACACATCTGTGCTATGAAGGGGAAAGCTGTGGTGGAGCCTGTGCATCTGTGCATGAATGGGGAGGAACAGAAAAAGGGATATGTGCTTGTGTCCTCCAGGCGACTGAAAGACATAGTGGGTTGTTACGGGGTGGGGAGTCTTGAAAAGAGCGTGGGGGAGCAGGGATAGGGAAGAGAGGAGGTGAGGACAGGACGGCGCATTATTATGTTGCTCAGCAGGGGCTGGGGAAGGTGAAAAGGCAGAAGGGAAGGAAGTTCTTACCACATTTGGAAAGTCTGCCAGTCATCAACTCCATACAGTTAGTAGTGTCTGGATCATAGAACGGAAAGAGGAGGGAGGGAGGGAAAAACATAAAAAAAGGTTTCCATACCTCTGTGCATAAAGTAGTAACTTAGCACATTATTACCTGAAGCAGGAAACATATACACATCTTGGTGTTTACACAACCCAGGCCAAATTCTGCCACCCACTCTATGCCAGTGCAAACCTGACCCTGTGACTGAGAGTGGAGCTGCTTCAGTACTGCTGCCTCCACTTACCCTGTTATCGTAGCTAGAGGTATTTATGAGATGTGGGAAATACTCTGCCACCACATTAGCAAACTATAAGCCTTGAATACAGTGTTTCACCTGGCTAACTTTGCAAATTAGCCTGCATAAGCCAAGAAATATTCAGCCAGTTCATATATCTACATAAAAAACCTGGAGAGTGGGAAGAAATCGAGCCCATGCTATTGGACATAGAGTGAGGCTAATTATACAGCTCAAACCATCTTTTAAACCCCAAAGGATAATTTCGAAGTTTCAATCTAACTCTCTCATTCAGTGTAATCTCTTACTGCTCTTGGGAAAGGGTGGCAGAATCTGGCCCTCAAGACATTACTGTCCACTTTGTGTATAGCTCTTATTGCCACAGACTCTGGGTGTTTCTTAGGTGCAACAAGCAGAAGGAGCTCCACATGTCAGCTTTAAAACAGAAAGGCCCAGCCCAGCTGGACACTTCCATGTGGAACCTGCTGGCAAGCCAGATCTGCTGCTGTCAGCCAGGATTCCCTTGCATTTGGGATCTAAATCACTGTGCTCCTGGGCAATGTGGAGTATTCACTGCTGACCAGGTGGCTACCAGTTAAAGCACTCAGATCTGTCTCAGATCTCCTCTTGCCTGGGCTCTTGATGGTACACTTGGGTATTCAAAAAATAGGCTTCCTGGAAACATGCACACAAATGCTGAAAATCCCTAATTGCCAGGAAGCTTGAACTACTACCTATCTGCTATAAAGTCTGCAGGACAGAGGGGAAGATAATTTCTCAGCATTCCTCCCCTTAAATATTGAGAAAAGTAATTTCATAAGAGAAGGAAGGGGTGCTTGATATGCTTGGGTGAGCTGAACTCATACTAGAAGAGCGTGGATATGCATCTCTGCTGATGCAGCCAGGCCTGTTCTGCACAGATCACCTGGGAAAGCAGGGAGTAGAGAGGGCAGCTGCTTGGTCCAGTGACACTGGTCAAAGCATCTAAGCAGTGGTTACATGCTCCCCATCCCTGAGGCTGAATGAGGTCATTGGGAGATAATACCCATGGAAGTTCTCTCAGAAAGGCATAAGACTGAGAGAAAGAAGGACTGAAGTGAAGGATAAGAGAACATTCAAGATCTAGAACTATATAACAGAGGTGTCAGAGAGGCCAGGATTTTACCTGCCTTTGAAATTCTTCACCTGCTCTGGCAGGCAAATTATTTACTATACAATACAATTTCAATACATTTCTCCCTGAAGATGACAAGCAGGTTTGAGAAGTGCCTACAGCTGTCAATGACTAGTCAATGACTAGAAGTCCCACTCATGGGTCTGTATAATTTTCTTTCTTTACTAACTTGGACAACTTTGTTTCCTGTTTTTTAGGGGTTCTGATCAGCCCCCCAGAATCACCTACACTTTGCTGTAATGCAGAGTGATGCAGATCTACAGTGGTAGACCCCAGAGCATTCACATAACCATTAGCAGAACTTACAGTAATTTCACACTCGTAAGCCGCACCCGGTTATTAGCCGCACTTCCAGGTAGCCGGGAAGACCACGGAATTTGTCCATAAATAAGCCGCACCGGGTGATAAGCTGCACTTTTTTTTTAAAAGCGAGGATCCGTGTGCAACAAAGTAACGAGTTAGTAAAAGAATCGCACGAGCGTGGGGTTTGGTGTCAGGTGCTCAATTTGCAAACAGTTTTCACAGACCCGAGAAGCCTTTAAATGCAGCCCCAGGCATCCTCCCCGTGCTGCGGGCCGCGGCACTCCCGCCCTTGGCAGCGGCGGCGGCTCCCCGGACCACTCAAAAGCAGCAGCTTGCCAGCGAAGCCGGCGGCGGCTTGGCGGGCTGACTGCGCCAAGGCAGCGAAGCCAACTCGGTGGGCTGGCTGCGTGAAGTTGGTGGCGGCTCGCTGCCAGTGGCAGTGGCCAGTGGCTCTGGCTCACCACCCACCCGGCAACGGTTTTGCGGCAGCTCCCTGCCCAGCAGCGGCTCCGCAGCAGCTCCCTCCCCAAGCAGCTTGCACTTCTGGTTTGGCATTTCGCTGGAATTTGTCCATAAATAAGCCACACTGGTGATTAGCCGCACTTCGGGGATCAGTTCAATTCTTCAGTGAAATAGGCTTATCAGTGTGAAATTACTGTAGCTTTGAAAGAAAACGTAAGAGCAAAGAAAACCTCCAACATGATCAGAAGACTGTTTCTGACTCCCACCTCTAACACCTGAAATGTTCCCCTCAAGTTTATCTAGACTGACTGGCCACTCAGTAACCAGAAATCTGGAAACCAAAAAGCAGTATTTGGAAAATATCAGAGCAGGTAAACATTGTGGCTGGTTATTAAGATCCTCCTGAAACTGGTATTTCTGTTTCATTCTTCACTTTGGCAAATTAAAAAGTAATCGTGTCTCCAGAAGTTAATACTGCCTTTTTTCCCAAGTCATCTGCAGTCAGCACAGCTCTCTTTAGAACTTAAAGCCAGCTGTGTCACAGGTCTACATACATTAGTTGTCTGATTAAAATACAAGCTGAAAGATCTACACACAAAAAAAGGATTGTAACAGAGCCTTTCTGACAGCAGAATATCTTGGGCTCTAGACCCCATTTGGTTCCCAAAAAGTAAATTTGCATGTTATAAGAATTAATTTTGATGGATAAAGAAAATTTTATGAAATTTAAGACCATGGAAAGAAAATCAAATTAACACAAATAAAACCTCTAATTTGCCTTTCTTAAAACTTTTATGCACAACTATGCTTTGAATTTTCTGTGTTGTCAGGGCTAGTCCCAGGAATTGCACAGGAATTAATTTTTATTTGTATTGTCTTTCCAACACCCGATCAGATTGTTTTTTCCCCAATTCCTAAGGCAGAGCCAGAGCTCATAGTGCATCACTTGAAAGACAGAGTGTTAATGTGTCTTCAGCTTCTCTTTTAGAATAATTACTTTAATACTTATTTCACTTCCATCATATTGTAACATCTGCTTTAGTAAATACTCTATGTGATAAAATATTCCATCATTTTAAAGCAGAATTTTTATTCTAACTGGAAGTCGTAAGATTCTTGCCAGTCAGCTTCTGCTCCTGGATAGTAATCCATAATCCAGTGACTGTGAGATTCAGGTGGTATGAGAAGTGAATAAAGCCAGGGTCCAAAAGCTTTTAACTGTCTTAGAAGCACTGATGGGTCATGTAGCTGCATTTTTAATGTGCTCTGTTTACTTTTTTAATTAAAACACAGTGGCAGTGTCAGCTCTCACTCCTTCTGATGATAACGCAATTCTTTATTTTATAGGAATTGCTGATGTCACTCACACTTTGGATTTGATCAAGACTCTTTCATAAATGATACCCATTTCAGTTCATTAACAGGTGGTAAATGCTTTGGTTAAAATAAGACCTCCCTTCAAAAGGCCAAACAAGCTCTGAATCCATTAAAAACGACTAAAGTCCTGTTGATTTTTTCTTTCCCAATTGTCTTTATTCTTTAATTTCTATCCTACATAATTTTCACAAGAAAGCTGCCTAGTCTGTGATGCTCCTCATATCTCTGAGACCCAGGAAATCTCACCCAAACAGCTGCTCCTCTGAGATCTCCAAATGCAGATCCTAGAAAATCCAAATCTGGATCCCAGAAAGCACTGAGCAGCTCCTGCCAGATGCTCACAGTCCCCAGTAAACACTTCACTAAGGGAGATGGTGTCAAGGGAGCCACCAGCTCCTCTGGTCCATGGCAGTTATCATGCAGATTGAAATTCCCCAGTGTTTTTGTGCTTATTTGAAATTCTCTGTTTTCCTATCAAAACTCTGGAGAGCTTGGACTTTTTTCCTACATGCTTTATTTCTGGACTACCAGAGACTACTTCAGTTAATTTTAATGAAGGCTATTCAGTAATAATATTAAAGACGTTTAGGAAAAACATAGTGCTCTGCCAATCCAACCAGGCATTACAGGGTACTTTTTGTAGGTGGAACTATGATAGCAAGATGAAGTAATTACCCTAGACACTACAAGAGTGTAAGACAAAGGGTCACAGAAGATTCCAGGAAACAAACAACCTTGAGACCTGAATGAGCCCCAGAAAAAGTGACCTGTCATCCAATTCCAAACTGGCATTCGCAGAGTCCATCTTTTGAATCTGCAGCTGGAAGTTTACTCTGTAAAGCACTTCATTTTTTTCTTACTCTCTTTTCCATCTTGATAAAATCTTGCACACATTTGGAAACCGTAGGTTTCTTACTTTTGGTAGGTTTTTTTGGTAGCAATTTGCCAGCCCACAGCTCTTATGAGCTATAAAATACCTGGAATTCACAGATTCAGTGCTCTAGCAAGAATTTGCACTGACCTGTTTTGAAACTGCATATGGTCTCTAAACACTTGTTTATGCTGATGAAAGGCACTTCCAGCAGTAACAGTGAGATTCTCTGAAACTGGAGACATGAGTACTGAAAATCTGATATGAAGCCAATAAATATAATAAGGAAACAAAAAACCTTTTACAAAGAAGTTATAAAGGTTATTTCAGTACTGCTGATTGCCCAGAACATGGGAAAATGGGAAAAATCAGAATATATAGCATCCCACACTTAAAACCAAAGCTGAGAGAAGCAAGAAAATATTAGGGAAATAAAAATTGCTACCCTGTGAATGATCACAGATGGCTTTTGCTTGTCCCTATTCACCAGCTGCTACTATTACTCTTTCATGCAAAGGCATCAGAGAAAAACAGATCATGATTTAATGGAAGGAGTGCTGGGTTGAAACAAAGGAACAAATGTGAGATATCGTCCTCCATGGAGAGAGATCTTTTTATCCCAGCAAAGGGCAGTGTGCCCAGGGATTACCTAAGTAGAGATTCTGAGTCTAAGGGCCCTGGATGGAGCCATTAATGAACAAGAGACAAGGCTGACTGCTCACAGTGAGACTCCCTCTTATCCCAAAGGGGTCCTTTCATGGTCTCACTGAGCATAATGGCTTTTGTGAGACCAGTAACAAGCACACATGGACAACTATTCTGGTTCAGACCAAAGGACAAAACCATCTGAGAGCCAGACTTGATGATCCTTGCAGGTTCTTCTCAGCTCAGAATATTCTGTGATCTGTGATCTGGTGCTCTGCTTCCCTCAGCAGCCCAACAGATACACAGGAGTGAAAGAGCAGGCAAGGCATACAGAAAGCAATTCTCCTACCACTGCCTCACTCACCACTGTCAGGTCGGAGATTTCCTGAAACCGCTGTAGTTTCTCTGTTTAGCAATCCCCAAAAGACTTATCCAATCTCCCTGTAAGTAAGAAGTACTCAGGGGAAGATGAGCATCTGTAAGTTCCTCACATTCAGAACCTGTTTCAGCAAGGAGTTCCACCAGTTCTAGATTACATGAAGAAACGTTTTCAAATTGCTTCTTAGGTACTTGGCTTCTACTATCTTATGCTGGCCTCTAGTTTCTTTCATTAGGAAGGAAAAATGAACAGTCAATCTCTATCTACTTGTTCTATGCAAGTCATGAGTCACAGGCCTGGTATTGTCTCAGCAGTTATGACATAGAGGTCCTGAAACATTAGGATATAAAGTTGGTATGTTGCACTAAATTTGTCCGTCGAGACAGTAGATTTTAGAAGCATTACATTAACTTTTGGAATGGATTTAATTTATTTACACTTTCTTTCAGGTAAGGTAGGGAATCTATTTTCCTGCTTCAGAGTATGCCAGAAGAAATACACACAGGCAGTCTTAGAAAGAAAAAATGGAAGTGAATGAAGGAATATATGGAGGAAGGGATATTATAAGGTGCTCAAATGTGACACAGAAACATATCTGCCTAAATCAGGTACACAACAGGCTCACACACGCACACACAGATGCATGGGCAACATGACATCTACAAACATTGTTTTCAGCTGGAGGAATGAAAAAGAGGAAAATGCATTCTGAAACCCAGGCAGGCCGGCTCAGGGGGCTGGGATGCTGCACAGCAAATCAGAGGGGCAGCAGAGAGAATGACTCTCACTGCCATATGTCCATTAGGCCTTGCTGTTCTGCTTTATACTGAATTAATTAAATCTTCCCCTTCTGCAGGTCTCCCTTTACACATCTTTCACAGATTGTTTCCATCATCCCACCTGTAACAGCATCAGAACTACAAGGCAGGAGAGGCAAGACACATAGGATGTGTCTGTGCATGAGGAGCTGGGAAAAGCTCCAGTGCTGAACCAGAGCTGCTGGTCAGGGGACATGCTCAGAGCCATGGGGGCACAGAGCCTAAGTGAAGGTGAGCTCAACCTGTTGCAGCAGCAGACTGCCTACAGAGTATCCTCAAGCCATGAACCTGAACAGGGCCCAACCACCACAATCCCTATGCAGTGTTCAGGGCTGCCAATAGGGGAGAAGGGAAACAGAGACGACTTTGCTTTGTTTCTAGTGAGAAATGCTGATTAATTCCATGACAATTTCTAGGAAGATTTTGCACACATTTCCAACCAGACACCCAGCTAAGCAAGGCGCTGAATGTGAACTCTTCAGTCCTTTATCCCTTTACTTCTCCTTACTCTCACTGGCATGGGATGTGAACTACTGGGATACCCTACTTTGATGCAAAGGTTGTCTCTTTTTTGGTAACAATCCCTTATTTCCCTTCCCTTCATTTTCTCTCTTTCCTGTATGCTGCTGCAACCTGAAATTCTCAGGTTGACTTCTCACATTTTCAAGAGACTTGCATATTCCTGATCAGGTCAGGTGGTGTGATACAGAACACCAAAGGATTTGGCACCCTTTCTTGTGAGCTGTTTTGCCTGGGTAAGTCCCCAGACCAGGGAATTCTCAGTTTTAAATTTCAAGACACTATTAATTTTGGTTTTGCTCCATGTGGAGTTATCTGTTCCACTCTGGCATTAGAGGTCAGAACAATAGACTCTGCTAGAACCATATACTCTCATGTAGCTTCAGGCAGTAGAAATAATATGATTTTTCTATTCCAGAACCAAAGCAAAACTGTAATTCAGATGCATTTCTCATAGCAGAGTATGCCCATAACATTTCCCTGAGTCTTTGTTAGATGAATGGTGTTTATTCCTGCTATGATATGGCTTTCTTAGGGAGATATCCTGCTTCACATGCAACTATGCAAGAGGGTTCAAGTTTTTCTATAGAGCCTCAGTAGCTAGCACATATTAGGGTGAAGAAGTTGAAAGATATCATCAAGTTATTTACTTTATAAACCATTTCTTCCTCATAGGAAAGTAAGGGTACATTTCACTCCAGAAGAAACGAGGAATGGTCGAATCTCGTCCACGCATCAGGAGTAATAAGAAATATGTTTAAAGGATGCATTTCTATCTCAATCCCCTCACTCTCACTTTGCCTCAGCATTTCCCAAGAGGAAGGGCTGGCAGAAAATTCTAGCTGCTTCCTTGAGTTTGATTTAATTTTAGAAGTCCAGACAGCAAAAACCTGAATCAACCATAGTTATAGGGTCCTCATTTTCCCAGCTTCTGAACAGAATAACCCACGTGCTGGGCACCATTGTATTCCAGCATGCAGAAGGGACAGGCAGTGCTGGAGGCCAAAAGCAAAGTGGACACTGAACTGAGCATATTTCTGTGTCAGGTACTAGGCATACACACTTCTAGATGCAGTTATTTTATCTTTGGATGCTAAAGCCACACTGTTAGACCAGAAGGATGTAACTCTTATGTGCAATGAGCCAAGGACATCTGTGACTTAATTGTAGGACGCAATGCCAACTTAACGCCCCCACTTTTGTCTTGGCTTGTTCACACAAGGGTCAAGAACATAATTTAGCTCTAAAGCATAATATTATTTACTTCCTTTTCATCTCCCACTCCTTCTGCCTCACTATCTTCTGCTGCAGCCTCTGCTTTTCACCTTGATCCTATTTATTCCCAGTATCTGCACATTCTTTCTGCTTTTCCATACTGTTTCTTCCTTGACACATTGTCAATAGCTTATCTGTCTCAAGTTTTCAACTTTCACCTTCTTCTTTGTTCTGTCCTTTTAGAGGATGGAAGACTTACCACTGAGATTTTGTGTGTGTGTGTGTGTTTGTGTACAACCACTGCAGTGTTCACACCTGCTACATAATGATGGGATGAGGCCAGTTTCTGTATTATCAATTCAAGCTGCCTGCACATCCAGATTGATGTCATTGCACAGGGTCACACACATGAGGCTTTCTCTACCACCATGAGGAATTGAAATTTACTTTTCAAATGGATAAAATATAGCTTCTGCAGGACTTTAGTATAGAATTTGTGCTACCTCAGTGTTGAGAATTGGATCACACTGCTGGAAACTATTAGCCACCTTCTGACCATATGTTAATGGCTAAGTTAAAAGTAGCTCTCAAGTTTGTTCAGGGACTCACTGAAGTTGGCAGTTTCTAAAGTACGGCTGAAGAGTTTGAAAATCAAGTATCCTCTAGAAAATGTCCCTAGTCTGGGAGATTCTGGAGCTGGAGAAAATCTGGAAGATCTGTTGATGGTGCAGCTTTTGATGGAGAAGTGGGCAAATGGCTCTTTGGGCGGGCAGAGGGCAGAAGTTGTTCAACTGGGGAATGCGCTGGGAGCACTGGAGGGGGAATGAGAAACGGAGGAGTAGGGTGGGAGCAGGGAGTTACTGCTCTGTCTGAATGGAGCTCGTTTTTTGCATTAATCAGAGGGATGGCCTCCCTCAGCCTCTTGCTATGGAGGCATTTCACCTTCTTGTCCCTCTGAAGGTGGTGGACAGTAGAAGCCACTTACCTGATAACTGCTGCACTGAAGGCTGGTCATGTGTGCTTAACAACTGTGCCTGAATGGTTTCTACTACCCTCTTAAAGCGACGGCTTGGACCTGTGAGGAGAGAAGAGGCACAAGTGGCTGTGAGAGCAATGGGAGCCAAGCCCACAAACAAGGCTGCAGGGGAAGGATCACATGCCTCTTCCCTTCAGTCTTGTCCTCAGAAGTGTCCTGACTGTGTGTCTGTCCTTTAGCCAAAGGGACTATGGTGTACTGGACTCAACAGAAGAGGAATGGCTTTGGGACTTCGTAAAGACAGAAAAGGTGAGGGGGTCTGTTTGTTTGTTGCTATCCCGTGGGGGGTACGTGGCCACCCAGAAGAAAACAGTGAATGCATGTTTCTGTCAGAAGGAAGAAAATATGGCCTCAGAGTGCCCAGCTGAGATGCAGGGATTTTTAATGAAACAGGGAGCCAGTATCATGAGTTACACCAACACTGGAGTGCAGAGCTGCCATTTTAGCACTAATCATGGCAGTGCCAACTTAACCTCTTTGGGAATCTCCTTCCCTCCTTGCATTTCCATCACTACCAACGCCATTTTTGTTCCTGATATCCTCCTTGCCCCTGACTGAATTTTCCTGAGGTTAAGCCAATTTCATTTTTTCCTCTGGCAGAGCAATTTGCAGGCCTCTATTATCAGCAAGGACCAAGCCAGCTCGCACCGATTTTAGAGCTTTGCCATGGTTACCTGATAAGAGTGTGAAAGTGACAGAATAGATCCCGTTCTCCTTTTGCGCCTCTCCCCCTTCTGTGTAAGTTATGTCCACCTGGAACTTCACTGGCTTCTGGAAGACAGCAGGACCTCCTGTGGACTTATATTCTGCACGGAAACTTGTCTGCGAGATGACACTGTGACTGAGACTTGGGATCTGAAAGAGGTTGGTAGAAGCAGATAGTAGAACGAGTGCTAAAGGGAAAAAAACTGCAAAATTCTGTCTATAACAACCGACATTTCCAGAATGAATAACTTTTGCTAGATTTGCTTCTGGTCTTGAATTTGTAATGTACAGTGTTCTTGTGAAATGAGCAAGAGCATAGTTTGCTGGGCACCACAGAAAGTGCACTGCTGCCTACAGGACTGACCTAAATCTAAGGGTTGAATATTGGTGGAATACCCAACACACGTACGAATTTACACGTTTCTCAACTTCATACTCTCAGTCTTTCTTTTCCTCCCCATACACCAGTTCTGAGAAATGCCTTTTGCTGAGCAGAAGTGATTTTAAGGGAGTGGGCAGAAAAGCCAGTGGGATATAAAACTGAATATAAAAAACACCTAAGTAGCATGGTCTGATCTCACAGGTCAGCACAGATCCTGTTTTGAGCAGGAGACCTCCTGAAGACCTTTCCAGATTCAGTTGCTTGGTGATTCTATGTCAGGTGGACATCAGGACACTTAAAGGGCCTGGGATATTCATAGGGAAAGCATGCCTGCAAATAACTCACTCAAACTTCTATCAACACGTAAAAGAACTCTGAGAAGTCTTTGTGACATCATCCAACATCTGTATATTCAGAACCATGGTGAAATTTCACAACTTCCTAATTTTCAAGCAGTTACCTTTCACACTTTCCTCCAAGATTTAACAACATACTCATATTCTATTTATTGCTTCATAAAGGACCAGATTAAAAAAACCCAAACAAATTACTTGGAAATCTGGTCACTAATCTCTAGAAGGAAAAATGAAGGTAAGTTCTTTGAGAAGCTGACTTCATGGGGTTAATTAGCAGGCTATGACAATGCATTTAAATCTGGATGTTGTTGTAAGAGACAATTCACTGGTTTTGCACACAAATCCCTACATCACACCTAAACCACATGTGAGGTATGCACAGGACCACCAGTATAGACAACAGAACACACTACACCACAATATAAACCCAAAAGCACAGCTAAATGCATGAAATTGATACAGTAATGTGGCTGCTTGTAACCAACTTAGGATGGACACCAATGTCTGATCCCACTACTAGACTGCACTTACTCCTTGTGTGCTTGTACAGCAACAATGGTTATGGCTAATTTTTTGGAAGAAGTTCATTTCAGAATCACAAAGACTAAAACAGAGTTCAGTATTTTGTGGAAAAACAACGAATATAACAACTATATAAGGAATTCAGTTTCCTTCTCTTAGTTCTATTGGAAAAAGTCTAATTATGTCGTTGACTACCTTGAATTGAAAAACCTCTTAAATTACCTTTGCTGTGCTGACTTTTTCATCACTGGTACCTCTATATAATGAGAACAAGGACTTTCTAAAGCAAAAAAAGACAATTTAATTCTGTTTTCTTAGGCTGTATACAAACCATATCTGCAACGATCGAAACTCTGGACCACAGGAAAAAATTACCTCACTTTCTGCCATATAATACTGAAGTGGGGATTTAAAGTAACAAAAGCAGATGTAAGACAGACCTTTTGTCTGGCTGATGTGGTAGAGGGCATACCCATGAAAGGGAGACCCAATCTGCTGCCCAACCAGTGACTGTAAGGCTGCTTTGACAAAGCAGGAAATCAGTCTTGATACTGTGCCAGCAGTGTGCTCCACTGCTGTGGCATTCCAAACTCTGGCAACTTGGAGGCCTTGCCAAGAAAGCTGAAATCTTCTCTCACCTTAGAGAGCATTATCTACAATTAGCAATTCACACACAGTCCAGTGCAGGCCATGTAAATTACATCCACAGAGCATGCTTTTGAAGCAGCAGAGCCCCTGTACAGTAACATTTGGCACATGGAGTCCTGAAATGACCAGTGAGGGATGCCTCCAGGAGGCAGCTGGGGTGACTCACCGAGAGAAAAGCGTGGACTATATCAGCCTTAATGGAGCTTAGTGGTTTGTCCTTAATGACCACAAAAATCTGTTCTTCTTTCTCCAAGTTGATGAAGTTACCGAACCAGGATTTTTTGGCAAGCCTGATGTGATGAAAAAAGAGAGATGTTTAGAGCATGGAACAGTATTTCTTATTTCTTACATGCCCCTAGCTAGAAAAAATATTAAAAATCACACAAAAAAGTTTTGATGACACTCCAGATGTGATGGTATTACTACTAATAAGTGGGAAATAACATCAGAGAACATCCAGAATGACATTTCACTTGGTGAAAACCAATTAAATGAGAGACCACATAGCCTTAGTCTGGCAGCATGTGTCAACAACAATGAAAAATCCGGAGCAGTGGCACCTCTTCTGACTGAGCCAACATACCAATGAATACTGCATATATAATGTACATATAAATCAGGGGACACAATCCTGGTTTGTCTCCAGGGATCTCCCAGTTTCTTGTGACAACATGCAGCTCCTGGCAACACAAAGATTTAAGTTCCTTCCCACCCAATTTCAACTCCTTTGGTGTTACAGGACTTGGAAAGATGTTTTTCTGAAGGTGTCCTGTACACTCACAAGACCTTACTTTTTAAAGCAAGCTGTAGATTTCACTGGAGCTCCAATCTACCAGTGAGTAAAATCCACAATTATGCAAGGCCAGGACAAGGACTGTCCTGTTCATTAGTCCCATTCAGTGTGTCTATATAGTGTGTGAATTCTGGCCAGCCTACAAAGGATTAAATTTTCAGTATTAAGAAAGGAGAAAACAACACCATGCAAGACACAGTTCAGGCTTTCCACTGACAGCAGCCCAGCTCCTCAGTTTGTTCCAGCATCAGATGGTGGTTTCAGCGTAAAATGAAATTCTTTTTTTCACAGTGATTGTATTAGAAAACATTTGATTTTGCTTAATTGTTTAATCATTTCAATGCATTTCATTGATATTGGTTTTTAAGTTAAACAGGCTAAAGGAAGAATGCAGGGACATGAATATTAATGAAAGACACTATTCAGAACCTGAAAGTAGCATCTCTGACAAGTGTGGCTTTGAGAGCAGAACAGAGGCTGTCAGCCATGAGACACAGCCAAAGACTTGCTGGACAAAACTAAACCCAGGGAAAATCACACTTAAATCAGCCATATTCTAGTAAGGAAGGATGCAGCATGAAAATGTCAGAAATTAAAAGACCTGCCACCAAGAGACTGCCTGTTTCTTTCTCCTCTACAGCATCCTTCATGACACCAAACTCAGTTCGCAGTATGGCAAGCAACAGGGTGCACATTCACCACTCAGTGGAAGAAGACAATCTCTCAGACAAGGAGAGCCATCTGCAAAAGGGATTACCACACACCAGTTTTCCATCAAAGCAATAAACCACTGGAGCAAGCTGCAAGCAGCCTCACTTTCTGCAGCAAAGTGAGGCAGACAAAGGACAGAAACTAAGAGAGACAGGAGCAAACTAAGAAACTAATTTGAAGTCTAGACCTTCAGGATAAAGAACAAAGCTTGACCTTAGCAGTGTCCAGCAATTTGCACTCATTCCCCATCCCAGAGCGTTCCATGAATTGCGCAGCTGTGGGCCCACTGCCCATTTAATGCACACAGCAGAAAGACCACAACTGGAAGATCACTCAGCTGGGCAAATAATGATTTGCTTCATTTACTGCTGGCAGGCAAAAATAAGAGTGCCAAAAGATTCACTTGCAATTTGGTAAAACAGTGCCCCCCACTCAATTAAAGTGGGCTGGATAACTGTCACTCCTTAAAATATTCATAGGCAGCTGTAACTAAGCCAGTGAGCCAGTGACTAGCATAGGGAGCAGTAAAGAGAAAGGGCCTCTCATTTAAATGGTCGTTAAGGAGCCAGGGTTAGAGTGAGAAAGAAAATTACATACTAATTAGGTCATGTGTCTCTCAAGCACCACAACAACTCTGCAAGCCCCTAGAGAGCTGGGGCAATAGCTCCCTGCATGTAAGGGGTCTGTGCTCATTAGCAAATTAGCACCTGGTTATCCATCTAAAACGGCTGCTTGTCTTAGGCTTGGATGCATCATCATCTGAACTAGGGTTAGCTGGATGGACTCCAGGGGAAGCATGGGCCTGGAAAAGTGGGCTGATTTAATTGCAGGTCTGCCATCTTAAAATATGGCTTTTCATTTTTGTATTTTCATTAATGGTTTTGCTAGCCCTTCATTTATAGGCCTCTTAACAAGCACAGGTAACGAGGATGCAGAACACAGGGAGCTTTTTTTCTGTTCAACATGGTCTGGAGTCTCCAGAAGCCATCTGGGCTCTTTTCCTTGGTGAGGTTATCAACAATAATAGTGAGTCTGGAAGATTCACTGCTAGCCTGGGCTATGCTCCAGCTTGTAAATCATTTGAATTCACTAAAATAATTTTGCTGGTGTCACATACGACAGAATAGATGCCAGTGGTCTCTTTTGTTTCTGTAATGAGCAGAACCAAGACGCAGCAGACATGCACTGGCACTTCTCCTCAAAACTGGCAGAACTAGCTGTACTCATACACCTAGGGAATAGGCCCAACAAGAAGAGGGGACAGCTTTGCAGTAAAATTACATGGTAAAGGCTTTTCTCCTCTTAGAGGGCATTAAGTACTACTAACTTGGGTTAAAATGTGTATGAATCCTCAGCACCCCTAATGACATGCTCCAGCATCTCTCAAGATCAGGCTGTAAGCAGTACAAAACATACTTAAAATATAAAATCTTCTCTTACCAAGGCAAACTTCTTAAAGGGGGAATGTGATAGGAGATATGTGGGGGAGGCTGGCTATTGTAGATTACACCAGGGAATCCAATCAGATGTCCAGTTGGTGAAAAAGCCAAGAAATTAGCATGAAAATAGAGGCTGGTGCTTTATTACTTCACACCAAAATTTCTCACTCCTGTAATGTTATTCTTTTTCCTACTTTTGGAGTGTCTGACCATGTAGCCTTCTGTGTTCCCTCTCTGTCTCAGAGCACATGGATCAGTAACCTCCAGAGGTTTACCTGCCTGGCATAAACAGTAGCATTTCTACTCAAGCAAATGGAGCTTTGCAGGTTTAAAGCAGCTGGAGCTAAGTCTCTTTAAATGTCATCCCTAACACATTTTCTAGGGCTTTTTCACATGAGAGAGAACAGCATTACCCAGACATGTCAAAGCGTGTTACCTAATCATCAGGTTTTTCAAATGAATGGCAGACATTGCTGTACCAGACAGTGCTAGGACACGTATATATCACTCAACCCATGAGGTCAATATAGCTCTTGATAAGGATATCTTATTTCTTACAGAAAAGAAGAAAATACGGGAAAAAATAAGACACATGAAAGTAGGCACTGAGCAACAGACATCTATCATTAAAATATAATCTAGTTCATTATTTTTTATTACTTTTATTATGTTTACTGCAGGGTGCAGCCCAATCGAACTCATTAATTTGGCAATTATACAGAAAAAGAAAAGAGGGCCTTAGGGTTTGACTTGCATCCAAACTACCTCAAATGACAGGCACTACTTCTCTCCACCAGCTTTTAAAGAGTGAGTGGGAAGCAGGGAAGGCAATAAATTAACAGCAAAACTTCCACCAACATACATGCAATGCAGAGAAAAAATTTAATTCTAAAGATTTCCTGTTTTAATGGCTTTAAAAACATGTGAGATGAGAGAATTGCATATTTCTGTGATAATGATGTGCCAATTTAATGAAATTCTCTCAGGCCTCTCTATTAGTAAAAGCCTGAAAGTGTTGAAAAGACAGAATATTCCATTTTTCTTCCTGGATACCTTTACTAGTCCCTACTTCTGCCTCTCTGAAGTCTCTATTCTGCAGTACTGCTCATAGAGTGCCCATCTTACACCAGATAAAAGCCAGGTCTGGGGCAAGTCATGAAGACAATACCATTATCACCAATTTCAAAACTTTAGGCTCAAAATTCCCATCCAAGACTCATGAATATTTCATACAAGTCCCTTAACAAGAGGCCAAATTGCCTTGGTTGGCAGGCTAAGTCTATGGGCATTGGGTGCACAAACACAAGCTGTGAAAATAAAAAGGAATAATTTGGCATCTGTTGCATATTACGAAGTGTTTGGAGCAGCACTCTGGCAGGGACTTCCAAACCTGCCATGCAGTGATGCACATTTGTGCAGTGAAATGGTTGAAATGTACACTGACTTTTAGGAATGAGCCTGGTGAATATGAAACAGCTTCTCCATGTCCCAGTACTGCTGCCTGGAATTAACACTGCGCTTACTCTCGCAGCAAGGATCCCTCTGAATTATCTTAGCAGAGCTTCCTGAGGATGCAAACTCTCCTGTACTAAAAGGAAGACTGTTTGGTGCACAGTCAGTACCAGTATAAGCCACTGATTAGCCTCTCCAATCCCAAGGAGTGATCTACTTGACAACCAAATGAATGAAGAGAGAAGGAACATGTTACAGACCCAGGAAATTCAGCAAGCTGTGGGAAAATGAGGTGGTTACTGGAGACTTCTTCATCACCTGTTGACTCCACTGCCATTACCGAGGCATAGACTTTATGCAGGGTCCTCGTCAAAAGAATCATTTCACATCTCTACCCCACCCAAAGGACAACAGCTTAAAAACATATACTGATCTAGAACAGAAATACGTCTGCTTATGACATTCAGGACAGGAAATGACACTGGTATTTGGTGGAAAAAAAGTCAAAATACTTACTCTGGGGATGATTCTGGGGTTAAATTAGACATCTCTTCTGGTGTAGGTACTGGTCGTGCACAGATGGCCAAAGAGAGGAAGGGAAAAAAGAAATTTGATGATTCAGTATACCTTCCATTTTCTGCTTGTACACCAATGAAATAATTCTGCACTTGCTTGCATTTCCTCATTGCCTCTGCGGCTAATTCTGACATTCAAACCCTGGTCATATGTCTCTAGATCTCTGCATCTGATCAAGTGCTGCATTTCAAGGCTCACTCCACCTTTTCTTAGGTCATTAGGTAATCTTGCACTGGCTTCAGTGGCTTCTGGTTCAGACCCAAACACACTGTGCCAATGCAACTGCTTTGCAATTGCCTCAAAGCCCAGCTGGATGCAGCTCAGTCACTGCTAGAATTCCCTGCAGTTCTCTGACCACATCAGAAACAATGGCACTGACCATCAGAGCTCAAAATCTAATACTTCTATGGCTTTAATCCTCCTTTCCCATGGGATCGTGCCCCAGTACCCTGTAAAACCACAGGGTGTTGGGATAGCTGCTGCTGATGTCCAAGGATAAGGCACGTGACTTTGGGTGCCCTTTGCTGGCATGCAAAAAAGCCACCTGGAGCCCGAGGAAGAAAATTTTGCAGATCTCAACACCCTAGAGACTTAGAAAACTGAAGTAGGCCAGCAGATATGAAAGCACTGATTGTATTAAGGAGATTTTTGCACCAATTACCAAAGGAGGCAAAAAAAAAGCATTAACCAAGATCAAAGAAGCTATTCTTCAGAAGGACAGCTTCAGCCTATTGCCTCTGGTTGTCTTTTTTCAGCATAAGACTCAGCCTGTGGCTATGGAGAGGCAGTGGAGCATAGCCACAGGGGAAATGGCTGAGCCCAAGCCCTAAGCACTTGCAAAGCAAGTGAAGAAACTGAAGACAGACTTTTCTTGCAGTCTAGGAGCCACAACAGGGATAGTTAAGAGCTGCATGGTTGGAGCGTGAAGTGGGCTCAGGAGATGCTTTTGGAGCAGGGGCAGTGACACGACAGAGCCTGGTCCCAGAGGGTTAAGGGCTTGGCTGATGCTATCACTCTCATTTTCCACAATATTCAGTCCTTGGTATAAAGAATTTGCAGAGCCACAGAGAGGTATGAAATTCCTGCTGAATGTCTGCCCAAATCAGAGCCACCCTGTATGTTTGGGTGGGTACTCACCTTGTAATTTCCGACGATGGAAGCGAGGAGACCCCAGGAAACTATTCTTGATGGAGTTGAGCCGTGTCCTCCAAGGCATTCCTCCAATGCTGGGGCTGGATGGTGGTGTTGGGTTGGGTGTGCCTGCTGGGCTCTCCTTTGGCGTATGAACAGGTGTCCCCTTGGGGGTAGGGAGGGGACTTCCCCTTGGAGAGGGGTGAGGGGTGACCTGTATGATGGGGATAGATTTGGTGCTTGGGTCAGTACTAGAAGGGAGCAATCTAACAGGAGACATAGGGTTGGTCTGCACTTTAGGAACAGCCAGCTGTGGGTTAAAGCCGGCAGCAGGCGAGCGGCCCTGAGCATTCTGCACAGGGTTGTTCTGGGAAGAGGGAGCGCTGGCATTGCTGGCAGGGAGTGGGTTGGATTTAGTAGACTGGAGTGGTTTTTCAGCCAATTTGCTCTTGGATGGCAAAGTCTGCGTCTTTGGATTGGGCTGAAGTGCTGGCTTTGGTTGGAGTACATGTCCAGGCCTGGAGGCGTTCCTACAAGCATCAGGGTCCAAGGAGACTTGGGGTCGGGGAGAGAAAGGGAGGTCGGAGGTCTGAGGGGGGATGAAGAACTTTCTGATAGGCTACGAGACAGACGCAGAGTGTCCATGCACATCAAAACCAGTGAAATACGCATAGAACAGGCGAGCAGAGAAAGGAAAGTCAGAACAAAATCCATCCGAGTCACAAAGATGCACCATGTCACAAGGAGACACAGGAGATGGAGGTGAAGGGATAGTGGGGGGGAGGGATTTTGCAAAGAAACGAAAACAAACAAACAAACAAACAAAAAACAAAAAAAAGACATGCAGTTAGCTGGGAACACAGCATATTCAACAACAGCAGCAGCGGCAGCAGCAAGAACAACAGTGTCATAACAGGCTTCATCATATTAACCAACCACGTGTCAGCAAAGGAAAACAACAGAAAGAAAAGTACAACAAAAGGAACAAGGAAAAAAAAGAAAAAAAAAAGAAAGAAGGGAAGAAAAAAAAAATAAAGTAACCAAGAAAAAAATAGAAGAGAGAAATGCCATCTCTCTGGGATTGTTCTGATTGCCCTGCAGTGAGAGAAGCACGATGCTGTAGGGAGGTGAGGAAGGGGAAGAAGAACCACTCAAGCCACAGACAAATTGTGATGTGCCAAGAATGGGACCACCTCTTTCAGCTCCATGTGCCCATATGCAAACCCAGGAGAGAGATGAGACTCAGAACAGGTGTGTGATACATACAGAGTGGCAGGGGATACACACAGTTACTGCACACACCAGTCAGAACCTCTTTCCTTCCTCTTTACCCCTGGCTGGGTAATGCACCAGTTGCAGCCACCCATTGCAGAAAGAGGGGGAAAAGGGACAGTGATGTCACGTGGGCACCTGTTCCCCTCCCCTGATCTGGAAGGTTAAATTGCTCAGCCTTCACCTGGAAGCTTCAGAGCATGTAACATCATGAGAAATAAACGAACTGTTTGTGTTTGATTTTTAAACTGCTACAGTAAAAACTTCAGTGAGGTCTGGAAATTTATGCTTCTCCTCCAACATCCCTCATTGCATTGAAGGATAGCTTGATAATTGGAATTACTGTCATAAAGTCTCAGCAATATTTGCCATTAGGTCTCAAGTCTAAGAAGAGGGTGGGGGAAGCCATTGTTTTGTAAGACACAAGTTTAAAAAGAAAAAAGACAAGTAAAGTTCATAATCCACCACTGAGGTATTAAAATGGGATTATGATTTTTTTTTTCCCAAACAGGAACATTTACACATGTTAAGAGGTGTTTTGGGAAACCATTCATACTTTGACAGCAAACAGCACTAGACAGACTTGGAAGGGTAGAAGCCTTTTAAGGGATATCAGCTAAAAAGCTAAAAACCACATTTAAAACAAAAAAAATTGTCCTTACAAAACATTGCTATTAACACCTTAGATTACAAGTACTGGAATAATTGTAAAAATAGAAATCACTACTCAAGATATTCAGCCTTGGTCTACTCTTATATTCTGATTACTACAAAGTTATTACCTGTGAAAAATTACACATCACCATTATTATTATTAATTCTCGACACCTAAAAGCTGTAATCAAGAACTAACCAGACATACCATGTACATGTAACCTTGCCTTAAATCTCAGTCCCAGGTAAACACACTCACTAGGGAATTTCTTTCCTGTGTGTGAGGGATCAGCACAATGTTGCCATACTTAAAAAACTGTAGAAATGTATTTAAGACTTATGTCTTTAAACTGTTTGCATCAAAGTTTGGCAATAACTTCAAACAACTTAGGGTTAGGCCACCAAAATGAAAGCAAAATCAGAACATCAAGATATTTGTATTATTATTAGGATTGTGAAGTTAAACTTAAGTCTGCAATGTTGCTAAATTGTGATTGTCAATGAACAAGGAAGGGGAAAATATGAGGAAAGTGGTTAATTTGTGGAAGTCACTATTGGCATCTAACTATTAACTATTTGCAAATGACACCAATGGATAAAACTCAAAGACCATTAATTGCAAGTGCTATCGTGCAATTTTCCTATCTTACAGGTATGAGAAGCAGATTTGAAAGAAATAAAGTCAGATTCAACTCCTTCTTAAGCCATTAAGCATCTGAAGAGGCACCCTTAATTACCACATATTTAATAATGAAATGAGGAACAAGATTAGTTCTCGATTTCAGCTGGTGCAATGTGGAACACCATTAGCAAGATCTTGTGAAATTTGAGAACTTTTATTTGCTGCTGAATTGAATTCTTCAAAGAACTGAACCTAAACAGTGCAAAAAGTGAATGATGTATTTGCTTTTTAAAGTATGTTCTCTCTCAATAATCTAAGGTGCTATTAGAAGCATAGGTAAGGACTTTTAAAAAAATATGATTTTTATTCCAACACTTCCTTTTAAGTCTCGAATGTGACCTGCCTTAATATCATTATGATCTGCTGAAAATGCCACCTGATTGCTAAATCCCTTTGAAGACTATTTAATCAACTGCCTATTAAATAATAATGGTAAGACACAGAAACAGATCTTGTCAAACTTATTCTTTGATGTTGTCCTACTGAGATGTCAGAAATTGACCCCAAGAGAGCAATTACTGAAATCAAGATTTAGGTTTGCTTCACTGGATGCTTATTCTGTGCACAAAACTGTTTCCATGCTCTTTTCCAGTACATTTTGCAGTGGCATAAGAGTTCTCAGACCTCTGCTCCATTCTACTGGCAGCCAGGAGTCCCAGTGCAAAAGAAGGAAATGGAACTTCACTGGTCCCTAAGACTTTAAGGACATAGATGAGACTACAAGAACATTTATCCTGGTTTCAAAACAGGATAACAATTGGCAGGACCCCAAAATAGATTTCAGAAAATAATTCAATCAATCAAAGTGCTGGAAGCTTTACTAGACTATAAACTCATAGCTGACAGTGTGTCTTTATTCACAAGAATTACACAGTATCTTAGAGTGGAACTACAATTTCAAATACTTGGAATACTGATGTTATCTTCATAAAACTAAGAGTAGATCCATAGCTGTATTCATACCCTAAGACATGGACTACATCAATTTCTAATGGGGGATAGCATCTTCTCATGAAGTCAAGGGATGTATGTAGAAATCCTTCTGTCTGGACCAGACATTTAGGTAACATGCACTGTCACAGCCCAATGGACTTTTTGGTGAAGTCTAGACTTTTGTTAGGCACTGTAGTCTTAAAATGACTTAGCTGACCTTTTCAATCACTAGGAATACTCACTTTTATCTCTAAAGAAGTTAACAAGAGGAGGGAAGCCTTGCATTTAGAAACTGTTACAACTTCACAATAAATGTACTATCAAGCATGTGTTGTATCAGCGAGTATCAGTATTAGCAGAGTATCAGTATTCAGTTGACTGCATGCTTAAAAAGGACACGTGAAAGTACCTTATTTATAGGGATTTGAATGTTCTTTACTCATCCTAGTTAGTTAACTTCTTACTTTCCTTTTGAATTTGCTAGCCCTCAAATTTGTGAAATTTATTTTCTCTGATTTCCTAATATGAGCTATTCCGAGGCAAACAGAAGATAACCAGCATGCTTTGGTGGCTTAATGTGACCTAATTGAAGGCTGCTGAGAAATGGTTCCTGATCATTTGGTCTGAAACCAGGCTGTATGCAGACCTCAGCTGGATATGAAGTGTTTAGTCATAGCAATGTTATTCTGTGTGCTTATGAGACTGAAAAGGGGCAGGGGCACTGAGATCCCTGCTAACAGTGCAGGGAACATGTATGAGACATTCTCCACTTGCATTTGTAAGTAACATTTCCCTCACCAACCATGAAAATTACAAGCTGCCAAGGAAAAGCAAAACATCCCAGCTAAAAGCAACAGCTCTGGCGCAACAGATGTCAAAAAGCATCAAGCATGTGTGAGTGGATTGGACCAACAGATCTTGAAGCAGCACCACTTACCCTTGGACTGCTGAGAGGACTGGTGGAGAGCCCAGACGATGCTCCGCTGATTGACCGAGACCTGAATGGACACAACAAGGAAAACATCCCTCAGAAAAGCTGGACAAGTAATAACCCTGAACACCAGCCACCACAGGCACAGGCATGAAGTGAGGAGGAGGAGGGAGGCTGTCACTGGAAAAGGATGTAACTCTATCCTTTTCTTTCCTTTCACTATTGTCAGTTTTTTCAGTTGTTCCCCTCTCAAATCAAAGAAATGCTGTTGCTCAAGGAGAATACTATAATCACTTTCGATTAAGGCTGTTGCCTACTTTCTTTTTGGTCATCGAGCACATGGAAGCTACTAGGTCTGCTCTGTGCAAGTTGAACAGTTCAATTCAAAAGGATGGCGAAGACATTCATGCTCGTGCTTAGAATTCTGCTTTGCAGAGTGCTGGTGGTTACAAAATGAGACTTTCTGTCACAAGCAACATGGAAAAGCATCATGTGTACAAGGCAAAAAAAGGTAGGGAGTTATTCCAGATAATATTAAAACCCCAAGTCCCCTTGACTCAAGCCCACAATTCTCAACCCCATTTCTTATGTGATTTCCCATGAAATCCAAGACTGCATTGGCTTAGCCCTTTCTATCTTCTCACTGATTCACATCCTTGCTCTCCAGTGAGATTGCTTGCTGCTGCATTAAGCAAGCCAGGTCTTCTGTGTGGATATCGAGCTTTTGTTGATGACTTTACTAATATAAAAATTACAGATCAGGTGCCCTCAGAAAGAGGCCAGTCAAGGGAGAGTGAACTGTCCTATCTGCTGACAAGGTCACCTATATGTTAATGGTCTCATGTTCTCCAGCAAAGGCCACTTATGAAAAACGTCAGCTGCTGACAATAAGATGTACAAATGTGCTATGCTAAATGTGCTGGAAGAGCAGACAGAACAGACTGCACAAACATTTCAGCAGAGGAAGTTTCTAGGAGGACTGCCCTGAAGAAGAAAACCCCACACCTTACGTGTGACTGTACATGAGTGAACCCCAGAGGCAGCTGCTTTCTATCCTTTTTCAAAAGAAGAAAAGTTGTCTTGAAGACTGAAACATCTTACAGGAGAGAATCTGGCTAAGAACTTATTTGTTTAGCAACCACCATGCAGCAGTATGTCAATACACAGCAAACCTACCAATGCTTCCTACTTGTAATAGCCTAGCTATAACAAGAGCCATGAAAGCAATTACTTGCCTTCAGGTAACAAACATGAAAAGGTGAAATTCCTGCAGAAAACTGAGTGCATGGGTATATGTGTTTTAATATGTGTCTGTCTGTGTTTACACACATAAATATTAAAATTTATATAGGTCAGATACTTGATGTCAGCTTACACATAAAAATGTAAAACAACTTCAGACCATAAGCTGTATTAGTTTACTCTCTTCAGCTGTTGTAGAATAAAACAGAAAAATGGTCTCTAAAATGGTGTCTCAGACATATAGTAAATAAGTTTGAGTAGTAGAATTCTTTGAAAAAAAGTGAACTGCAAAAGAGGAAATATTTCCAAGGAAAGAATAAGCTACAACGGAACACAATGGCAGGTTCTGTTTCCTCTACTTGTATCCTGGCTCCTAATGGTTTTCTCTGTATCCCATTGCAGTTTGTCCACCACACTAGGTAGGTGAAAACCAAAAGCCCACTCATAGCATGCTTTTTTGGCCAGATTAAATCTCAACTGGCACCCTGAAAATCTGGGGCACTCATTCTATGCAGAATATTCCCACTTAGGTTTTTTCCTTGTGCCCTGCTGCAATCTGCCCATCATAGTACAGCAGTAAAAAACTAGATGCTCACTCTTGGCATTCTTTCGCACTGGATTAAGTCTAAATTTGTACCATCAGGATCTGGGGCACTCATAAAGGCTTATGCAAAGTAATTTTAAGGGGAGAACTCTCTGCTCCACTTTTGAAAGACTACTGTATGTGCCTTTCCTATAAGTGAAGTAGCTGACTGCACCACAGATGTATCATGCAGATGGGAAGTTAAAATGTTCTTTGCATGAATCATCAGGAAAAGCTTCTTCCAAACCATGAATTACAAGAGGAGCCTATAGATTATTTTGGACAAATGTGGAAGGCATTCAGGTGCCCAGAGATGCAGTTGAACACCAGCTTCAAGGAGATGTTCCCACCAACTCTTAGTTGTGGTGGGAACGTCCTCTCTGACACTCACCTGAATTCCAGGACACTTGATTAAAAGTTCCGCTCTGCTATTTCCTTTTTGCAATCAGGTGTTTCCAACAGTCCTGAATTCTCCCTTCCCAACCCCATTGCCTCTTATTTTTTTACAAGAATGATCACACATATATAGGGGCAGATTATGGCAGTCCCCACCTCCCAAATCCCAATTATTTATTGGAAGCAATATTTGAAAAATAGTTGTTGTGTACTGTGCTTTCATCCAGCCTAGGAGCCTGAGGCAGGGGACATAAGAGAGAGTTAGTATGAAATCCTCCTGGAAATGCATTCAGTATCCATGTGATTGCTACCAAAAAAGATTTATTTCTGCTGCTGATTTACATGCAAAATACATAAGAAGTAAAGTAGGCCCTATAGCAAGCTTCAGTTTGTCCACACTGGAAATTGTATATAGGAGCAGTGAAAAGAGTTTAAAGAAGCCTGTGTTCAATTTAACTGTCAGGGTGAAAAGAGAGCTGTACATTTTCAAAACTCTTCCTCCTTTACCAGAAAGTGGTGGTAATAGGACACCAAGACTGAGATTTTCCTTGCATCTTCCTCATTTTAACAAATCTCCCATAATTTACCTTTACAAATGGGACATGATTCTCAAACTGGCTATAAAAACTCAGTATGGTGGCCTACTACGTGCTTCTGTACTCCAGTACAGAAAGTGCTAACAAGTAAAAATGACAAATTTGTCCCTCTCATCAAGATCATCTCAGCTGAGCAATGCTATAAATCAGTTTGTAAAAAAAAGCAAACAACCACATACACTGCTCCTGTATCTCAGAGTCAGGTGGACAGAACTGGGACAGGGCCAAAAGAAAGGAATGAAAACATCTGATTATGCTAAAATGCTGAAATGGAAGAACAGGAATTTAAATTTTCAGCCCTCTCACCAGAAAATGAAAGTCTGAGGCCCTACAGGCAAGCACACTAGTATGGCAGACTCTTATGTCTTATGTGTGGAAAGAGGTACGACATCACCTCCATGCCTATGAACCACATTTCTTTAGTGGGAGTATTTATTAGTGACTAACCTCCTAAGAGTCTTTGCAGGCATTAAATGTTACTGGAAGTATTAAATCTATAATTATTCCAATAACGTAATACTAAATGCAACAATCCAGGAAAGTGTGAGCACTGTGTGTGATTCATTTTGCTCTGTGTTTTGCATTCCTGTATGCTTGTGCACTCAATGGAAGTCATCAAAAGGCTGCTGGAAATATAAGCAGGGAAAATCAGTGCAGTTGCTCAGCTAAAGAGCATTCCCTCAAACAAAACTGCCAGATTTAGAGACTCAAGAGGAGACTCTAATTCCTCACAAAGTGACACAGTTGTTGACAAGCCTGGAGGAAGGAATTCAGAAACCCCAAGACATTAGGGAGGCAGATCCAAGGTTTAGGAGGAGGAAGATGCAGAGGGCACTCTAAACATAAGGTGGACACTGAGATCATTGCAGGCTATTCCTCCCATTCTATAGACTGACAATAACCTGGAGACAGCTGAGCTATGAAAGAGAGAGGCAAAGGACTGAAACAAAATGTGCATATGTGGGCTGTAGTTTGTAGCTGTTATGATTTTATTCAATCTATTTGATAATTCATAGTATCAATGTTGAAAGAGCTTTCATTTTAAAGTAATTTTTTAGTCATTTTAGCCAGTTGCTGCCAAGAGGAAGCCATGTGACAGCCAGTTCATGCCACACCCATGCTCCCTTACTGGTGAAACTGAGGGGCTTCAATCCAGTTTCCAGCTGGTTTCAGAGAATGCAGAATTAGAAACAGGAGAAAGTAGAGCACAGCTGGCCTGGTAGCTGCACCACACGTGCAGCATACGTACAGAGCATCTCTCCATCACCCTTCTCTCAGATCACTTCCCAAATGCTTTAAACAGTGCCCCTGCTAGGACACACCAACAGACCATAAAGACTTCACAGGATAAATTTAGCATTTAAGTCAGATTTGGCATTTGTTTCTTCTTTGAATAGCCATCTCCTAGAAATTTTTCCTACAATCCAAGGTGAGTTTGGTACCTTGTTGCAGTCCCAGCAGAACTTGCTTTCATAGCACAGTTTTACCAGGATGCTGAATACAGCCTCTTAGCTGGTCAAGCTGGAGCCATGCTTCCAAGAAGGGGAACCTGCAGCATGCATGCAGCGTGCAGTGATGCATCAGACTTGTGTCCCTGGGTGAAATGCCTTAGAAATTTTAAATTGATATGATTCCATGTGTGGTTTTGAAAGTAATTCCAAAAAATATCCAGCCAACCTCTTATTTGCTTCAAGCAGGAATTGGGTGGAATTTGATACTTTCCTTGCTCACTCAGAGCCAGAAAAATCTAAACTGAAACTTCAGGATACATGACACCCCTGACAATGACCTGAATTAACATGCAATAGGTGAGCAGTCAGGCTGTGTTAAATTTCATCGCTCTTACTTTTGGGTGTCTGAAAGGTACAGACTGTGCTTCCTCACACCCTGATTCAGAGAATATGTATAGAATACCTTGGATGTTCCACTGTCTTACATTCCCAACCATGCAAAGAACACTGTGACAGCTCTTACTGGGAATACCCATGCTTGAGTCAGAAGCTCTGCTCATGGTAATAACCACGTCTAAAATGAAGCTTTACAGAGAGTGCAGAGGAAGGAGTGCAGGTGTTGGTTACATACCTCTTCCTCCTTTCAGCCCATACATATGGTGATGCTGAATAGCACCACCCTCCTTAATCAGCCAATTATACCAAAGTTTCATTTATAAATGATTTAAAAAGAATTAACAGATATTGAAGCATGCTGCAAACATGAGAAGTAAATGTTACTGGTGCTAATTAGCTTCTTCAATATGTACCCTCTCAAGAAGTTTTTATTGTAGTCTGTAATGATCTATTACAATGGTTTTATAAAATCATTTATTAATATAATATTCTCCTTCTCTTAAGTATTTATAACTGGAACTTTAATTTGAAGTGTGATTGCATATAGTTGTACCTATACTGCCTTTACTGAAAATACAGAGCTTTGAAGATATATCTGTCTCTAGGGCCATCTGTTCACCTCTTAAGAAAACATATTCTAAGAAAAGATGGAATACCCAGCATTTTTTTAATAACATGGGGATTCACTTTCATTTAAAAAAAAAAGAAAAATAATAAAACAAGATAAATTAGGATCCAAATTAACTGGAAAATACCAAACAGATACAAAAGTGCTAAACAGAGAATGGGTTTTGTTCTCAGAAGGTGTCTGGTATCCACACAGTGTCTGAGGATAGTTTTCTGTGCCCACAGACATTGAAATATAGGGACAAATAAGAGAACAAAAAAAGAACCCAAAAGTAAATTATATGGAGTGTGACTCCAACATAAAAGCACACAAACACACACAAAAGCACTGAAAATGCTTCTTCCCACATCTCTCTCTCTCTCTCCCTGCTGTAAAGTCTCAGTCACTGAAGCCTATCAGCCTGTATTGTATTTGGAAAATTGCAAAGGAAAAGTTTCTCTACAAAGTTACAACAGGTCCCGCAACCCGAATAATCCAAAACTAGAGCTTACCCCAATGGATCAGCACTCGCCATCCTCGGAAAGGGAAAATAAAGAGAGAGGGAGAGAGAGAAAGAAAGAGAGAGGGGTGTGGAGGCAGGTGGAGAGAAGAGTAGGAAAAGCAGAGTGAAATACTGTTCGGAGAACTGAATGGTCATAATAATTGCCACTGGTGCCTAAGTCTTTCCAGAGACCAGGAACAGTAGGGGGACAGTTTCATTGACCAGAAAACAGCTTTTGTCCCACTCACATATTGCAGACACATCCAACTTTGGCACTGGGGAATATGGAGAGGCACATACTAAGGCTGTAAAAAAAAAAAATTCCCAGCCAAATCCAAATTAAAGCAGTCAGCAGAGCAATGGGGTTCATACTTCATGCAGCATTTCTTCTCTGCCTCTTACATAAGGCACAGTTGTATCACACTGTTATCCAGGAAATTGTTCTTTTTGTCCCCAGTTTGTTCAGTGCAGTATCCCTCTGTCCCCCAAGCTGGCCTGGTAAGAAGTACATTTTTTTGCCATGAATGAACTGTGAAATGTATTGGTTATTAAAGCATGCATTTCTGAGCCAGCTTGGGAGCCCAGGGTACAAGATTGTAGCTCAAGCTGTGAATCTGCTTTGATACTGCCTTATTAGTCATCATGGTCTTATAGTCAGGAATTCAGATCAGCTAGAACGTACCAGCTCAGCAACCCAGCACTTATCTCTGTGGATGCCATCTTGTGCTCCAGGATCTCATTTTTCATTTAAAATAAATTCAGTCTCTGGTCTTGTAGGTTGCAAAGGAAATCTTTCAAATGTGAATGGAGAATAAATCAATGCTGTGCTGAAAAGAGTCTGAAAAAGCAGTTCTAAAAGCAGACTGAATCTCTGGTACATTGACTTTGAAGGCTAGTGACAATTGGAAATGTCAGTATTCTTAATTTTTATCTACTAACCAAAGCATTAAAAATGGAAATAGAATAGTCAGGTTATTAAGTTTTCAGGGGTGCCGGTAAGCAAAGTCAGGAAAGTGTCACCACCTTTTCACATTAACAATAATTAGATTAGAAATAAAAAAACAGTTTGGTGTTATTAAGCCAAATTATTTTCAAGTTGGATGCAACACTTTTTTTCCTCTCTGTCACCTTCTCTCTCTCATTCCTTCCATTTTCAATAAGAGGCTCCCAAGCTGCCAGAGCTACCTCTGGCCGGGTGAGGAAAATCCATTCGCCACAAGACAGAAATGCCAAATTTAATATATGCCCAGTAGATTTCACAGTTTACTGCTCAGTGCAACTAGCCATGCCTCCAGTTACATCAACATTGCAAATGCTGGGCTGAGCCACCAAGGCAGTTTTGAGAACAGTTCAAATGAAAACATAGTCAGGACAAAAAAGCTGTTGTGCATTGATAGAGAAGTGGAAAGAAGCATTACAGTAAGTTCATTTTCATGTGTTTGAGTGACACTCCTTTTATATTTCAGCCAGTGGAGTGCAAATTTGGGTAGGATCTAATTCATATATATACAAATATTTGTATTTATTTAGGAACAAATGCTGTCCTCAATTGCACCTGTACCAATCTACCTACAGTGATGTAACTGAGAAGGGCAAATTGACACCCATTGTATATACTGGAACCTGTGTGTATATTTATACAGAAAATACACCCATATTCACACATGCAGAATAATAAAATGTAAATAGAATGGGTGCAAGAAGGTTCAATAATATTTTTTTCAAGTCATTTTCCCAACGGGAAGGCACTGAAGAGGTTAACAAAGAGAATGGAAAGCAAATTGACAATAGGGTAAAGAAAAGGGGAAATGAGGTTGTAAAAAAAAATGAACAATCCCAGGACACAATAGACCCAGAAGCGCAGACATGTGCATTCCCTATAATACTGAAGCAAGTGAACTACGGAGCTGCAGCAACCCAGATACAGAGGAAGAGAAGCACTGAAAGAGGGGGTGAAAGAAAGTCAGAAAGAAAAAGAAAAAGAAAGGGACAGTGGCCTCAGCTACTAAGACAACCATGTGCATCTAGAGGGAAGGGACCCTTAAAGATGCAGTATTCCTTTAAAAAAGGTATCATAAAATTGGGCAATTAAACAAAAATTTAATGGCCACCCTGATTATGTGACCCCATTTTGCTGGGGTCCTCTTTGCTGTCTATCCCTTTCTTTCATGTGGATGTGCATAGATCTAGAATCCAGGTTCTCTATATTCCCACCACTGAGGTTCTTCATTTGAACTCTTAGAAGTGGGAGGCAGGTAAGATCACAGTGAATGTGGTCCTCAAAAATTCGGCCTGGTCCTTGAATGAGAATGACTGTGGGTGATCTTCATGTAGTGCTCTAACCTTCTCCTCCTGTTGTCTATTGAGAGGTAACCCAAAATGCCTATTAAGAATTAAGAAATTCCCACAGAAGATACAGAAGTGTCATTCCTTCTGCTCCTAACTCAGTTGCAGCAGCTTCCAGAGAAGGACAGAGGAACAAGGAATGCTGCTCAGAACATCTGCTTAAAGACTCCTCTCCTGTCACAGATCAAATTTCTGCATCTCTTTTACTGCACCTGATTCCTAATTACCATGAAAAAGCTCATCTTAGCAGTAACTTTAGGCTAAATTTTAATATAAGAAGTGCTGCATGTTCAAGAACAGAACTTACATATAGGGAGTATCAGAGGAAGGAGCATAATTTCCATGTTTATGCTAAGAGTCCAGGAAGGCCCAGCCACTAAAGGCTGTATAACCACTACTTCTTCATGGCTGTGAAACTACAAGGTTGCAAACAATTCAGATCCAATCCAATGCTTGCTGGTATTTTGGCATCTTAGAGAGGGTGCTTTACACACGAGGCACAATCTCTCCTGCAGAAGCATGATGTTCCTCACTGTGGCAGGCTCAGGACATAAAACACTGACCACAAAAGACTGTCTCAGACTGCAAAAGGCCAGAACAGTCCCTCACACATTCTGCAAATCTCCTGAGGCTTAAAGGCTACCTTTATCTCTATATAGAAAGATTTCTATGAAAACAAGAAATGGAAATAAGAATGGTTTGCCAAGTCCATTGGTTCCTTTAAGGAAGCCATTGCTTCTCCCTTTTTGAATCATATGCCACACTCGTAACCTTCGGGTAAACTAAGTGTTTGTCCAAAATATGTAAGGATTACATTATGATGAAGAGCTATCCTTTGGGATGCCAGTTTTCAACACAGAGAAAAATTCACTTCCTCTGAGACAAAAATTTTAGAAACAACATGTACACTAAAAACTTCCACAAAGTAGAAACTTTTTTTTTGTGTTAATGGACCCACTTAAGTCCACTTAAAGTCCATAAAGGTGGTGGCCTACCTGTCTTCCATTGTGCCTCTGTTGACAGCTGGGAGTTACCCTTTCTGTTGTTCTTCAGCATCTGTCACTTGAACTCCTAGACTAGAATCATCCTCCAAAACCCCTGTTTTTAATCACATTTTCCTCTTGTGTCCTCTGGGTAGTCTTAAAAGAGTTTTTCTCTTACCACAGGTCCTTAATAGTTTGTCTATCAGACTGTTGTCACTCACTCAGTTGTGCTGCTGTTTCTAATGCTGGGAGTGGAACATTCTGGGCTTTCCTAGTGTTTTATATCCCAATCCTTCCCAAAGAAGTCTTAAGCAAATACATCTTCTACGCTGGGCAGAACTTCTACTCATGACAGAACTGAACCAGAAATAGCAGTAGGATGAAATTTTAGTGGGGAAATCATTGGTACAGTCCAAGGTTGCATTGGGATAGACTCAAATGAATGGTACTGTACAAAAACATACATAGTGTGGAGCTGTAAATATCCCACCCTCTTTGCTTCTCTCTAAAGAGAAAAAGAGAGAACAGCTCTGTCCCCACACAGAGAAGGTAAGTACTGCATCTTTAAGGTCTCAGCAGTGAGGTAAAGGAGAGGAACATATTGTCAGTTTTTATACCTTTCTTCTTTGTTGAATTTGGGATTGGCTTCAGAGATATCCAGGCTTTTACTGAACATTGTTTTACTATGGCAGGAACAAAGCGAGAAAACACAGTTACTAGTGTGGACATTTTTATAAAAGAGAGTCACCTGTAGCAATGCTGGACACCCAGCCCCCCAACCCATCCTCCCCTTTTTAAGCAATGCTCTGAAAAACTTTTCTTTTACTTTACAGTCACAGCTCACGGGCTCGGCTCACGCCTACACAGTGCTCAAGATCGTTATCTTCCCCTGACTCCCGAGGTCCTAGATGACTTCCCCCATGCATACTCCTAAATCCTGCTGTCCTTTATCCAATTTGAAACCCCGGTACCACGTACTTCGTCAGTGTCCAGGGGAAACAAAACATGCCTGAAGGCATTAATTGCAAAGCATTCATTACTCACGAATTTTCCAGAAGACCTCAACACTAAGTATGCTCTCAGAAAAGGTTAAAATCAGACCATAGAGCCTCTTAGAGGAACAGTAATCCATTTTGTATTCTAATATGTAGGGTCCATTACCACTTTACTCCCAACTCTCTTCCCTATACTCAGCATATAGAGAAATGCCCTTCTTTCTCTTCTGGGTCTGAATCCCTGCAGCTTAGAAGTGAAATTCCCTTTGCTTTGCTAAAAGGGCAGCTCTCTGTAATACATTTCACTGGTAATATGCTTCACTGTTTCACAGAACACTGCTTCCTAATGTTAGCTGATCTCTCATGCAAGCTCTCCACTTCAAAAACCAGAAGAAAATGAATAGTTAATGAAGCCCATTTTAGAATGGTTTTTGGACTCTCACAGCAAAGCTGCTGAAAATTACTGGCATATCCCCACCGGATTCTAGCTCCCATGGAATTCTTCCTAGTCTGTGTGACTTTAGCACAAGGGACAAATTAGCTTATGTTAAACTAAGCTAAGAACCTACTCCTTTTCTTCTGACATTTCAATGAAATACCAGATAGTCTGAGAGGTGGGGATACCAGAACAGCACAAGTAATTAAGATATAATTATGAACCCGTTTAGTTGACAACTAGCAGAGAAACCCAAGAATTAACAAAACTTAGTCACCAGTTTTAGAGGGGCAAGAGTTTGTGTATACCAACTTTGCCATTTATAAAGATCCACTGGAGAACACCTGGTGAGGTGGGCACACGCATTTCAAGGAGCCTTGTAAGCTCCACTAGCATGACTTTCCCTTGTCCATTATTCAAAACTAAGTCATTGAAGGATTATGTTTTTTACTTAATACTTTCTCAGCTTGTAGGCCTGGAGGCTGCCAAGTTTTATATTTCATTGGACAGATATGCCCTAAACAAGCCAAGACCAGACACTTGTAGGGCCCCCATATGGTTATCAAAAGCACAGATCATGATACAGACATGTAAACTTGAGATTGCAACATAAATCCTCTTTATGAAAGCAAACATCTGTTTACTACTAGGAAAGAAGACAGTAGGAATAAATCACAAGACATTTGGGTGTGTTTTGCCTACTGGTTAGAAGCTTATCTTTGCCAGCTCAAGGATGAAGCAGTGGCACTGTCTCCAGATGTTTACACAAGTCATCTGTATCTAAACAGGGGACCTGATTCCATGGTCAATCTTCCTATCCTATTGTAGGATAAAAGCACTGAATAGTCATCTCTTGGGTTTAAAAAAAAAAGTAATTCTTAAAAAAGCATCCACCTTGGGTATCTAAACCCTACTGCTATAAAATCCACTGTGAGTGGGTCATTTCATGGAATATAATATGCAACTAGCCATTAAAAATCCCCGTTCTTGGTGGAAGGCACTTGTCACTTTGTTACTGGCTGTTCTGACAGATGGTGCCCCATCAGCAATGCATCATCCCCAGACACTCCCCACGCACTGGGGTTCGTTAATGAAGCCAGTTCATGTTATGAACAACTGTGCTGCCAGCAACACAAAATGTGCTGCAGTCATCTCTGGATGTGGATGGGATGAATTATGGAAGCTCACACATGGAGTAAAATAACACCTTCCCTTTAACCCCTTCGAAAACAAGCACTACATGCCCATCATCATCAATCATGGTGTTATTACATCCCTTTCTCCACTCTTAATCACACTTTTATGTCCGTCCCTGACTTGTGGCATTGCTCCGTATCTCTTTTGTCCCCGCAGGTTTTGCTTCCTCCTTAAGCCAAACACCTTCTTTACTGATATGTAGCCTGGATATATCTCTGCTCTGAACTTATCCCAGACCTTTCGACTTCAACCATTTCCTCATGTGCAAAATTGAGTGAGACACTTAAAAGCAAAAGAAATACTTTGGATAGCAAGACACAGCTTTGCTTCTTCAGGTTTCTGAATCCAAAGTCAAAGTCAGAGCTGGAAGAAAACATTTCAGCTCTCAGAAAATGCCGTGTTTGATTTAACACCTCGTGTTTGTTCCATCTAGAGGAACACTCCCTGTGAAGGAGCCTTGGGGTGGGGGAAGTTGATTTGCCTCCGCACCTCCCAGCAGCAGAGTAAACACTGCAGGTGGAACAATGAGTCAGTGTTGTGCTCATCCTTACTCCTTTGAGGCCTTTTAGGAACACTGAGCACACGCTGTCCTGAACACCTGCTTCACCCACACCTCACACCAAATCACATATTTGAGACAGGTTTCCAACCTACAATATGTCAAGAAGTCTTTATGGCAGTCTCAAGGCCACATATCCAGTCTAAAGTAAGTCCTAGCAGATTCTGGAAATCATCACTCTTTCTTCACTGCAGATAGAACTGTAACAATTGCCAAGAAAGGTTTCCAGCAAATCTAGGGGCCTCTGGAATATCTATGGAATTATTTCATGTTCTTCTTCCAGTTCTCATTCAGCAAAGGGAGCTTCTGGGCACAGCACGCTTTTTTTTTTTTTTTTTTTTTTTTTTTGTGTGTGTGTGTGTGTGTGTGTGTGTGTGTGTTTTGTTTGTTTGTTTTGTTTTGTTTTAACAGACCTTAAGAACTGAACAAATAAAAAATGATGTCAAAACTGAAACAGAAGTTACAGCATCATCATCATCATCATTCATATATAGGAAGTATTCTTTTATATTGATTGATTAATGCAAGTGTAAAACCAAATGCATATGGCTTCCCTTACGCTAGTCATAGGGACTGAGGAAGCGACTTCCATGGTTCACATAAATTAATTTCCACAGCTAAATTACACTCCCAGAACTTCCCTCGAGGAGATACCATTTTCCTCTGGTGTTTCTCCACAAGACTGACACTTCATTTGATAGAAAAGAGGCAAATTATACATATTCCATCACTTTCAAAGCATGTGGTGATTTATGTGTCATTTCAGATGCATGCTGGCTCTGACAGCACATTTTGGAGGCATCTACAGATGCCTGGACAGGGCTTGTCAGATTCAAGTTGTTTTGATGACATGGAGCATGGTTTTCATTTAACTTCAGATGCCCAAAAGCTAGGAACCTAATCCAAGACAGTCACCAAGATTACTGTAGGCTCTGGAGACAGAGAAGAACAAGTAGAAGGTAACTTCTCCTTTTTGGCAGGACATGTGTCTGAGACCTCCCAAAGCCCCCTTGTCCAGCCTGTATCACTTAGCTTAGACTGCATGCCCATGTCCTCAACAATTAAAAAGAGGTGAGATGAGTCTTGCCCAGAGAACATGGTAGCTTCCTGAGGAATAGCTGCAAGCAAAGAGAGCCCTTAAGCCCCTGGCAGGACTTCTGATCCTGTGTGCACAAGCACTGCTGGCTGCCAGATCATGTTGCAAATGTGACTGGAAGTTGTAATGAGTGCTGGTGCAAACAGAAAAGCCCCAGAGCTCCTTTGTAAGTACAACACAACAGGGGGGCAGACCCAGGCGGGCAGGGCTCCTGGGTGAAGCAGAGACCCACCTCTGTCCATGTTGTGCCATTTCAATCGCTCTGCGAGCAGGAACTGGGGATCCACCATCTGTCACACTGAGAACCTCCATGGACTTCCTCTCTGGCCGCCGCTTCCCGTGCCTGTTCAGCATTGGGGAGTCCACGCGCTTCCTGGGGGGATCTGTATGGAAAGAAAATGCTGTCAGCTGAATTTAGTTGTGACTTACCTCACCCAGGCTGGCTAAATCCTCTCTCAACAATTTCACTCTCACACCTCCCATACAAAGACAGATCTCTTCACGGTGGAGGTGAACATTTGCAGTCTCTCCCTCCTTCCAAATTTGCAAGCATTAAGACATAACTTGCAATCCCCCTGCAGAGAGAAGGCACCCTGCCACTGCCATGAAGTTATTATGAGCACTGTAAAATAGAGGTACAACTATACCACAGCTTGCAGAAATTAGCTTACAAAGCTGGTAACAGTAATAACAGGATGATACAAGGTGACAGCATGGGCTATAGCACAAGCTGTTAGGCAGAGCATGAGCCATCTAGGGATCCTGTGTATGTACTCAGGCTGCTAGAGCTTGCCTTCTACATCCCTGACAGCCAGATTAAATGTGACATGGGGACATGAGTACACTCGAAATTCAGAATTGCACTCTGCTTAGTACATACCCTTTTTTTGCATCTTTAAGACTAGATTTCAGGTTTTTCCTGCTGATTCATATTTTTCCTCCTTCAGAAGTATTACAAATGAAACATGCTTGTCTACCTGAGATGAAACTTCAATGACAGTCACACCAGCCCTTACTACTATAGTAAATGAAATGCTTCACACTTTTTATTGTGTAACAATTCTATGAGGTATCAAAGTGCTACTTTAGCTTTGCAGAGTGAAAACTGAGGTATAAGACTGAGATGTTTAAAGGCAATTCATTCTAAAGATGTGGACAAACATTTACTGAGGTTTTGAGGAGCTCTTAAATTGTTCTGAAAAGAGTCTTTAGATACCAAAATGCATTGCAGAAGGTGACTTGCCAAATCATCCACACCTTCATGGTGAAGCAGGGAACCAAATACAGACCTGCTGGGATATTTTACTGTTAACACTTCTCACGGCACCAAAACAGTATAAAGGAGAATCACAGAAAAAAATACAGGAGGATTTTCTTTCCTTTGGCTGGGCTACTTCAGTTCCCCACCTCTATTTATAGATACATTTTTAGTTTTAGTGGAGAGTGACTACTTGTAAAAGAAGGCATCCTTCACCCCTGCTGTTAGAAAGAAGCTCACAGTGCCCAGTCCTTAAAGATTCCTCTTCTGTCAGGATTCCTGTGCAAAACCGGAAACACCACACTTGACAATTCTGCCTCTAATGCCTGCTCTTTATTATCCTGTGCTTCTCACACACCCACCATGTACTTTCTTCTTCTCTTTCTCTAACATTATGTTTTTTAGAACAAGATATCTTTGAGGCAGAGTTTATCCTTGAAACAATGAGCATAAGCAAAGATGGTTCAATGCAAATGGACTAGTGATAACAAGTGACCCCATTACAGTATTACCCAAATGTTCTTGGTGTTAGCAGTAATAATGTCCCTCTTAAAAGTTAATTAGAAAAGAAGTGCAGTTGTATCTCACTCCATTTCAAACCCTATCCAGTAACAAAAAGATAGCAGAAAATGGTATAGGCAATGACCTCCAGATAAGAAAAAAAAAGAGTGCATAAAGCTGACAGAAAAACAAAGGGAGATAAACCAAATAAAGCATGCATACTCTGTGATTTTAATTGCATACATGTAAGTGGTCAAAAGTAAACTGGATAAGGTTTAGATATTTTAAACTCCTCCTTCTTAAAGCAAGTTCAAAATATGAGGAAGAATTCATGTTACAGAACAACTGGTGGTTCAGGAGTTTATCTACAGAACAGTAACACACATAACAACAATGTTCACAGTGTACATATAACACAAAATGGATACAAGTTTTTGTAGCAGGGTATCAGACAAAAAAGGAAGGTAAAATAATGCAGTTTAAAAGAAAGGAAGATGAAGAAATGTCAAATGTCAAAAGAATGTTGATGAAAAAGTTCAAACAATAGATGCTAAACAAGAAAAAGACAAGAAAAATATTTTATGAACAGATATTTTAAAAATCAATTTGATCCATGCATGTTCTAAACAGAAATAGAAATTCAGCCGAGTGACATTTACAAAAGTGACAGGCCATTTTTAAAAAAGCTGGACTTTAAAAGGCAGCAAATAAGAAATCTGGAGAGGAATTTGCTAAAAACTTGAATGACAGTCTTTTGTCCAGCCATCAGAAAGAGAAAACCTAAGACAAGGACATTAGCCAGAGGGGCCATGAGGGAATCAACAGAACAATTGAGGAGGAGAAGGGTATCACTAACAAGCTAAATAATTCTTTTATATCAGTCCTTGCTGCTTAAGATGCTGGAAGATATTGATTTCTAATCTATATTTTAAGCTATCAAAGACAGAGAATAAGCAAAAAAGAGCAGGTGGTGAAACACACCTATAAATTCAGGAACAGCAACTCACAAAAGTTGGATGGAAAAGATAATCAAATATTGTATTGCAAATAATGCAATAATACATTGCATTAATGTGGTTGAGCTTCTAATAAAGCCATTTGAGGCCTATTTAAAATTGGCTACAATCCTACCTTACACATGGCCGAGACTAGCAAGTATTGTAAATACTTTTTTAGAAGGGTCTGATTAAGAAATGACAGGGTACCATCACTGTCAAGTCTAAAGATACTAAAGAATTAGTTAAATATACATCCATCTTGTCATAATGACCAAAGTGGTGTCATACAAAAGCTGTAGAAGATTTTGCAGAAGCCCAGGAATTAAAAATAGGAAGATCTCCAGTATTTGCCTTTCTTTTTTTTGACTCTTTGGACATGGTGAAAAAAATCAAGCTGTAGTCCAGTGACAGTGACAGCATTAAGGGCGCATTTTCCCTTTATTTCACATCAGAAAAACAAAGCCACTCCTAAGGATTTTTACATACAAAGATTGAATCATATAGGTAATGATCCAATTATAAATCCACCTTCTCACACAAGGTGGGAAATAAAGGTTCACTTCCTGAGTTTGGATGAGGCATCTCTATCCTCTTTATCTGTTCTGGTCCAACCCTTTGCTCTCTGGTTAATTAAGAAAATTCACCCCACAAAATCTTTTTTCTCAAAGAGACAGTAGTTGACATTCATTTCTTTTACTGAGAAATTTCTCATTTCCCTGTTTTCAAGTAAAGAAAATGGAGCTGCACGCAAAAAAATGTTGGAAGTAGCCCTTCTTGGACCTTGGAAGAAACTTCATACAGCTGAAACAGACAAAGGGACACCAGAAGAAAGGGCAAGCTGTAGCTGGCCATATTTTTACCTGCATCCATCCTTTCTGAGACTTAATAGGCTAGCAAAGAGAAAAAAGCAAAATACTCTCAGATGCTTTATTTTTGGCAAGAGCTCAGATAATGCACAACTCTCATGAACATGGTTTCTTCAAGCTGTTATTAAACTGTTACTTGTTCTCTGCTTTTCTTTGTCTATGCAAGGCCATTGCTAATGGCTAATGATGAGATATTCATCAGACACATGACTGCTCCTAATTAAACCTTGCCCCATGTTTTCAGAGATACCGCTGGGAACAGAGGACGTGGAAACCCCCTGTGGAAGAGGAAATACAACATACAAATGCACAAAGAATAATACTCAAATGTGCAGGTGAGGCACATAGATACAGTCACTATTAGGAAACAGTGTTAGGAAACATTTTCATTCCTTGCACAAAAAAATATAAGAGTGGAACATAATATTTCAGTTCAAACCATGAAAATAATTTGGCATGGGGAAGAGATACGCGATGCACTTAGGGCATAGCTACATATTCACTCACATGTTGGGTTTGAAGATTCTAAAGTCACCTTGTTTCTTATGACAGAAGCATTTCTAAAACAAGATGATGCTGTCCTTACATGGCAGGATAATCTGTTTGAGTCAAAAGCTGATTAGCAGAGTGATAGATGACAGACTGCACCGAGCAAGGGGCTTTTGACCACAGGACCTGCAGCTGTCACACCTACCCATCTTCATCAGGATCCCTGCTAACATGCTCTCTGTAGCTCCATCCAGGTAGTTTAAAAATTGCTGTGTTAACTAAGAATTTTCATCTTTTCCCCCGCAGAAGAGATTTCCCTGCAAAATTATAGGGCCTGGAGCCTGGAACTTGGATAGGTTAATAATTCAATGAAGCATTAACAAATGCAGTGCAATATAGCACTGCCCTGAAACCTCTTGAGATTCCAGGCTTTCCAGTGAAAATAAAGGGCACTTTGCTTCTAGTCTTCAAAGTGCTGAAGTACAACACCTGAAAACCTCCACACTAGAAGTGACTAATCCTTTATTAATTTATTAAAATTGTCTGCACATCAAAAGTCACAAGTTAGCTCCTTGGGGAGCAGTTTTCCTGTTGTCTGGATTAGTAGTGATCAGCAGCACCCTAAAAAACGAATGAATAAATAGGAATAAAGTGGTATCACAAGAGCTTTCAAAGATATATAATCTTATTGTGCATTAAGCTTTTAAAATATTTCTAAGTCTAAAAACATGGGAGTTTGATTTATGTACTATAAAACAGCTAAGTGATATGATTCATACTTTCAGCAGTGCATGTATTCACTTATAGAGAAGAGAATGTGTACATATGTAACTGCAGAGGGATGCAGCTACATGGCTTCTTACTAACTGAAGTCCATGAACAGTCTTTCTGCAACACTGCAAGGAGACTTGTAACTGGAAAATTCTGCCACTGGATTATACTGCTACTCAACCTCATCTGCCTGCATAGAGCCAGCCTGTGGGTTCACAGCACATTTTTAAAGATCCCATTCAAGACCTATTTGGATGTTTCTGCACTGTGAGACAGACATGCCTTGAAAGATGAAGCCTTCTAGTTTAACCACGGAACAGACTTGCCTGCCCAGGCTGACAATTCTCACCAGTGCTGTGTACACTGTTTCACTGGGAAGGTAACAGCAATGCTAGGGCTTGGGTTTAAATTAAAATAAAATTAGAATTTAAAAAAAAAAGGTGAAGAGGAACTAATGGGTTCACAGTGAATGAAGTCATATCTCTATTACCTATTTCATTTCTAGGGGGAAGATCCTCATCTTCATGACTAGGATACCTCTCCTTCCGGTCAAGCAGAAGAAAATAAATCATCTTTTCTTGGTTTTCTCTGAAAAAAAACAAAAAAAAAAAAGGAAAAAAACCCTTGAAATTTGAAAAGAAAAAAAAAAAGGTCGACACATACATAAAACTTTCTCATCAAATAAACAGTCACAGTTATTTTAAATGAGTTGGAAGTGGTCATGTACATGACAGCTAGATACAGAGCCCACAAAGCTTTTGAGACCCTTGCTGTCTCCAAGAAGCAGCTAGTAAGGAAAGGAAATAAGATTCCCATATTACATACACAGAACAGAGGCACAGGACAGTCAAGGTTATGTGTCCCCAGGAAGTCCAAACTAAGAGCGGCAGCCAGACAGGTCTCCTGAGCCTGTAAGTGCTCTTTCTACTATGTGTCCCTCTTAACACCTTTGAAGATACACCAGCTCTTAGGCATAGGCTTGAAATAAATAAAAATTTGGCAACACAAATATCAGCAATGATACCTCCCCAAGTGGACTGTGCAGCCCATGTTTTAATGAAGTGACCTGGCCTGGCAGTTAGGGAAGAAATAGCACAGTCCCTCCACTGCTGGTCAAGCGGTGAGCTTCTGACCATGGAGCAAGAAAGGCTCAGTGCTTGCTACCAACACCTTACCAGCAAATGAGGAGCCAGAGAGTGAGAAGTTCTTACCAGTCACTCAAATAGAGAAAAATCAGTTAAAGTGCTCTCTACCTCTTCCCAGGTTCATAAGCACCCCAGCCCCTGGACACCCAACTGATATGAAGACTGAGCAAGTGCTTACTCTTCCGACAACAAGTCCTGTAAGAGTTTATTTCGGTCACGGAAGCAGCCTAACGAGTGCATGCTATCTAACACGTCTGGATCAATATCCTCCAAGGAAGGGAGAGAACGAATCTGCACCTTTCGAGGGATTGGTTGCTCTGGTTCTGGCTCATTCTTACCCCCTCTGCAGAGGAAAGAAGATGAGAGAGAGAAAGGGGGAGGGAAAGGAGAGAAAAGAAACATGAGTCACAAATGAACCCATACTCTGAAACACAGCCTGCAGCAACAGATGGAAACAGCTTGCTAAATTCCCACTGAGAGACCAGAGCTTCCAACCAGATAATATTCTCATAAGAAACTGCCATGAAGGCTAAGACTGACCAGCAGGTTGTGGATTTGAGACTTTAATGAAAAACGTCTGTCTTCGGTCAGCAAGGCAATAGGAACTTCACTTACCAGTGCCCTTGTAATAGAAGCAGCTGTTCAGCATCCGAATGCCAAACATTTATAAAACACTACATGTTTCCAGAGATGTTGTCTCATCAGCTGGCCAGACCCAAGGCTGAAAAGTGCAAGCTGAACAATTCCCTTTTGAAGAAGGAGCTCTGAATAAACCATCACTATTTTCCACCAATTCTGATTACAACTGATACTGCAGCAGTTTATTTCATTAACACTTCCAATATGATTAATAGACCTCAGTGTCAGGCTTCCACTTGACACACTTGAAAGGATTTTGGTGGAAAACCACACTGCTTAATTACATGCCCAAACATGACAATCTCTGCTTAAGACATGCAAATTTGAAAATTTTGGCTCAAGTGTGATGCCCGAAGTCAGTGGCAGACTTCAGAACACACCATCAGTAAAACATATTACTCTTTCAAATGTAGTTAACACAGGCTTTCTGCACAGTTATATCATCCCATTCACTAGGCTCAGGAAATACTGATTATTCATTGCAATTAAAGGCCCTGTCTGTAAGAAACAGGTCAATGTGTCAGGGTATTTCTAACTGGCCAATGATATATATTGCAGACATCCTGAATATCCTTTGGTTTTATTTGTGTAGGCAGTAAGCAATTCATGCAAACTCTATCCACCCAAAGGGGTGGGTTTGGTGGTGGTGTTGGTGTTTTGGTTGGAGAAACCGTCTACTCTGAACCTCTGCTATTTCTCAATAGCTGCTCTGTGTGATGTTGAACTTTCCCTGCTCCATAAATGGGGTCCTCCCTCTCCTTTATGTGGTGCAAATGGGTCCAGGTTCCCAGCACGGCAACAGGAATCAGGAATATTTAAACTGCATCATATGTCACCATTTGCTGTTTATGGGGCTGTATTTGGACTAGAGATCCTTCCTTTTGATGCTGGAAGACACAAGGTGGCCACAACATGTGAAGTTACTTGCACAATTTAAAACATTCCTGATTCAATGTAAGTTATCCAAGTATCTACACAGAAAAAGGAGTTCCAATCCAAATGTCTTAGCTTTTCTTGTGTAAGTTAGAAATCAGCTCTGGTTCATATACATGAGCCCAAGGTCTCAGCTAGCGTATCAAAAAGACAGCCAATGCACCTTTAAAAAGAGCCAATGCAGATTATCTCTTCTGAGGTAAGAAGGCAATACTAAGTCAATGCATCCAGGATAGGACAGTCACATGCTGGGACAATCACAGCAGATTGCTGAGTGCTACTTGCAATTCATTTTTATGCAAGCTGAAATGCAGTTGCAAGGTGTCTGCTCTGTTTGTGGGACACCACTTGCAAAAAGACTTCTCAGAAATACTAATTTTATCTTCTTTTGAAGCAGTGAAAATGTGCACAGGCCTACGTGGATAGATGACATGGAGTCAGACTGGTGTTCATTCCATGGGTCTTGACAACATGGGTCAGATCCCACTTCTCTAACAAGGAGCACTCACATACACCCCTGATCACTTTTATTAAATTTAGGGGACTGGAAGTTAACACAGAGGATGTAGAATCTGCTCCTTATGATTTGCTCTTGTGCGTCAAACCACTAAAACACAGTTTCTGATGACCCCTTTGAGTCTTGCAGAAGCATCTGTATCTTCTGCAATACCACATGGTCCTAAATCTAAGGGTTAAACTTAAAAATCCTTGTTCAACTAAAGAAACATATTATTCCTTCTAAGAGGCCACTACTGCTACCTCTTAGGATCAAGATCTAGCTCTCAGAAGGTAATAAGCAATGATTAGTTCATAACCTTGCACTATTAAATCCAGTGATGACCTTGTCATTAAGATAAATTCTTGCAGGATAGACCTTTGAACAGCAGCTGAGTGTTTTTGCTTTTTAATGATCTACAGTTCACTTCTGAAAAGTATTGACTTAATTAATCATTCGTGTTACAAGCAGATGTCCTTAAGGTAATTTAAAGAGATTAAAAAGAATAATTGTCTTTGAAAATTTTCAGGAAACCTGGGTTACCCACTAGTTGCTCTTGTCTGAACAGAATCTGCAAGTTTCTTTTGTATCAATCAGCACAGGAGCCATTTCTAGAGAGCACAGCTTGCCACCCTCCATACACTCCAGAGTGGCATTTCCTTCTGCCCTGCACCTGGTTAGCCTCAGACACAGTCAGGAATTTTCACACCTCCTCATCAGGTACAAGTAAAATCTGCAAAGAGGTGTCTCATCATTTGGCAGCGGAATTCAGAGCTTCAGGAAACGAAAATCATCGGGTCTGGGTTGTGATTGGCATGACTGCAATGCCTGTTCCATTCTCAGTCTAGCAGAGTGACAAATTTGTTGCATTGCAGCCCACACAGACATCAAACAATGTCACACAGTGACTACTGCAAATCACATATATTTTTTAAAGGTCCACATGAATGCAACTGCTGCTTTAAAACCCACCCTCTTTTGTGAGGATCGGTGGATTCAGTGGCTGTGATTCCTGACCAGGGTGGACTTTTTCAGTCTCTCCATGAAATTCTCTCACGAATCTCACCGAGACGCCCATTTGCATCAGTGCAAAGCAAAGCAGAACCAGTATACTTATTCTTTTTCTTGTTTTAGTAAGTGTAGTACCTTCACAATTAAAATAACTCAGTGCTACAGGAGTGCATATTTACCATAATGGGTAATTTTATTTGCCCTCTTACTTTATTAAAAAATGTGAAAATAACTGCTGTTTATTTTCTGGTTTATAATAACCTGCGTTTGAGGTAAAAATAAATTATTTCAATTAAAAAGGCTTGAGAAACCTCACTTAATTTGGGTGGGAGAGCAAGAACTGGAGGTTGCTGATGAAAGGTTTCACTTAGGTTTCTGTCTTCCTTTTTTAGGCTCATGAATCATGATTTCAACTTTCAAGACCTCTTTCACTGCCTGCCTAAATCTGTAATTAAATCTCTTCTTCGGTTTTACAGTAGACCCAATATTTATTTGAAGAATTAAGTGAAACCCCTTCAATGTTCTGAGTACAACTTTCAGCTCAGTAACTTATATATTACAAAGGATGAAGATTTTACATAGAATAATAGATAAAATAAAGAAAAAAAATAAGAGGTGAGCAAAAGAGCCATAGGATAAAACACTACAACCCCTTCTTCGCCGTCAGCATAAGTATTTTCAGGCAAAATTAATGCAAAGAGGTTGTGAAACATTACCAGATGAAAGCAGCTGAGTTTTGGAGGCGGCAAGGTTATTCACTGACTAAAATTAGCCACAGGATGTTAACCTCCTGAGGTCAATCCATGGCCAGTACAGAGAAAACGAGAAAAAAACTCATTAAAAAGCTATTTTGAGTAGAAGCTTCTTTTAGGCAATTTGAAGAGACATCTGGAAGAGCCTTTCTGCACTGACTACCCTGGGAATCTAGAGGAGACTTGCTTTTGCAAAACTCAGTTTCTGCTTCTGAAAACAGCCTTAGATGCAGCTTACTGTGTCAGTCGTCAGAGAGTCTGACTTTCATTGAATAGTATATGAAAATGTTCAGATGTTTATGTCTCCAAAGGAAAAAATCTTCAAATTATAAATATAGACTAAAGTCATGAAATGACACCTGCACAATTGTGTATGTGAGCCTGGGACAGCAGTCCTTCAACAAGTGAAAAGTTCCAGGCAAAAGTCTTGAGGAGGGTAAAAATGATCAATGACTTTTCATTTTATTCCGATTCCAGTTCTGATAAAAGCACAGTGTCAGCTGATTTCACTCCATGAAGAAACAGAGGGGAATTATCTGTCCAATCTGATGTAAATGGGATTTACTTCTGAAATTGCTAGCAAGACCTTATAGTAGGAATTTCAGGGATTACAATTAGAGATTTCCCCACTCCATTTGTTCTGCATTTACCCATTAAAATTAAAAAACGAAAGTATGTGCAGGAAACCTCCAGTACTTCTTTGGTTTAAAAAGGTGCCATGTCTGATAACTGAAGAGAGCATGGAAAAGTCATGGGCAGAGTGCTACCGCTATTTTAGGTGAACTAAGTTTTTCTTAATTCCAATTTTTTTCTTAAGTATTCAACAAACTGTTGAACCCACTCAGGTCCTGCTGAAGCCATATAAATCCAGAGGTGAATATGGTTCATAGAGAAAACAAAACAAATAAAGAAAAAGTGCTTTTTTCAGGTTTATATACCAGTTCATATCATCCTTGAGTACTTCTCAAGAGTAATGACAGGATTGTGAAGATAGGACTTTCCTTATCACCCACCTGGGGAAATGCTGACCCTGAGAAATGTATCCAAGCCTAATTTCCTTGTTTATTATGTTTATTTTCTCCTTAGTTTGATTAGGATATCATAGCATAAAAAGTTTATTTACTTAGGCTTCTTGAAATGCTCCTAAGGCTACCCAAAGAGCAAGGTCACTTTTAAAAGACATCAATCTTCCTTACACCCAAACCACCAGACAGACATGTACTTTTCTCACAGACCTCCTGTTTCACTGTCAGGAGTGTTGTTTTTAATCAAGTCACAGAAGTACTCTCGCATCCACAGGTTACAAGGTCAGAAGCAGCCTCTTAGCAGGCTATGAAGGAGTGGGGATTATGACACAGAGAAGCTCTTGCTCACAGGTGCTTACTTATCAATATCATCATTTTTTGTTTCATCATTTTGTTTCAGAGAAAAGCCAAGATGCCAAGAAAGAACAAATGAAAGCTTTCTTGTCAAGAAGGTATTACAAAGGATTGTCTGTAGCACATGGATAGCAAACTAAATATGGTTGCTAGCTGGGTATTTTTTTGCTGATCACCTGCAGCAAGTTGCTGGACTGAATGTCTTATTTCAAATAGTTGTTAGCATTGTACAAAAAAAGTTCCTGGGTTGCTACGTACAAATGCAATTATATGAGTAGCAAAGAGTAAAAAAAGAGTAGATGTCTTTCTGTTCTCTGCCTCTTTTTATCACATGTGTGAAACCTGCTTTCAAACTCCAGTCTCACTCTACCAGTGGTCTCTTCACAGACCACTAGAATACTGGAAGCAACAATGAATGTATGCAAAAAAAATTTTTAAAACATTACTTACATATACCATATGTGTTTCTGAATATGTTCTAGCTGTAAAGGAGAAAGAAAACAAGGAATTAGTGCTGTAAAATAGAAAAGGTAACTCCACATTCATCCTTATTCAAGGCTTATTCAAGTAAATCCAAAATTTCAGAGATGGTCATATGCATACAACAGGAACTTTATGCTGCACGAAGAGCTGCTCATCCTAACCCATCCCACTGGAAATGACACTTCATTCCAGACATAATGCATCAGTCAGGAGTAAATCCCAGGCAAATGCTAAGTGCAAGGCTTCAAAGGTAACTGTTCTGGAAATTCAAGATTTTCACTTCCCAAGTCCTTCCCTCCATAATCTAACTCCTCCCTTCTGTATGTCTGTGATAGTTGATCCTCTACACTTAAATTGCATTTCTAGTTTTAATTTTGGAGAAAAAGAGAGAGGAAGAAAAAAGAAAATAGGTTCAAACAAAATAATTTGTGCATCTCTGGCATGACCTTCCTGGATACAAGACTCATTCTATATCGTCTTCACATTTATTATCAAAATCTAAGGACAAAGCAGAGTAAGATTCTACGTAATTTACTAATTCTGCACCTGAACACCAAACCACAAATTCATTTTACTTCCCTCTTTCCTGTTTCACACATGAGAATTTCACTATGCGATGAAGGACTGATTAAAGCTGAAAGTAGCCATGTCCACCTATGGAAGGTAGATTCCACAAACATTACAATGATATCTTTTCCCACAAGCACAGGAAAAGAAGACGACATGATTTTTCCAAGAGAAATCCTTAACAGCAGAGAGAACAGAAGGTTCATATGACGTACTTACAGCAGAACTTTCCAAATATGTTTTGTTTTAATCATCACAGCAGAAAAGAACTTTTCTTAGATGTCCAGGGATAATTTGTTATGTGGACAATGCTTTTTATATTCATCACTATGCAGCACCTTTGTAGGTGCAGAACAAAATGCATACTCACTGCACATGGGCTCACATTTGTGCCACATTCAGGGGAAAGACAGAAGAGAGCTGGAAGAAAGCTCATATGGGAGGAAATCACAGACCCATTACAATGGTCAGGAAGAATGGCGACAGCAGTCCTGCTCTTATTGCATTCCACTTCCACAATAAGAAGAATCAGAGAGAAAAAGAAACAAAAAGAAAAAAAAAAAGTAACAGGCAAACAACAAAAATCTCAGAGATATAAAGTGTTTGCCACAGAGAGCAAGGAATTAGAGATCTCTATACCATGGAAAAACAGCTCCATGTCTCAGAAACCCAGAAAGATGTGAGTTTGACTCTATATGGGATCATTTTTTCAAGTGAATCAGAGCTTTTCCTGAAAACAAAGAAGCAACGGAATGCAGCTTAGGAAAGCAGGAGAGTTGGCTGGAGGGATCAGTGTGGGAAACAAACAGTCTCCTTTAAACCCCAGACTGCATCAACACTGTAGTCAGAGGTGCAGCTGCCACCAATGCCCTCAGCACACATATCCACCAGCCCAGACAGACTTGCACAGCTTCCAGCTGTGGCCTCAGCCCTCAACAGTAATTCCCCTTCATCACAATTCCCCTGCATTAGGTAGTCTTCTAACCCCTGCACTATTAAGAGTAAGGTGGAGTATTCCTGACACACTGCCATCTCCCGTCAACATAAAGATATGATTTGGGAGGTTCCCCAACAGCCTAGAGACAAAGCCCTCTTCCCTCTGGTTCTGTGCAAGCTGAGGCACAGCCACAGAACATAAGGAGAACCTATTTCGTACAGCTTCCATGGGGCAGGATTTTAGAATTGCTCATTAACAGATGTATAGTTCTGTGAGGATCTGCTAAGGGGCAGACTGTGCCTCCTGTGCTGGTAAAACCACATCTATTCATTATTTCCCATACATCACATGGAGGGTTAGAGAGATTAATGATTTCCGACAAGATGCAGATGATACAGCTATGCAATGTCCAAGCCTCTTTCATGCTTGCTTCTCCTGCTGAATTTCCTGTCTCCATGGGACACTGTGCTCTTGTGTGCCTGTGATATGCAGAAATGCCATGGCAAAGCAGACAACAGCACTTTGCTTTCTGAGTTAGGGGAAAGAAAAGAGGGTCACCAGTTCATATCTTAGTCACAGAACCTCTGGGCTCCTTCAGAGAAGATGTCAAACACCTTTCGCCCATCCCTGCTGATCAACCTCCTTCAAACTAATGAACACACAGCATTTTTCTGAAAGAGAATCCTTGTTGCACCTAGACACACATTTGAAAGGGATATGACAGCTCTCATGGCTGCTGTTTACCTACACATCTGCCATTCAATCCACACCAAAACCACTGCTGTGAAATATGCTGGGATATCCCAGATATGAAAAGTATTCTACAAACCCATTTCCTATGCTGATTCAAATGTAATTGCATTGAAATGTTATTAGAAGTGTGCTTGCTGCTGCCAACATCTTCACTACTGTTTTAAAGGTAATTAATTAATGCTTTGTTGCTTTTTGTCTGCATTAAAGTGACAGGAGGGTTATGGGAGGGCGATTGGTTTTGACAAGGAGAAGTCTGTACGCTTTCTACCGTGCAGTGCAGGGGAGAGAGATGCACAGTGGGAGCTAATCTCACTCCTGCCTTCATTTAAACACAATGTTTAAATGCATTTAAGTGACGAAGGCATTTAACAGCCCTTCCCAGAGGGTTTTTCTTGCTGTTTGCACATGAGTTTGCCAAGTTTAATACCATTTTATGGAATTGTAAAAATGCTGCTTCTTAATGTCTCCTAGTCACTGCAGGCAACTGCCTCATGACATCATCTCTGAAATAACAAAACATGCTCAGATCCTCTGCACATGCACAGTCAGAGAGATTTCTGCAGGCTAACATGCTGTAATGGAAGAGAGGGAGAATTCCTTTATCATGGTTTTACATAAAAATAGTTCCAAATATTAAACTTGTACACTGAAGAAGCATTGAGGAGCCTCTCTCACTGATGAGAAACCCACTGTGATACAGAACTGCACAAGCTTATCAGAAAAAGAGGTCTCCTCCCACAAAGAGCTGACGTCTGAATTCTAAGGCAGGGAACAACAGATGGAGACAGACAGGCAGATGGAAAACAAGACAGCGCTGTCTACATCCTCGGCACTGATCTCAGCAGAGTGGTTGCCAAGCTAAAAAGTTCTGACCTGAAGAAAAACTTTCTCAAAGTCTGTGGATATAGATGAGGGCTTCTGGGCTTGAACTCATGTCAAATTTCAAACTTTCCTGTCCAGAAAGGGAACAAATCCACCTGTGCAACTACACCTCAAATGAATCTTCATGCAGGAGATCCCCTAGTTTGAGCTTTAAACCTAGTGTGTCATGTCAAGACACAGACTTTTCCTGGCCACAAGGCCCAGGCTGGCAGTGCAAACAGCACTGGAAAACTACTACCCATTTCAGCAGTAGCAGCTGTACTAAAGTAGCCTCCAGGGACCTCGACAAGGCCAAGTATCACTGTCCTATGTGTATGGGGCATGAAGAGGTCCTTGGCAGCCTAAGTACATCAACTGGACAGTTAGCTCCATTCTACAGGTTGTAAAGTCAGAAAATTTAAATGATGGAATAGAGACCTTACTATAAGTCCTTTTACATAAATTAATCAGGTGAGTTTTCCCTTCTTAATTTTTGTAACATTCTTTAGATTCTGCAGGTCATCATTAGCATACATCAGATCCAAGAAAAAACAAAATCAGAAAGCAGAGATTCTGAAAATATGTGTAATTCATGGAATTTTTTGGTAATATTCAGGGATACGTATTTCCACCTATGTGGATACCCAACATGGAAGACAAGTCATTCTACTCTAGTATAAGATGTTAACGCTAGAACAGTAACAGCTTTATTGGAAGAGCTTATTCTCCAGTATCTGCTCTGATCCACCTTGCTCTAGAAACAAAGTTTCAATAGTGCTCATCCATGTTTAAAAGAAAAGTGCTTCTGCCCTTTGCCTGTGTCTTTCTGGAGAAGAAAATATTGGCTGAGAAAGCAACTGATTTCTACTACAGGAGCTGTAATTCTCTGCTGTAGCAACGCTGAATCATTTGAAGAGCACATAACTAAAAGAAACCTCAGTACTTTAGGCACCCAGAGTCCATCTCCCATAAGCCTTCTCAAACATTATTACTACATCACTTTCCCTCCCTGACACTATTCCTACTAGAAGGCCGTCCCAGAACTCCCAATGCCCAAAATTATTCTTCTAGTCTACTTCCTATAAGGCCATTTGACATACAACGGTTTTTGTGCCAGTATCTTCCATTAGCTTAAATAATCCTTCTCTCCCTAATAATTACCTCTAATGAATATGCAGATGACCAGTACAACCCTTCTCAGACATCATCTGTGTACGTTAACTGAAGCTCTTTTAGGCCATACTATTCAGACAGAATCTTTCAAATGCTGATCATCTTAGTACTCATTCTTTGTTTGATTTCACCTTTCATAAATACGGGTGGTCAGAAATACCATCACCAGGAGCTATCATCAACTTTTAATGAAAGGTTTATGTTTATGTTTAATGAAAGAAAAAAACAAATTCTTTTATTTTACAGAATGTTTAGTAAAAGAGGTTCAGTAAATGAGAGTGGTCAAGAATGTCAAACCATATTTGAGTCTATGTAACACACAGTGAGTGTGAACAATATTCCACAAAGACAAAATAAAGTCTTGTTCCCACAAATGAATCATACACAAAGAAAGGTAATGCCTGTTTCTTAAGGCTGGAAAGGGCCAGCAACAATAATTCTGAGTACCCTCCCCTCCATTAATCTTCTCAAGCTCCAACACTGAAGCAAATGATGACAGTTAAATGTGAATGCTGGTTCTGTTTTTGTTGATCACTTTAACAGATGGACTAGGGAAGGTGTGGGTGTGCTGTGAAATGGCAATTACTGCAGGGAGGGAAACGCAGCTGGATCAAAAGAAAAAGAGATACAAATCAAAAAAAGAGAGGGGAAGTGAAAAATGAAAGAAAATAATTCTAGTGACCTCACATTTCACTGTATTTTTCTGCTGAATTCACTAGTGAGGTATTGAGCAAATGATCAGTAAAGGTAACAGCTACATCTGTACTTATTGTACCCAAGCTGCAATTTTGCTCACATCTTTGTATAAATATCAAATTGATTCAAGTGAGATATTTTCCAGGAATAGAGACTTCCAAATAAACCCATATTTATACCCTTTTTCACAGGACACAGCTAAAATAGAATTCAGCTCTCTCCTCAGAATGAACTCTATATTCCAAGCTCCTGCTCCCTTCTGCCTGGCAATCAAAGCAAGCATCTCACTAACAGCACAGGAGTGTGACAGCAGCAGGGACAGCAAACCCAGAGACCCTCAAATAATGAAAATAAGACTGCAGCTAATAACGAAGAGCCATCCTTTTTTCCTCCCAGCTCTTATCTATTTAATATGTATTATTCCAAATCCTTATTCATAATTCAATGGTTAGTGCTTACCAATAACTACCTGATCTGGGTTTTTTTCCCTCTCTAAGGAAGTAAGAGGTTAATTTTGATCACGAAAGGGAGAGGGATGGGGGTCACTCTGAGACCTTAAATTACCTCAACTGCTTTCTCTCCTATGCATGTACTGCACAACTATGCTGTATTGCACAACTCTAAACATTTAGAGCCAGTCTCTGTCCTGTGTAAAAACACAGAAAAATCTGAAGAAGCATCTAACAATTGATGATCTGCTCCCTAACATACTTAGACCATCGGCACTAATATATTTGAGAAAAAAAATCCCAACAAAACAACAGAGAAGCTGTTTACATCATGGATAGGAAGCTAAGCTTGAGAGGGAATTGGTGACGTTCTTGGCCATGAAGAGCAGCTGTCTCATATCTCAGGGTATTGCCCTAACCCCTGCAATGTTCTTTCCATTAATATATTTGTGAAAATGTTATTTCTTTCTTTAAAAATCTGTTTTAAAAAGGTCTTTTAAAGTGCTTATTTTTTTTTCAGTCAGTGCTATTTACTGCAAAATGTGATGGCTTCTGGGTTTGCAAAAGCAGGGATACTAGCAATAACAGGAAGAACTTTTCCCTTATGCCATCAAATAGAGTGTGACCTGGATTGGTAATGAATGAAAGAAAAACCCAGCTGACAGGTAATATTGTAAAGAGCTGTGAAGGGAGTTTCAGTTAACTTCTTAGCAGAGGTGTCTGCATGCCAAAAGCACCGTCACAGCTGGCACAGACTGATGCTGCTGTTACCAATTTCAGCAGAGGCCAACCAGTGATCTGAGAGTTTATTTATAAATATTTTAGCAGACTGAAGAACCAGGAGGAGTTTTAAATTTACATTTCTTTATACATACTCCCACTCAGAATCTGTGAGCTTAGTAAATCTGTATAAAATCATCACCATGGCCTGACAATAGGATTTACAAGGGCAATGTACCCATAAAGGCACACGCCTCCACTGACAAGCAGGCAATCTTACTTTCCAAAATTATTTTAATTGCCAATGTTTTTCAATTCCCTAAAACATTAACAAAGTGTTAGTGAAGGATACAATCACTACACAGTCCTCACCCTTGCAGGGTCTCTTTGTAGTGATGGGATGCATCAGAGATGCAGAGTCAGTGCTGAACACCAGGAGTTCAACACTGTGGGACTAACGGTGCTCAGGACCACAGAGCACGGGATGAAAGAGCAGACTGGCAGACACTTGCTCTGAAGGCCGCTAGAGGATAATCCAGTGCAAATTCAGGATAGACTACAATGCAACTTACGTGGTATGAAGTGAGAAGCCAACACTTCCGTCAGAAAAGTACCAAAATCGCACTCTGTTTAATGGCAAAGCTTCAAATACCAGTCCTAACACCTGTGACCTTCAAACACTTACATCACACCCCCAGCAAACTGCTGTAGTAGACAAAAGAACCAGACAACTAAGGTGGACTCCAAAATGTGTGAACAGGCCAGTAGCTATGAGGGATTTCTCCTAAATGCCCAGTGTTACACATGAAAGGGAATCACAAGGCTACATGAAAAACACAAAGGCAATCTGTCTTCATGATTCAAAAGAGATGGTAACTAATTCCTTCCCAAAGACTCCAACCCACTCCTCTCCTTTTCTCAGGAGGAAACACATAGGAACGCCACTAAATCACCAATTACCTTAGCTGCTCGACTACTCCTGCAACAAGGCGAGATATGAAGCCTGGCTCACATGCCTCCTTACCGTGAGACGTTTCGAGGCATCCACTTCAATCATCCCCCGCAAAAGGTTCTGACAGTCAGGAGGGATAAAATGGGGCATGTGGAACACTCCACGCTTCACCTTCTCCAGCAGTTGCCGCAAGTTGTCGTCATCGAAAGGCAGGGCACCCTGCAGGGGTGGGACAGAACAGTCAATGGGAGAGAACTGGAGAGGGCCAAAGGAGAAATGCCAGGATAAACATCGTGAGAGAACTGAAAAGAGGAAGTCAGCTCATAATGAATTACTATAATGAGTGAAAAAACCTTTTTATCCATTGAAAAGTAATAATTTCTTAGTGCTGCTGAATTTCCTCTAACATAGAAAACAATACTGTTTATTTCTTTTTGACCTTTAATTAGAAAAGTACTACCAGTATAAAGTAAAATATAAAATATGAAATTGACTTTCCAGGCAAATTCACCAAAAATGCATGGATTCACTTAAATTCAGCTGAAGCTTTTGATCTTCTGGTATTCCTCCTGGGCATACTTTCACAGCAGCAATGTTTATCGTCTCCTTATTTTTAATCTTCCTGAGACACATTTATTGCAGACATTGAAAAGCAGGTGAACAGCTTTTGAGAGACTTTCAGTAAAGAACATGCTCTTTCTGATGGAGCATTGAAATGACACAGCTGAAAGAAACCCCAACCAACATTAGCCTTTGGAAGCAGCAGAAATTCTACCTGTTTAATATACTCCATCCAGTTCCCATGCTGTGGTCAGGTCATCAGTTCCTATTGCTTCCCTACTGTAGCTCACTTACATGAATGGCTTGAAGTTTTTTTTAGCTGAAACTACATTTTGAATAGATCATCAGCTTGCTACAAAAAGCAGTAAAAGACCTATCCTTGCTGCAAGGACAAAAAGGAAAAAGAGAATTTGAAATCTTTAGGATAACTCTACCGATGGAAGCCGATACCCTTTTATAGCAAGTCTGCACCTTCCTAGATATTCTCACTTCCTTCTTTCACTGCCTAATTCTAGTAGGTGCTGAGCTTCCTTGATTTCCAGGATGATTTGTGGGAAGTTGCAAGCTGTCAGCTGCTGTGATAATGAAGCTTTAAGTTGTCAGCTCTGGCACTGCTCTTACTACAGTGAGTAGTGCATCTGTATAAGCAATCCTGTGTCAATGGTTTAGGGAGAACATTTACAGCAGCCTCAGGAAGTCACCTGATGGTAGCCACGACTGGGCACTGCTGACTGCTGTTGGTTCATTCAAGTGGCCTCGAAGGCAGAGCCTCTCCCTGCCTTCTGTAACCAACCTCCTGAGTTACCTGCGTTTTTCCTACCCATTCCAGACTTTAAGGAAAATCAATTCTGATAGTTCAGTACATTGGCTAACGCAATTTAAGCCCTGATGAAGTCAGAAAGGACGCTGTGTGGCATTTCCTGAAGGTAACAACTACATCTCTTTTATTACTGCCATCTGCTATCATATCTTGATAGTTTTTGCAGGGTTCATCCTGACATAATTTAACTGGCGAGCTCTGCACTCTCCATCAATAATAGAATTCTTTCAATCATTTTTCAGGCTCATGTGTGTTTAGGAACAGATGAAGATGCAGCAACAGACAACAAAGCTTGATAGAGAGTCCCCCTGAAAATGAAAAGCCTGCTCCTAAAAATCCTAACCATCTTGACACATTCTCTCTGCTGTTCTTACAAATTTAAGAAGTTATATTAAGAGCTCATTATACATTTTGATTTTATCAGCTATGAAAGAAACAGCTCAGTGAGAGATGACCAGGTGCTATCTAGTGTGACAGTCAAAATTCTTCCAATGCAACATCAAGATAAAAAAATTAAAACTTCAAAAATGTCACTGAATTGCAATGACTAAAAAGAAAAAATGAGTAAGATTGGTTAAGGGGAATTAAAGCATCATACTGAGATTACTTCAAGGTATTTTGATTTGAGCCATTAAAAAATAATCAGCATATCTTTCGATACAAAAATCCTCTAAAATTTTAAAGTATTTTAAACAACAATAACATGCAAAATTTATCTAATTTAACACTGTACAAATGTTTTTTTTTTTTTCAAAATAAAACATTTAAAGTGAAGCAATTAGAATGTATAAGAATATTAAAATTTTAGTTCAGGCTTGTTATTTTTATAATTATAGATGATCAGCTGAACTATTACAGTTATAAAGCACTTAACATGCCTATAAAACCTATATTCATTTTACCTGCATGTGGTATATGCTTGTATTAACAGAAACTTTATTTTCCTACATTACACTATGGAAACTGATAACAAATGCCAAGCCTATCTGCTTTCAGCTGGACACCCAGTTGCTGGATGTTTAGGAGTTTTATAATAGAACTTCATTTCAGGAAAAATTCCACAGAGAATTGAAACTCTGATCAAAAGAAGGATAAGTTAGAAGATACCACATTCTGAACACTTAAAAGTATTACTGAGCCAGATAGAAACTAATTTAAACTTTGTACTACTGGCTCAGTTTTATATTCCCATGTGTACCAAACTAAAATGTAGCTCACTGCTTGCATGAAACAAACCTTCTCTGGAAAAAATACTGCAGTTAATGTATGCATATACCTGCTGAAGCACATATATACACAAGCAGAGAAAAGTGAACACATCCCAAACCCAGTCATATTTTGATCCCGTGAAGGACAACTTCTTTGACACTCTCTGTATCCTGGAATTGTAACCCTACATATCCTTACCCATTAAAAAACATCGTGCAACATCACAACACAGCAAAGAGCATTCGTGGAGACAAATTTTTGATGCCTGTCTGTGCTCTCCTGTGTAGGGCAGCAATGTTTCAAAGAAGCAGGGAAATATTCCTCATGCTTTTCCTTTGGGGCTGATGTAGAAATAAGAGGAAAGGATGCCACTGAGAGATACAAAAATAGAGGACTAAAAAAACCCATCCGTACATGATGTCAATAGAATTGCCATTAAATACAGCAGCACTTTCAGATTTTTCTTTTCTTTTTAAAGCCTAGTGCAAGGAAGATGACTCACCACTAGCAAAGCAAACAAAATGACTCCGCAGCTCCAGACGTCTGCTTTCCTTCCATCATATTTTTCTCCCTGCACAGCAAAGACACAGAGGTTCAAAAGACTGATCATTAGTAAATTAATTAATTATCCTTGAGGGAGGGGAGAATGGGAAACCCCACGTTACAATCCAGCTACCTGCTTCCCAAGGTGGCCTTCCCAACTAGGAGGAAGCCACTACACATCTGGCTAATTGAATTTTTGTAAACATCAGCTTGCAGTCTTATCTGGGATCTGTGAGGAAAGGTACAGAAGTGGGAGCAGGGCAGGAATGGTTGACAACTCACAAATTATCAGATCTGGCATTTAAACAGAGTAATGGGTGCATTAAGGACATCAAGAAGGTGTATTTCTCTGCCCTGGTTCTTGAGGGAGCTTGTCACCAGCCATGTTATTTGCAAACTGATAGTGTTGTCTGGACAGTCTCTCCTGAGTGCTTCCTGCTTGACCTTACAGTAGAGACATGCTTTGGAAGAGGGCAGGCTTAGGTACTGAAATCTTGGATACTTATTTTCAGAGGACAAAGGGAAAACAGAGAGGAAAAATACTGTTTAGTGGTAATCAACATCACTGACAGTCAACCCCAGCTCTTCTACTGAGATGACAGCTACATCAGAGACAGCAAAGCTGAGGGGACTACATCCCTTGGGTCAAAAGATCAAATTAAGCCAGACTCCTGAACTTCTGTCTGATCACATGGTGTGAAGGATACTGTGAGAATAACATACAATTATTTCCCAATGTGGCTCGATTCAGGGCTGAGCCAAACACAAAACTCTCTTTAGGTTCCTTGTGTCCTTTTCTTTCCCTCTGCATTGGGTAGATTTCTTGTAAAGTGGATCTGTCTGCATACTTGCAATGAGGCACACGTTAAAAAAGGTATTTATGTACACTAATATTAACCAACTTACCCGGATGACTTCAGGACAAGCATAATGTGGTGATCTGAAAGACAAAATACAGTCAAATGAGCATGTAACAACCTGGTATTTATGGTTATGTGCATTTCCATTTTGTTTAGCAGAACAATGATAGACTTACTTATACAGAATACAAGTGTGCAAATCGGCACATTTTTCCTTACCTCAACAAGAACATATTTCTAACAAGCTCAGAAAATGGTCAAGAATTAGCATAATTTAAAACTCTATGCCCCTGCTATGAATTTCTTCAAAGCAAGGAATGAAATGAAGATGAGGCATATTCTGTGAGTAGAGAATTCCAGCTCTCTAATCCCACTCTTTAACTTAGCCTTGTATCTAATTAAAAAGAAGGCCCACACTGCAAAGCCTTTTACAGGAAAAAAGACAGATGCATCCCTAAAGCACGTCTGGTCTCTTCTGCTAAGATGACTCTCATTTACACCAGTGGTCACAAAAGCTGCCAATACATGACTGCAACGTGCCTTTTTTTTTGCTTTAAAAAAACAAAAGAGGATGGACAGTAGCACCATTACCTGGTGAGTTAATATATTCTTTTCACATCCTTCTACTCATATATCTCTTGTTTGATTCCTGGCTGAGAAGAGTTAATTACTTCAACCTGCCAGGTAATAATTTTAATTCCTAAAGATTATAGCCATGGCTATTTATTTTATAGCCTTCATTAAAGTAACTTGACAAGCAAAAGGGATGCAAACTGTCTGAAACCCGTGTGCAAATCATGCCATTGTTTATACTGACACCTCCCAGCAGTCCCTGAGCCTGTCTTCATTTGTGCATGTGCTTCTTGTGACAAATGCAATCATGGCTGGGCAATACCTGTCTCACAAAATAATGAGCAAACCAGAAGCACAGTGAGGTTAGCTTTGTGCTAGGATGCTATATTAATGCCCATTGAGACAGACCATTAATTGAATTTCCATACACAATACACTTATCTTATGGCAAAATATCATCCCATGGGCACAGAATGCCCTGATTTGGTATCACAGCTTTTGGCAGAGCTTGACAATAAACTCAGGGTACACTTGGGAGTGCAGCTACCTTGACAGCAAAGCTTCCATGAGGAGAGAGAAATGCAGTAGATCCCTCACAAATTTCAGGAAAAGTGGAATTCACCAGCTTTATCCAATATTTAATACAATGCCAACCCTAAGCCATTCAAGAGATGGGCTATTCACAGGTATTCTAACCAGTCTGTCTGCTCAGTAGTGCCTTAGTTTAGATTGCATTTTAAAAACCTTGGTTCAAGAGTCAAAACAGATAATGAAAGCCAGAGCCTCCCTCAGAGAGCTGGCTAGAGTTGCTCATTGGAAGACCAGAAAGAATGGTCTGGTGTCTAGTGAGTGGGACAGACTACCCAGCCTCTCTGTGCACCTCTGTCACTGTCAGCCATGGAAACATGGACAAGGTTACTTAACATTTTTAAAAGCTGCAGCTGGCCTGTTTGGAAAAGGTGACCAGAACCTCACCATGAGTCTACTCCTCTGACCAAAGCAAGAGCAATATCACCGCAGATTTCACACCACAAGAGAAAGTGAGGCCAGAGCCAGACACTGAATTGCCTAATGTTATGCACGTTACCAGACTTCCAAAATACATTGTTCCCTGTGAATTTGCCTCTTTGTAGCAAACAAAGAGCTGCTCTACATCTATTCTTTCCAAAACCCCAAAGCCTAAATCACAAAAACTCACAACACTGGACTAACACATGATTTTGCAAGCTTTGAGGAGACAAATTATTCTTGAGAGAATGCTTGATTAGTGATGTCTTTTTCTCATATCTAACAGTGGTGTAGAGTGTACAGGCCATCCCTAAAGCACACACAAAGCACAAGTAAGGAGCAGCACCACAACTGGGACTGCAGCCCAGGCTGCCCAACTCTCACTAATGCTGGACTGCTTACACAGAACACTGAAAGAGGGCAGTGTGGGAACTGTAGGGAATGCAGTAATGCAACTGGAATTTGGAAAAAACCCCACATGGTAGCAAAAAGAGTACAGGACTTACAAAGATCAAGGATATTTGCTCAGTTTAGTCACCTCAGAACAGAAAGGCCAGTTCTAACATGTCCTACACAACTGAGTCACGTTAGGTTTATTGGAAAATATATGGGGGTAAAAGGAGTGCAGACACATTCTAGTAACTGTTGAGCTCCCCATCACTTACCATGTTTGAGTTTCTCACTCTCACATATGTTTTAGGTTCTGCAAGGTACAGCTGCCTCTCTGTGTGAGTCATGAACACACAGAGTACATTAAATGGCTACCACAGGTGGTGCCTGTGGCTGACCTAGAAGCTTTAGTCAGACCTCTCAAATCCCACATGCTATCCTATATAGTTCAATAATATCCTTCAGTACAATCCTTTTTGGATAGCAATGGACTGAAAGAGTCAGTACCTCCATTTGCAGAGTGTTCTTAAATTTTTATTTGTATATTATGACTCCAACAAGGATTTCAGAGCTCCTAATTGTGGGTGCTGAGCAGTACAATCACCTTGAAAGCTTCCTGTGCTAACATCCTTGAAAAGAAGAATGTAAGTGATGTGAAGAACTCAAGATAGGTACACAGGTATTTATGTGTCCCACTAGCAAATGCCCTTGAAAGTGTTTTCCTTCCTGAGGTCTGCTGAACTGCAGTGGATTGTGCCATAGATCTTAAAAGGCATCACTGAAATTCTGCAAAAGTCTAAGAGACTGGGTGGAGAAATGTTATAATAAATCCTTTGGATTGATTGGATCATTCAACAGCTGCATTACAACTGCCCAGAGAGCACAGGTTTCTGGCATTGCCATTCTGAATTCTTGCCAGAACACACTAGCTAGATATCTGCAACATTATCTTGGCTAACAGCATTAAAAGGGATCCTCCAGTCAGCCAGAATCCATAAAAAACTCATTTCCATGCTACCAATCACAGACTAACTTCAACTGCTGTAAAGACAAAACTCAAATTTAATAAAAAATCTATTTATCTTTCTACAGAGTCATGAATATTTCTTTGGCTCTTATCACTAATTATTCAATATAGATGTGTCAAGAGCAACATTCCCTGTATCTTCCCCTAGGCCACCTCCTCATCATTCTGCTACATCTCTGTGCAGCAAAAGCCCCAGTCTGCCCTTGACAACAAATAAATATATCGCTCAGCAAGATCAAGAAACGGTTGCTGCCTGCGGGTACCTCTGCAAAAAAACAGCAATGTTGGCAGTGTTTATTTCCAGAGTGATGTGGATTTTCCTAGGCTAGTCTGCCTGGGGCAGGAAGGACTCTCTGAATGGTCATTCACAGCTGTGACTCCAGGACACAATAATCTTAAGGATCTTAGGGGACCTTAGAGCATTTACATGGGATTTAAACCAGAGGAAATAAAACAAAAGAGCAATGGTGAAATCCAGGACAGCTCTGGACAGTTAAGTCAGGCATTCAGAAAGAAATGTATATATCCTTGATGTACCTTTTCTGAATTTCATCTGAGAAACTACAAACAATAGTTCTTGACCTGTGCACATCAAGATATTGTGCAGATGCAGTAGATTTGAGACAATCAGGGCCATATCTGCAGTGCAGATGTGATGTGCCTGTGACTTACAGGCTTTTTTACATAGGCTAGAGAGACCTGCTCTGCACACACACAAATCCATTGGGCACATATGGTTTATCCGGGAATGCTCAGCCACTGATTTGCCAGAGAACGGTTGGTTGATCAAGAAGGAAAAGCTGTTTGATTCTACCCTACAGTATGACAAATCATGTGTTACAATGCCTGATGGGTTCCCAAGTCCCAGTAATGATGAGTATCCATGTCCCAGTCCTTTGGCCCCATGCCTTAAGATGGTACTACTTGGGGAGAAGAAAAGCTTCTTTGAGCACCATCCTTTAGGCCTCACAGACAGAGGCAGAGTTTCTGCACAGAGGGAGGAACAAAAAGTCTATTTTCCTCTGCTTTTATTATGCATGAAGTTACCTTGATAAAGGATGCTGTACGGCTGAAGGGAAATCCTCACACATCTCGCTGTTTTTGCTGTTGCTCAATTCTAGAGCCCTTTCCCCTCTCTTAATCACTGTCTCCAAGCTGGCTTTCAGAGGCAGGAGTTACTCACTAGAGCAAAAGGCTGCCTCTGCTTTCCCCCCGTGCTGGGTAGCAAAGGGCTGAGATGAAGGGGAAGACCAGAGGAGTAGCAAAATAGATAAAGGGAATTCAGGAGACACTGGCATTTCAAGTACAGAAAGCGACAGCCACAGATCATAGAGAAAAGAAAGGCAGGGAGACACTAATGAAAGGTTCTAGCAGCAGTGGGTAGTTAAGGCTGCAGTGAAGGCAGGAGCTGCAGGTAAGGCTGAAATTAAGGTAGTAGATGTAGTTAAGGCTGTGTGCTATATTGCCATTAAAGGTTCAGCTCAGTCACTCACCTTTGGATACTCAGCATCTAGCCCTCAGCCACCTTACAGCTGTTTACTCCTTGGGTGCAATTACTTTTTTGGGGAATTTGCGAATCAGTTCTTTCATTATCAGTTCAAATTTTTAAGAGGTTTTAATTTTAAAAATTAACCAGACCCTTGTATTAAAAGGGCATAAAGATTGCCAAATCAGGTATCCAAAAGTTAAGAACTAGTAAAAAAAAAGGTTGAAAATGTTAACTGTATTCTGCAGGTAAATTAGGTAGATGTGCTGCTGTGCCCACCGCCTCTTTTCTACTTGTGACTGAAGTTGGGAAGACTGTAGCAACATGAGGGAACTTTAGTATCAATAAGGACATCTTTGCAAGCATGCAGCTGATTGACACATGGGAGAATCAAACTCCCTGTCCCTGCCAGAGAATCCTTCCGTGAAAGAAAATGAACAGGTGCCTTAAACGGAGATGTTCACAGCTAATTTTGAGTTGCATGGTCCCCAGTCTTCAGAATCACAGTAGTACACATCCAAGTTTGATTTCCAGCATTTATAAGCATGTGGAGCAGCAGTTGCAGCTGGTAGGCACTGTGCTCTCCCAGTAAAGAATTGTTATCAAGCAGCAAGTACCCTGAGGTACTGGGCCCCAAGAGCATTCAACTGTACACTCAAAACTGGATGACAATTTTGAATTTCATTTTGCAGATTCCCATGTTCTCATAAAAATGGAGATATGTGGCAAACATAACATGAAAACAGTATAATTAATATGTGCAAATCAAAGACACAGTGATAAAATCCTACCTAGCATTCACAGCAAAGCATGAATGCAGAAGTTATAAATCGATCCATAAAATGAATGATGAGGAAAACCCAAACATTAAATAGCTGTTTACTCACAAAAACACGCCATCCAATCATCAAATGAGGCAAAGATTTGTTGAAAATAAAATCTGTACAAGCTTGTACTTAATGGGCATATCCTAATGTGCACAAGCTGAGTAAATGTTACACTGCCAATCTGAAGAAAAGCACATCGTAAGTTCTCAGGGACTGATTTTGCAGAATCTAAGCTCTTTTAATATAATTTGTGATGTATTATAGGTGATGCTGGTCATTAATAAGGTTGTATGGTATTTCCCTTTATAAGTCTCATTTTAAGTTCCTTGTAACTTATTATCAATTTAACAACAATTTTCCTTTTTTTTTTTCTGTCTCAGACTGGTTTCATGTATTTGCATGCATGCATGATGTGTGTGGGCTGAAGCATTTCCACTATCTAAGTCTAATTTTAAGTAAATGCTCTTTCAAAAAAAAAAAAAAAGAAAAGAAAAATTTCTAGTATCCTGCACTGCAAAGGGAAAACTTCAATATTTAATTGCATTCTCTAGAAATATCACAGTATAATTGCATTTCACTAGAAAACTACAGTTTGCATTTCCCAGCAGAAACTCTCTGGAGCATTAGGATCAAAATTCTACCTGCATTGGTCATACTTCAGAGAGTTAATTTTTTTAAATCAGAAATGCTGAGCTGCTGTGAGTGAGGCTACCACATGGTACTGAACTTTAAAACAGAGTGCAAAACTAATGAAATAGATCCAGGATGGACAGCAACTGACTCTCACAACCAGGTAACAGAAACTAGAGCTGGAACCTAGTAAAAAAGCGAAAACAATCTGGGATTTTGGGTCAAATATGGAGCAGAAATGAATGAGAGAAGTCGCCTAGACTGTGGTACAAATCAGGAAGCAGATAGGAGTGGACTGCTGGAAATGGAAGCTCTTGATGAGATGGAGTAAAAAGTACTTATTCTGGCATTTCCAAGTTCAAGGGTTTAAATTTGTGACCTTTACAATTACTGGATGTGTTGCATGAGGACACTTGCATATATTTTGGATATATGGCACACATTTATTATAAGGGAGAAAGAATATGTGCAGCATCATGTCATGTAATTAAAATCAGAAAGAGTACTTGGACACTGAGGTGTACCTACCCTCGGAATTATCTGCTCACCACAGGTCTGCTGATACATCAATGACTTGCTAAAATGAAGAACTGAAGCAGAGGAGGGCAATGCATCTTGTCCTAGACCACTGTGAAGGCCCGCAGCAGAGACAGAAATGGAGCTCAGATAACCTGGGTCTCAGACCTGAGGTTTAACCAAAAGGCACTCACTCTTCTTGCCTAGTGACAATTCAGGATGGATTGGACAACCTCTTCCATTCTGAAACACTGCAAGGCAGCATACCAGGACAAATCACTGTGAAAGAGATGGGGAGTGCCACTGCATGCCACTGCCTGGATGGGTAAAGAGGAAGAAGAGCTGAAGAGATCTAAAATAATAGAAGCAGCAGCTTTCTCTTCCTTTCTTGTCTATGGTTAGCTGACAGACCCTCCCCGCTTCTGAAGGAACCAAGAGACTCACTGTGTTATTTTGGCATTTCAAGGACCCTTTCAAGCCTTGCTGTACAATTTCTGCCATAAGCAGAATTAGTCCTGCAGACCCTACACACAGCTCCTCTTCCCCTTAATGGTCTAAAACCACAGAAAAAACTACAGCTTATTCCTCTGCACTGCTCATATGCAGGATTCGCATAATACACATTTCTATAATGGGGATTCATTACAATCAAGGCTGAAAGTGCGGTCTGTCAATGACAAATTATGTCGGTGAAACAGCAAGTGAACCTTGCCTCCTGCTACACAAACACATGGGGATTAAAATTTTATTGTGTCCTCTGGGTAGTCTGTCAGTGCTATCAGTGCTACAGAAAACCATGCAGGCCTAAGGAGTATCTCCCACACAAGAGTGACTCTGAGATAGGCAATTACATCATACCTCAGGCTACATGAGGCTACTCCTCAGGAGGCCAGTCAAGACTCTGCAGTGACCTGAAGACTACCCAAACTCTGGACTAAACTTAGCAGTTCACTTGTGATAGCAAAGAAATTTTGACTGCAGTCTCCCGGCTTTACTGAACTGACAAAGTTAGCTGTATCACACAGCTCAACTCCATCTGAGCCTCCCACTCTGACTGACAGAAATACCTGGAGACTCCCTGCATGACTGTCAATGGAAATGTTACAGTTTCATCTCATTATCAGTGTTCACAGTATGGATAAAGCCATTCTTGAAATCAACTTATGGGTGCATGGAGGAGCATCTCATTAAAGCTCAATATCTCAGCCATGATTCACTCTGCTTTGTTCCTTTTTCAGGCTGGCTGAAAGTGCCAACTACATGGGTAGGTAAAATTGTTGCCTTGAAAAACTCTGAGGTTGGTGACTGTGTGTGCTCCAAGGAAAAGGGAGTCATCACTGCATTACCTTTCTCTGTGAACAGTGTGGCATATTGTTATATATTCCTTCCTTCCTTTCTTTACCCCCAAACCAGAGAGATCACAAGACACCAGTATCAGCCATGCTGGGCTGCATGCCAGGAGAATTAATGAAGTGGTGTAATAGCTCACATGGAAGCCTAGTGATTGGCAACACACTTAAAATGCATCTGCAAGGCAGGAGATCATAGAGTTGCTGCTGTGTTCTGTTTATTACAGGCACATCTCTTCCGTTCCATTGATTTCTTTATTAGTGCATTTTAAGGCCACAATGTGGGGGTTGGATCTGCTTGAAGCAGGAGGTTTGAATTCCAGCACAGCTTATGGGAAGGAAGCCTCCCTTTGAGACTCCAGATCTGGATAACAGAGCTCGGTGCTAACAAGACCAGGAACCCTACCGAGAGGTTCCTGAGGAGTTTGAAAAATCCCACAGGACAATTGAGGCTGGGTTGGTTTTCATACTTCCTCTTTTTTTTCCCCTTATGGAAGGAAGGGAAACAATTTTCTCTAGAGAATGTAGGGGCTTTGTGGCAGCTGCAGGCAGGACCACATTTCTTGATCTAGAGGGGAAGTTTGAAAGAAGATGCAAGCAACAGATAGGCAGAATCATAGAATGGTTTGGAGCAGAAGAAATCTTTAAAACTGAACTAGTCCAATGCCCTTGCAATAAGCAGGGATATATTCAACTAGATCATTTCTCAGAGTCCCATCCAACCAGATCTTGAATGTTTCCAAGGATGGGGAATCTACCATCTCTCTGGGAAACCTGTTCAGTGTTTTACTACCCTCAATGTAAAAAACTTCTTTCTTGTATCTAATCCACACTGACCCTTTTTTTAGTTTAAAACAATTATCTCTGGTCCTAACACAACAGGACCTGCTAAAAAGTCTGTCCTCATCTTTTTCATAGCCCCCCTTTCAGTACCAAAAGTTTGCAGTAAGGTATCCCGGAGCCTTCTCTCTCCAAACTGAATAACCCCAACTCTATCAGTCTGCCCTCATGGGGAAGATGTTACAGCCCTCCACCCACCTTCAAGGCCTCCTCTGGGCTCAATCTAACAGGTTCATGTCCTTCTTATGCTATGAATCCCCCAAATCTGGATGTAGTGTACGTCTCACCAGAGTAGAGCAGAGGGGCAGCATCCCCTCCCTCTCCTTGCTGGCCACGCTGCTTTGGATGCAGCCCAGGACACGTTTGGCTTTCTGGGCTGTGAGTGCACATTGCTGGGTCACATCCAGCCTTTCATCCACCAGCATCTCCCAAGCCTTTCTCAGCAGCACTGCTCTGAATCCTTTCATCCCTCAGCCTGTATTAATGGTACTGAATGTCTCCCTACCTAAGTATAGGGTGTTGTAGTTCACCTTGGCATAACAGCTCCTTGCTTTTCATCTGTGCTGCTAAGACCTCAAGTCTTGACTTGACATGGACAGGAGAGAATCAGTGGGTCCCAGTTTACTCACCAGCTGGCATTCTATCATATCATGAACTTCAAACACTTTTGCTATCCATTACGCATGACTTGGAAAGCAGAGGCAGTGACTGGTCTTTAGAGGGAACCACAATGGCTCCAGGTCTACCCTGAACTGCCTTGGCCCAGAGAAGACACTAAAAAAACATGAACTGTAACCAGCTGGGGATGGGCCTGGGCTGAAGTCAGAATCATACTACAATGGCCAAAAAAAGTCAGTCTGCATGGGAGGAAGTAGAAATCTGCTGGTACTGTCTGTTTTCTGTGCTTCCTGTTAAAACAAATTAACACACAGCTAAAAGCTGGTGTAGTTCTGCCAGGTTGCAGCAGCTTGATGCAGCTGCTGCCCTTGCTGTAGCTCAGTGCCACAGCACCTGCACAGTCACCATGGCACTGGGAATCTGGGAGCATGGTCAGTGGTGCCCGAAGACAACTGAATTCCCATGGAAATGTCTTTAGACATTGCAATATTCCTCCAGGCAGGCTCCTTTGTACCTGTATTCATGCCCTGCCTGTCATTAGGAAGAACTCTGCTTCCTCCCTGTCACTCCTGCATGGGAACTGACAGAAGCTGTGTTGAGCATGAACACGAACAGCTGCATGCAAGCAGACAACCCACACAGGACATGCAAGTTCCATTTAAGAACATTTTTACACCCCTTAACATTTTTTCAAAGCCTCTTCTTAAAACAGCCAACCACTGCTTTCAGTTCCCAAAAATTATATGGGCAGTGAATGCAAACACATCAGCATATGCAGATGAATCCCAACCAGAAAGCCTTGATTTTTGTATCTGTATGTGACACCTGCAGTGGCCTGCTTTTCACTATAAAGCACTTAACCCACCTTTTTTCAGCTTTCTTCTACACTACGTGCGTCATATCAATTTATTATCTTGCTGGGAAACACCAGTGCAGTGTGTAGGTCTGCAGGTCTTTACTGAAACTCTTACTACAGACAACTTCTATGTCTGGAATCTGTCTCTCATTTTTGTAATATGCTTTGAGACACTCACCCACAACTGGTTTCTAACAAGCTGTCCCCAACCTGCAGCGATGCCATCCCAAAGTCTGCTATCCGGATGTTGTTCTTTTCATCCAGCAGTAGGTTTTCTGGTTTTAAGTCCCTGTGGCTGTAAAGAAAGGGTCAAAATGTATATTAAATTATCCATAACATCTTCCCCACTCCAAAACCTGTTCTTTATCCAGAATAGCATCCAACCTGTTTTACTTTAATTAATTTAATTTGTTTTCCTGTCCCAGGCAGGAGAACACACATTTCCAAGATGCAATCCTTGCAGTATTCTAGACCATATCCCAGATGCCCACTCCTGATGAAAGCAAGGCCTGCAGTGTCCTGATAGGAAAGAAACATCTTCAACTTCCAGTGATACCAACCCAACATGAGGGAGAAACTGAGGGAAATAGCAGGAGGAGAATTTCAGCTTGGATTTAGGGCTGACATACTCTATCCTATGACAGCACCTTAAGGTAGGAGGCAACACCATCAACATATGCTGTCAACAATAGGAAATAAAACAAGTGATATCCAGAGAAAAAACCTTCTTGATGTATATGCTACTGCAAAAAGCTCCTATTAGGAGTTGTTTACACAGGCATAAGACTTTGAAATAATTTTGAGTAATTAGCTCTGATGGAGAAATCCCTTCAGCAGTGCTTTTAAGTGAGGCTGTCAGGAGTGGGAAGGAGATAGAGGATTCCCACCTTCCCATCAAAGCTTGATTCTCTTATTATTTGTCAACATGGCAAGAGCCAGGCAACTATGACCTGCATGATGGCAACTCCTGCTCCAAATAATATATTCACAAATTTATTAATTTCCACTGCTAACAGCCAAAACCATTGTGCACCCATGTCTGCTTCTAAGTACTCAGGTGATTCTCTACAACTATAACATTAACTTGATTTTATATTCAAAGACAAAAATTTTGCACAAAATTAATGATCAATGTGCTTTTCCCCTCTTTTTATTTGCAGCTCTTGCAAAGTCACAGAGATAAGCACTTCAGGCAAGGAAAAAGCTTATCTTGGTCTTGCTTATGAGTAGGCAAAATTTCTCTGATAATAAAAGGTCTAAATAGTAGTACCCAAATAGGAAGGACTGCCAACTTCCGTGGACAGGCACAACACAAACCTGTGAGAAATGGACATCCAACAACACTGAGTGTCAGGCAAACAACACCCACTTACAAAAACCTACAACTGAAAGCAGTCACTCTGACCAGAAACAACTCAACAAAAGAACCAGGTGTCAGAATAGTCAAGTGACACCAATCATAGAAGCCAGGCTTATCTTTGTGCCATTCCTCTTCACTTTTTAAAACATTCCTCTAACACTCCTCATGCATGCAAGTGTAATTCTATCCCTTCAAAAATACAAAGGTGGGCAGTCTCTTCTCTCTCAGAGCAACATCAGCAACATGACAAGGTCTTGGAAATGAGATCCTCTGATTTGAAGAGAAGAGGAATGATTGGTTAGAGACAACTTGTAAATAATGCAGGCAAATTCTATGTAAAACCAGAGCATATGGTAATAGGATACCTGGGGACTGTAACTATTTCCAAAGGAGACTCCCGTCAAAACAGCACGCATTCAAAGCAGATACTGGCCATTCACCTCACTGAGATCTGTGATTTGCTCTCTTTTGCTTTTTAAAATTTAGTCTCCAATTTCCATAAGTATGATGAACTCTGTGTGTTAAAATTGCCTTGTTAACAAGGAGAAAACAAACTTGTGGATAATAATTGTGATTCAGATTTGTGCACATTTTAATCTGAAAATGCAAAAGATGCTTTATCCACTCTGAATTTCTAATGGAAATTCAAAGTTTGAGATAACAGAGACAGAAGACTTATTAGCTCTATAATAACCATCGAGATTGTTGTAACTAGTTGACTAAAAGTGCAGGAGATGAGTGACAAGGAAAGGTTCCAAAGGCAGTGAATGACTAGTTAATGGCCTGAATGTCATCACCAAGGACAGCAGTCCCAGACAAAGGAAAAGATCATCAACACCTGCCAAAGTTTAACATACTTCAGCTCCAGCAGTGAAATGGAGTGAAAAGCCCACAGTTGTAAGGCAAATGAGGAAAGCTGGATGCTAATGAGACAGCAGTGTGTGATTTCATCCTTCCTCCAGCAGACATCCTGGACAGTTCTCATCTTACAGCTGCTTTCATTAATGGAAAGACCTTACCCAGCTGGGGAGGTGTGCTGCAGTTCCCCTGTCTGAGGACCAGTACTCAGGGGCAGGTAACAGCCCCTGTAAAGTGAATGCTGCTTGTTTGATGCTGTGAAACAAGAAAGTTTCCCCACAGCTCAAGCTGAGTGTGTGTCCTTCTGCTGTGGAGTTTTTCAGCAGCTGTAGCTGTCTTTCAGTCTTGGCAATTGCTCCAGGCTGACTGCTGAACAGACACATGACACAGAAGTTGAGGGTGCTGCTGCCTGTGCCTGTTACACGCTTGTGTACTGCATGATATGGTATGATTCACATATACAGTCTATAGCAGGCATACTGCTGAAATATCACTTTTGTGCCTAAAAATTGAATCCTTTGCTTATCCTGTAATTGTGTGGCTCACTTAGAGAGCAGGAATGACCAAGGTGGAGCACGACCTAAGCAGAGGACATCCACAAGCCTGCATGTACACTCACAACAAAATATCTTTTCAAAATAGTTCAGGAACATGGCGGAGCTAAAGGAAATGCAAAAATGTTCTCTTTCCACAGCTGAAAGCTTCCAGCCTTGGCAGATTTGCCACAGGCCCCAGATGGAACACATCCCACGAGAATCTTGAACCAGCACCACTTCCAGACCACTAAGAGGCAGTGAAAGGGAAGGGACAACACCTTTGAAAATCAGGACAATATTTGATACTGGAGTCTTCTTCTCCCCGTGTCATCCGTCTTCCCATCAGCTCGGACCCACAACACAGCTTTAGGCCTGGGTTTTTAGGGAGAATCAAATGGGGAAATGAGGTTCCTGTAAGTTGGCATGTATATATTATCTTTTTCAGAGTCAGTGCAAGAAAGAGAGGAAAAAGTGGGTACCACCATCCACATTCCAAACATGGAGCAAGCTTCACCTCACTCTGCTGCACGATATTTTTCCATGAATGATCAATCCGATGGAGGTCTTTAGACAGAGGTGCTGACCCAGCTCCCAGTGAGCACTCTGAAAGCCTCACATTGGGATCTGGGGATTTTGTGGGACAGTATGTGTGAAAGTAAAACTGGAATAGCAACAGACCTTAATGTGTTTCCTTTCTTTTCCTCCAGATGTTAATCAAAATAAAACCAAGCAAACTTATCAGCTCTTCACTATAGAAATTATCACTTCACAGAGCAGAGAGGAGAATTGTTACATTTATGGCTGCCTGGCCCCCAAAATCAAAGAACAGTTTTGATACAGCAGTTTTGCATCTCTCTCAACCTTCTCTATCCCTTTTTCAAGACAGTCGCTAGTGCCCAAGTATGGATGGTTATCCTAGGAATTTCACGGCAGTCTGAGCATGCATTTTGTATTTTGGCAGCACTTCTTCCAGAGATCAGGGTGCCAGTGGGATCAGGAAATACTTGCACATTCAACCACAAGAGAATGATATGCACTAGTGAAAATTTTCCTCTAGCTGGAGCATTTCTCTGATATCCATCTTCTGGCACTTTCAATTTGCCAAGGCAGCATCCTGGGGATAGGAGTCAGGCCAGGAGTTTGCACCAGAGTGGCAGAACCAGCATCGCTGCCACTGGGAAAGAGACTTCCTCTCAGCATTTGCATTTCCCATCTTTGTATTGCCAGCCTTTCAAATGCCAGGGGGAAGGGAGAGGAACATATGGGAATAGGGAAGGCTTGTTATAATTTACCTAAGAGCCCAGAAGACAGGACTGCCTAATGCACTCACATTTGAAAAGAATTCTCTTGTGCCAAAATGAAACAAAACAAAACACAAGAAAAATCCCACTGTATGTGGTAATTACTTGGCATTAATGGAACAGTGCAGAGTAAATGCATTTAATTTGGTTCCATTCCAGCTGATCTCTCTGGCTCTCCATGTCTTACACGACAACATCAACTCCTCTCTCTGCAGGTGAACAGAGGACTCGTTACCCTTTCCTTGTTCTAAAGGCTCTAAAGCTGTAGGGGCTTTATCACATGGCTGGAAAACCAGAAGAGAAGAAAGCAGCTTCTTTTCTGACAAACACAGCAAACACTCCAACTGAACCCTGCATAAGCTGATAAGGCATGAAGAGAAATGCAGGACAGAAGAAGCAGTCAGTGTGACCCTGATCCATAGTGGCCATGGACTCCCAGAGCTCCTCAAGCAAGACAACAGCACAGGAAGTCAGCCTCCAGAGGCAGCATCCAGTGGGCTTTTGGAGGAAGAGCATGTGAGTGAAAGGGAGCCACGGAGCAAGCCATGGCAGAGGAGGCAGATGCTGTCTGACTCTCTGCAATATTCCTCTTTCACAAGTTACAACAAAGGCTTTACAATTTCCTTGCAGCATAAGATGGATGCATAGAGAGCTCTGAAAAAATTTTTCCATGGAAATGGGCACCATTCTTGGGGATGGCTCATGGAAAATGAAAGGCACAGATATGCATTCACATGTTCCAGCTCCTCAGTTACATACTGGCCACGCTTGCTGTCTAGTCACAGCCAGAGATGCTGTTCAGACAGCTCCTTTAGTTCCCTCCAGTGCTTTCCCAGTCTGTCCTCCTACTCTGAGAATATCCCTGTACCTGTACTGCAGCAACTGCAGAAGAAACATTCTCTGCCTGTCACCCAGTGCTGCCAGAAGAATTCTGGTGTAGGGACAGACTCTAGATCTTGCATTCAAAGGAGCTGTCACCTGGTGTGAGATGACAAACGAAGCCATTATTTTAAAGTGATGTTTGAGCTGAAACGTTCGTATCAGTTTCTATGACAACTCATTGCAGGTCACAGATTTCTAACCCAGGAAACCTCTTAATTAGAGTAGTTGCAGGTCATTTGTACTAATCAAATTGTTGGCTACTTTGCAAATGCCTTTCTTACTGACCCCAAACTCCCAGAAGGGCCAGACCACAGACTAATTGTTCTGCAGTATGCCTCTTGAAGTGCCTGATGTGATGCAAATAACTTATCAGCAACAACATGAGAAGCATTATTTTAAACTTCATGAGCAAAAAAAGCATTTAATCTTATTTTCTCTTGCTTCTGCAAATCAGATCCACACATGTAAGTTGTATCTACTTACAGAAGATTCTTGGTTTATAGCCATGGTTGCTATGCTCAAATTTAGTAAATTTTCACAGAATTTTACAGAACGAGTAAATATAATTATAGCTAGGAAAAAGGACAACATCTATAAACGTATCAGGAGTCCAGGGGAAAGATTTGCATGTTGCTTGCTTTTAAACAATTATTTCCATTGATCCATTAAAATACATTGTTTCTCCCTGCCAACCTCTCCTCAAAGATATATTCATGTATTTCAAAGCCAGAACAGCCTGTCAGGTCTGATCACCACTTCCCAGAAAATGTTACCTGGTATGGTTACAGTAAGACTGTGTCGCTTTTTGAGTTTCCATTGGCTTACATAAAGAAGGAAACTTACAAAAAATACACGTTCCCTGTTCCCTGACTTTAGCTTAGCTGGTAACTTTGCCTTTGGCATTGCAGCTGCTGCATTTGATGGGTTTTCTCCGGTTCCCTGTACAAGGGATATCTGAAAATTCCTCACCATTTTACAGTGAGTCTTGAGCGCAGCACTGAAACTCCTGGATTCAGGTAATGAATGGTATCAGCTTGCAACTGGGGAAAAATGTACCTTTCTTTCTTAATTCTGATGGTATGAAAGAAAACTTAAATGTTCAAGTACCAGAAAAAAACAAAAACAACCAACCAAACCAGCAACCAATCTTATCAAATTCTACCATTTCTAGACCAGTTTCACATCTGGAGGCCTTGAGTCATGATTTGAAAGTGTCCATCCCTGCAGAACACCTCAGCACGCTCCTTATAAATGGAGCAGGGCAGAGCAGGAGTTATGAGGGCGGCACTACATGGCAGAAGATGGCACCTGGCATTCTTCAGCTCTGTTTCTCAGAGACACCCCAGACTTCTCCCTAAAAGCCTGCTTCCCTTACTGCCTGCCTGCAGGAAAATACCAGAGATTTTGGCAGTACTGCTGTGAAATCCTGAAGCGTTGTGTTTGTTGCGGGGAGCCTTCCCCTCCCCGCGCTGAGGGAAGAAGGCGAGGAAAGCCAAACAAAGCTTGTTCCTTGCCGGAGCCCTGTGAGTGACACAGGGCCGTGCCCGCGCAGCTCGCACAGACACTGCAGCCAGAGCCTTCCTCCAGCGACACAGCCCCGGGCGAGGAGAGCAACAAGGGCCTCGTAATTGTCACTTATCAATATTCATAAAGAACCTGCCCTAACCCCTCTTGTGCACGCTCGGGAAAAAGAAGAGGAAAAAAAAAAAAAAAAGAAACACAAAATGAAACGCAACCAAAATAAAAATAAAATGAAATAATCATCTCCCTGCTCATTACCGCGGGGGATTTCCTCTCAATGTCACCACTGCCCTGCGCAGTAATTGGCATTATCTGTTATCTCTGAAGCCATAATAAGGTTTGCCACGGGGCATTTTCTGTAATCACATTTATATTTGTCAGCTCGCAGCAGACAGCGCGGCGGAGCCGGGCCAGGCCGCGGGCGCGCGGCGGGGCAGGGGCCGCGCGGCGCCAATGGCGGCTCGCGCCGGTGATGTCACGCCCAGCCAATGAGCAGCCCCAGCCCGCTCCGCCCGGCGCTGCAGCATTCCCCACAGACACCGGGAGCGAGGGGCTCTTCCCCGGGAAACCGAGCGCCTGGCACCTCACACACGGCTTCCCGCAGAAAATACGGCCGGGCACTCAGCCAGCTGAGAGCTGTCCCGCACTGCGGGGGCAGCGCTTCCAAAAGGGGCTGTTGGTTCGGGGCAGCCAGCGGAGGTACCCTAAAGGCCCTGAGTTAGGAGAGCAGACACCCAGTACATGTGAATGGCAGCTCAGGCAAAAACCCGTGGGTTATGCCCAAAGAAAACTTGCCAGGCTGGGATGGCTTACATGGATGGGGAAGCCGAGGGCTGTGCCATTCCCTGCGGGCTGCTCGGCGCGGCCGCTCCAGGCTCCGCAGCGCGGTGCAGAGCGCTGGGAGCGCAGGGAAGGGCTGGAAGGAGAAGCGGCAATGCTGCATCACTGAGCCAAGTGCTTGCCAGCCCAGGGAAGGCAGCGAGGTAGCACAGATCGAGCCCACGTGCTCTCCCTGCGTGGTGCCACTCGTGCCTGTGCTGTGTCCACAAAAAAGTCCTCAGAGGACCTTACGGTGCCTTACCCATAAGCGTTCCCCCATGGCAAGCCTGCACCACAAAACCCTGTAAGTGACTGCACAGAGTGAAGTGCATCCAATACTCCCCCATTGTTTCCAGTAAATAAAGCAGAAAGCACATACATTTTTAAAACAACACACAGACTCAAGCTCTATACCTATGCTACTTCCTTTTCTCAGCTGCTTGTTTGAAAACACCTCTCAGAGGCCATTTCTCCACTCAGTAGCAGCAGAACCTTTTAATGATGGGAGGGGGATTGGGGAATCCTTTCTGAATCTTTGGTCCAGGAATGTTGGTGTAGCTACATATTTTGAGCAGTGACTCTGAATGTGGTTACATACTGTTGTTAAAGTAAGCCACGGGTATTCCACAGTGTTTTGGGTTGTATAGGAAGAAGATGGGACTACTATATGGGTCTGGGGATACCAGGCTATCAATCTATTCTGCCAGTAGGTTGGAGGCACCTGCATTTAGTCATTAACCAAAGCAGAAGCCTTCATTTTTCAATGTGGTCATAACTGGATAGCCTGGCTGATGAGATGATTTGTCATTTCACTGCCCCACGACAGGACAAGGTCAGGCTTCATTGCTTAGGAAAGCACATTAAGTTTTACACTCACATATATATTTATGCATGCTCTGATTTTCTGATAACTGTCTAGAATACAGCACAGAATATAACACTACATGAGTCTCACAGTGACCTGGAGGCAGAGCTCATGATTTACTGCTAACTCAGCCAGCACTAGATGCTCGTCAAGTGGGAGTTAGCAAGGAGATGGGATTTACTTTCAAACGAGACTCCTGCCCACAATCCAATACATTTAACAGAGGAAAATGGATTTCTCAAGAGAGACATGCATCCGCCTAGAAAACTTCACATAGTGTTAAACCTGCAGAGGTGCTTGTCTGTCTGTCTGTCTGACAGCCTCCACCATCCTCACTCCGTTTATTAAAGTCTCCCAGATCCAGAGGTATCCCTAACAAGTCCAAAGGACTAGCATGTATGTGCATACATGCATGCCTTAGTAGAAACTTCTATCCCAATGGAGATTCTGATTTCTCTGGAATATTCATCTGGAAGCATAAATAATTTCAGCTGTACTTAAACATTTTTGAGTGTTGTTGGATTGGATCCCTTAAGTATTAAGCCAAGTAGGGAACAGAGAGATGTATGCAATCCACCAGTGGTTACACTGCCCAGTGTATGTAAAAAAACCCAGGTCTACAACCTGCCAAGGATCATGCTGGTTCTAAGGAGGTCATGATCACTCAGTGCAGTTGAAGAGTAGGGAGGAAAAGCTGTGGAACTGACAGAACAAAACTGGTCAGAGGTCACTGCCAACAGAGAAAACTTAGATCCTCTAGTTAGGGCATGCAACCTGCTCTTGGCTTCGCTGGGAATTTCTCTGACTATTGTAACCCTGCCTGTGTCAGGTAGGCATTATCCTCAGGACCTTTTCACCCAGATCCATCACCTTTGAACTGCCTCTTCTGCTAAGAGTACGCTGTTATACTCTTCTTATACAGTATGCTTTTCTTGATATACCCTCAAGAAAGGCTCATTTTTCCCTTTCGCTTTTCCCTTTCCCTTTCCATTAGAAATATGCTGTGTTACAGATCACTATTTCCTGCTGAAATGACTCAGAGATGTAGAGGGAGGGGGCTAGAAGAGCAAGTTAAATATTTAAGCATCCATTTTTGCTGTGGCCGTCTAGTTTGTGAGTCTTCAGACAGAACTGTGGGTATAGAAAATCCCTGTATGGCTACTGACAAGTAACCACACAGTGATTATGCAAATCCAGTTACTGCAGTATCTCTGAGTGGCCCTTAGCCTCCTGGAGTGGGGGGATCTATGGCTGGCTATGGCTTTGGAGAAGCAGCCACGCAGACATAATGTAAATGTTCTCCCCCACTCAACCCAAATGCATGGAGCTGCATTTGTGAGAAAGGAGCAGGCAGTTATGGATCAGTAGCTGTACAGAAACTCTTGTGTTCAGACCGATTGCAACAACTTGATTTCAGTATAATTTGAATTATCTCAACTTGCAGAAGATGAAAGAGAAACTGGTCCAATATAAAATGGCACCTGAAAGCACACTCCATGGTTAAATAATATGATGGAGTCAGGAAGAAAATTCTTCCCTACTGGAAAGGAAATTAAAGGCAACAGTGACTCAAATGCCCAGAGGGGACTCAGTAAAGGTTGCCAAAAGCCAGCAGGTTTCCAAAAACTGAAGGAAACTATAAAATGACTCTGATGTATTTGCAGTTGTCCCAGGTTTCTTCAGGGATTCGTTTTGATAGTGTGTGTCGTTCTTAGTTATTAGTAAGTGCCACAAAAAATTATGGAAATGTAACTCTTTTTCCTTGGTGGTTTTGGCTTTCCTGTTTAAAGCATACCCTGCAAATTAATTCTTCTCCAGTGAGAAATGACAGACAGTCTTTTCCATCAGGAGTCTGTCTGTGACTGGTACACTGTCTCACATATGGACAAGAATTAAAAAAAAAAATCAGCACTTTACCCAATGCTTTTAGAGCTTTACAACATCAGTTACTTAAAGTTAAAACTGTCAAGGTTTGATCCCTTTACTATGTAGCAGGGCACTCTAGTTGGAAAGGCTATACTCACCATATTGAATGACTATGGCAGAAGTCTAAAGCAGAGATGATTTGTCGGAAGAACTTCCTGGCTTCTTTTGGTGTCAATCTTCCCTTTTTTACGAGATAGTCGAAGAGCTCCCCACCTGACACATGTTCTAGCACCAAATACCTAGAAAAACACAGAGCCAGGATTTAGTAAGTACGTGATCACACCAACCCCCTCACACTCACAGTTATATACAAACACTTCTCTTTGTATGTAGTCAAGGGGAACACTTGCAGAAATAGAAGTGGAGGAGAACTGGAATTTTGAAATCAGGAATGATTAATATGTTTAACAAGGGTTCTGCAAACTTCATACCTGCCATTGTAGGATTTAGTGTTTAATAGCATAGCAAGACATAATCAGGAAGCTAAAAATTACTCCAAAGACCAGGAGGGGAAGCAGAGAATAATCAGGTATAAGCTTCCACAGCAGGTCTCAAAGCTACAGTGGAGTTAAGACTCTATACCAAGAAACCTCAGGTCCTCTAACCAAGCTGACAATTCTTTTATAAAACAGATGTGGCAAAAATGCAGTCACACAGAACCAGACAGATGTCAACAAACCGGAATGAGTTTAGGTGAACAATGTGCATTATTTAAAAACAAACAACAAACAAACAAACAAACAAACAAACAAACAAACAAACAAACAAAAACTGCATGTGTGTGCAGCCTATATAAAAGCTGAGCTTTTGCTGCTGTGATTTGCTGCCTGGCCTTGCAACTCACAGGTGAAAAATGTGGCACTGAGTGAATACATGTGACACAAAGGGGGCCTAGGAGCAGTAGAGGAAACTTTTGATCTCATATAGCACTCCTGGCAGTCATAGAACAAAGAGTGAAATCTTTTAGAGGGAAGGACATGGATGGACCATGTAGGTAGGGCTAATGAAAGGCAGTCAAGCAAAGGAAAACTGTGTAAGTCTCTGGAAATTTTGCCTACTAGTGGGAGTGACAGGTTTCCCAGGGAAGTGGCAGGAGCACCATCAATTGAATCCTTTAAAAACAAACAAGCTTGAGTGTACTTCTCATTCCCTGCCTCCCAACAGCACAGCAGACCATACTGAACTGTATGTGCAGCATGATCCCTCAACCCTTTGCTTTACAGCAGAATAGTTTTACTATCAGAATTAATCCAACTCCTCAAATTTGAGTGGACAGTGAAGAATAATTAATCCAGGATACTGTCTTTTCTGTACCTCAAGCAGCATAATCATCAAGGAAATTTCTGAATTTGAAATGAAAAGTGGGGAAAATTAATTTAAATTTGGGGTCTTAATTAGTCCTGTTTTCAACATTTCCAAAAAACTAGGACAGTAGAAGGACTAAAAGCACTTGTGAGGAAAGTAAAGCTTGCTCAATGATAATGGCATTAGCCTTGAAGTTGCACAAGTGGGACCTGAGCTCCTGGTCCATCATCATCATCACCATCTCCTGTGTAACTTCCATGTGTCAGTTCCCAGCTACCAGAAGGAGAAAGCATTTCCCTGCCTTACAGAAAGACAGACATTAGTATTGTCTTGCCAGCTAAATAAGTTCTAAAAGGACACAAAAAATGGTCAAAACCATAACATTATAAACTTGGGAAAAATTAAAATTGTACTTTCGCATTTTTTGATCAAAGTTGAAACAGTTACAAGAAACACAGTAATATCAAGTTTTTAAAAATTAAAATTGGTTAAAAAAGAGAGAAATCTTAACTTGAAAATCCCATTTGGAATATGTGGGTTATCTTCTTTCCAAAGAGATGAGTAGTTGCCCTAGTTGCCCAACTGCCTGCTGGGTACACTCGAGTAATTTGGAGATCACTGTTTATAGACATGACATTTTTTGAGCAAGTCACTCAAACACAGAAGAAAGCTGATAAACAGCAGCCATGGGCACCAGAGTGTCCACATTGTCAAGTCCCAATCCTTGGTTCCTAAGCCTTGGCTAACAGACAGTCTGGTAAGAAGGTTTGCAGTAGAATTCATTCTCCCTCTCATATTAGAGGCTAAACCATCCAATATGGCAGACCCAATTCTGGCAGGGAATCAGTCCTAAAATTCTTCTTGACAGCTTGCTGTCTCACTGTGCCTAGTGAAGCTGGATACAGCAGTGCATCTTGCCCCCAAAATTCAAATTGCTAGCTGCTTTTTTTTCTGGGAGGTATCTTACAAAGATGATTGCAGTCACAGACATACAGAACACGCTCCACACTGGCTTCAAACAAACAGTTTTTGAAAAATACAGACCCAGCATTTCTGTCACCCACAGCAGGAACTGCGAAGCAATTTATTTTCATCAACTTCATCTTATTAAAAACACTCAACAAAAATGCACTGACACGTTGTATGAAAAATAAAACAAATTGAAAGACAGGGAACATTTACAAGGTTATTCATTTTTTGCTTGCCACCTAGAAGCACTAGATATAATAATGGAAATGAACAGGGAGAGCGTTTGAAAAAGATTTGTGCCTATGACAAGTCAAGGGACACAGAGAAGCACAAGAGACGATGTATTCTGATCTGACAACATGACGTGAGTGAGAAGGATGACAAACACATTCCTCAGTGGTTGAGTACAAGAAAGAAATGCTGTGGGGATCATTCCACAAGCACTACGTGCCTAAGCTGCAGCTAGGATTTGTGAGCTCAGGTTGTTACCTGCCAACCCTATTCCCTCTAGTACCTTGTGGGGTTTTTTAGGAGAGCCCCCAGCTAGGAGATTTTCTGTTAAACCAGAGCATAATTCAGCATCTGCCCTCTCTTTGTGCAAGCCAACTTTCCACTGGCACGTGACATGGCACAGTAGTAGTACACTTGTTCTTTCCAAACAGGCTGACAAGAGGAGCTTAAACGTTTCCAAGTGTCACATTGGTTGTTGCATTGGTTCTAAGCACCACTGGACAGCTACACAAACCCCACGAAGTGCTGCATGTCTGTATCTATCCGTCTGTGTGTGTGTGAGTGTGCCTAAGTGACTCCACAGAAGAAGAGAATAAGCACTCTGGAAAGTCAAACAGAAAATGCAAAGGAAAAAAAGAACATTATTCCCTGGGCTGGAAAATAAGGCATACAGACACTACATCTTTACTGAATCCATGGCACAGAAAAGAATCCAAATCTTCTGTGTTCACATCAGCATCTAAAACCCTTTACTTTGGCAAAGTGCTACAGGACTGGAAGTATGCTAATGCCAGCTCTTGGAGGATCTAGGAGAAGGTAAATAATAGCCTGTAGGGGAGAAAAATATGAAGAAGCATTTTCATGAGTCTCCTTTCTCTTTTATCTTTCCCAGGTATGACAGGTTTTCACTTCATTATAGTACTACTTTTCCAATTTATTCTAAGCAAGCAAGCAAGTTCCGAAAATCCCAGAACAGTAACCAGAACTTCTATTACATTTAGAGATGAAAAGCAACTTATTGGTGAATGAGGTTTTGGGAGTTTTTTTATCCTATGTAATATTGACAGCAGTAGTGTTTCTTCCCATTCTAAAAATGTAAGAAAAACTGTTCTGTAACAGTCGTTGCAAGGAGGTTTGGGGAAAGGAAAGATCCAGTCTCTGGCTGGCAGTGTGCACACTACCTGCTGTGATGATACAGACAGGACCTACATTAGGACAAGAGACTCTGTAAGAGCACCTAGCTTTCACATGTTGGATGCTCTGGACACACCCCAACTCTTCCAATCCTTTCACTTCACATGAGAGAAACAAGTTTTAACAAGCATTAACCTCCCCTTCTTTACTGATAGGGAACCAAGTGACTTGTCACCCAGATTTTAGAGCTGGGATTAGCACTTATGGTCCGTTGTGCCTTCTACTCTGTGCTGTCCCCACCACCAATTTCCCCTTTGCCTGCAAGGACACTGATAGAGCCAGAAAATAGCAGGGTTCTGCAACTAAATACAAAGCCAAGTGCATGTTAAAAATAAAGTCTCAATTACTTTTTCCTCACTGGATATATTCTCTAGGAGGTTGCAAATATTCTCACAGGCAATAGCTCACTTTCATACAAACCAAGGTCCACATCTTGCACTATTTTCTCATGTCCCTGCTACAAACTAAACTAAATGAAACGAAAAATCTCTAGTTGAGTTTCAGTGCTTGAAGGAGACAAGACTTTGCTCTTTAAAAGCAAAGACGCTGAATGCTAAATAGAAGAATAATTGTGTTGATTGAAGAGGAGCAGAGAGATTGCATCCAACAGCATTTTATCTATTCCCTTTGTCATTTTTCCATCTGCATCCCATCATCACCACCTCAATAAAAGATTCTGAGTTCCTAACCTCAAATGACCCACTACATATCACCAGAGATGCAAACTTAGAATAATCCTGGGCCTTTTTCTTTCTTTCTTTCTTTTTGGTTAATCTTATTTATTCTTTCAGGAACCAAAATAGTACATCATCAGTTTTCTTCAGCTCCTTTCTGAAGGCTGGTTTTTGCTGTGATGTTTGACAGCAGTTTGGACTTCCCATTCCCAACAGCTGATTTGTGTGTGGGACTGTAAACTGTTTTGTCCCCTTCTTCTCCAGTGCCAGCACAGCAAGGACTTCTCCATGATTAGACAGATTACTGTTGCATTACACTGCTATCACTTATAACAGCAAAAAAGGACACTTTTCTTGATTATTTCTCCTTTCCATCTGGTGGACTATATCACAACTTCTTAATAGGTGCCTTTGCCCATGCCCTAGGGAGCTTTGAGGAGTAAGTCATCCCTCACGGAGGCAAGGCAGTTACCTCCTAATCAGGACTGTAACTGCAGAAGCAGGCTGGCTCTGATCAATGCCATGAAAAAGGCTGTTAAAGAAATACTAACTGGCACAGAGAACACCAGGACCATGCACTACCAGATATTTCTGGCAAAATAACAACAAAAATTCCCAAAATGCAAACAAACACGCCAGCTATCATCTCGAAACAACAAAAAGCTGTCTTTTAGCCGGTAGCAAAAAATGGTGTGAAATGCTAAAATTCTTGCCAGATGGGATTGCCTGCAGCAGCCCATTAGTGGGTATGCAGCTCTTGTTTTCTCAGGACAATTTACAAGACACTAACAGCTACACCAATTATGTATTTATTATTATAAAAGTGTTAAATGGAGAGATCTCTAGATGAAAGCCCATGCTGAAACACAAAGCATTTCAGGTAAGTATTATAAATGCAAAAAAATCAGATTACCAAGAAATGTTACTCTCTAATGCTCTAGGAATGGAAGTCAATTCACACATCATGTTTTAGTCAGGCAATAGAAGGTTTGTCCATCAGTGCTTGCAATTAGCTGTCTGCTAGGAAAGCAGTTAATTTATTTTTATTAAATGATATGATACTTACATATATAAAGCACAACTTTGCTTAACCTAAACAAGTAGGTTTTCAAATTGGTCTTCTATGCAAACCTGAATGTACCACTGGTACCATCACACATCACTGGGCAATGTCCTAGAGCTTTTAACTCTGCCAGAATTTGACTTGATATCCATGTGGCACTTGTTAGTTTTTAAGATGCACAGCTTCAGCCATGTACTCCAGCAAGATGCAAAACCCAGATGCAGTTATATAGAAAGAGATACACACAAAGACATAGAACATCAGGTGGTAATCTCCATCATAAACACAGATAAGTCTTTAGTTCTCTTCTGTCCTGATGTTTACTGTGACAACAGCTATAAAACTCAATCTCAAGTTTTGCCACAGAATGAAACACAAACTGAAATGGCTGCACCACAAATGGTAGGGTTGGCACTGCCACAACCTTGGTGAGCCATGGGCCATCTCACAGTAATCCTGGGAGCTGATTCACAAGAAACTGGCTACTCTTTTTGACCAATTAATCTGAGAGCTAGAAAGCTCACTACATTTCAAAGGGGTCTGTCTTAGGGAACAACAGACTGACAAAGAAAAGCCTCTAGAAGAACAAAGAGCTGGTGATTCTCCTTCCAGGCTACCACTCTACTTGCAAAATGTCCTTCCATACATGTAAATGGTTGAACATATATGTGGCAGGGAAGAGGTTAAAAGTTGCCCAGGCTGACATGCTCTGTAGTTCTTTGACAGCTTTTTCTCTGCACTGTTTTCTATTGATTAAATAATCTCTATCAGATATGAAGCCTCTTGTTATTGGCACAGCCTATAAATTATTCAGAAGTTATATAAATTCTTATGGTGGGCATGAATTTTTAAACCCTTATTTGACACTGGGCCAAGAGCTCTGTATCTTTTTCCCCCCTTGCCTGCAAGAAAATGTGCATGTGTTAGATTTCTGTTTTCTAAAAGACAATTTTAACTCGAGTTTGCATGTTTGAATGGATATTGTATTTGATTACTGGTTACATTTGGGCATGAACAGGTTGGGGCTTTTGGAGGAAAAAAGGTAGTAAGGGATTATGCTGTTGCACTGTGTACCTTTGATTTATTTGGGGTGAAAGGTGTTTTGAGCAGTGCCCTCATGGTATGTAGTCATGTATGCGAAAGCACGGCAGCAGCCATCCTATATAGGCACATGATATGGAACGCATTTAGCCAGAGGGATCCTCAGCACAGGATGGGCAGAGCTGAGACAACACCCATCAGGTCACTGCTGCAATTCTGTTAGTGACTCTATATTCACGGCTTTCTTCTTCAGAGCTAAGTAGCCTTTGCTGTAACAACCACGGCCCAGACACACACAACACTGCCTACCAAAGTCTAAAAGAGATGTCAGGCATGAGAACAACCTCTGAAGCAACCTCTCACAGAATTGCTCATGTCACAGAATTCCTCCACTATGGACCTGCTTTTCCCCAAGCCCAGCATCATGGCCTGGATGATATCCAAGCACACATGTCAAGCAGTGAGCAGAGGATACAGTCAGGGTTTTGGGTCATGCTTATTAAGACTGTGTTGCAAAGGGTGTAGCATTAATTCCCACCACCGGCTCTGCAAACCCTGCTTTGTGCCAGGCTGCTGTCCCTCTTGTGAGCGGTGACATCCACACCTCTTCCTCAGCTCCTCATCTCCAGGGCCCCCTGAACTCCAAACCTCATGTGCACTGGCTCCACTCCTACCACTGACTGGCTTTCTTCTGGCTACACATTTGCAATTCCAGACAGTCCTAAAACAAGTCAATAGCAGAAGGAAAGGGGGTCAAAGTAGCTGGTTTCAAATATTTTCCTTAGTTCTAATCAAGGCTCAGGTAGAATGCTATTCTGCCTTCCAATCCTGTTTTATTTTCTTTCCCTGTATTCACAGCACCTGACATCCCACAGCCTCAATCCCAAGGTGCACACCTACCACAAAATTAATGTTCAGTGCTGAGCCTCTGGTGCCACTCTGACTTTCTGAACTCTCCCTCTGCCTTTAGACAGGTTTCCCTGCAGATGGATTGAATGCTAAAGTCTTAGCCTACCACTAACAAGAACACACAGAACCTTTTTTTCTTTTTCTGCATCCTCTGGCATCTCCCAATTAGTTTTCAACAAAAATAAACAGAATTACAGGAAAACCCTGCAGGAGAGGACAGGCAGCACAAGGCCTCTGCAGACACCACCGAGCTGTAAGTCCTTGACTCCTGCTGCCACCCAATTTTGTATGAGCCAGAAACGTGAGTTGCACACAGCTAGGAGAACATTTTCATTTTCTTATCTGGCTCATTGTGATGTACCTTCACCTCTGAAATCAGGAGGTGGTGTGTTGTGCACATTGCAATGAGATTTGGGCACTTGCCCAGTGATACCATTGTACTGATGAAAGATGAGAAAGGCACTTATATTTGAAAAAGGTGCTGAGGAATGCATGGCACATTTCAGAGAACAATTGTTTGGTGTCCATTCCTCCTCTCAGAACAGATTCTTGCTTAAAATGCTGATCAAACTGGATGACATAGATATGTAAAATAAATACTGCCCCAAAATTTGAAATTTGAAATCTTAAATGTGAAGATTTGAAAATCATTCAACATAAATCTACACATATATACACAAATATCTATATGCATCTTGATATAGAAATTTACAGATATATATACACATACTTCAATGGAAAGGGAATCAAGGAATATAAATATTACTATCTGAAATAAAAAGGCATGGAGTGATCCTAGCATGCATTTTTTTTCTATTTTACTTACCACCAAGCCCCTGACAGAAGAAACTAAAGAGCTGATCAAGTGAGATCAAAACAGATAATGCCACCCCTGTTGGGAGTTCTGCAGCGGAAGTCTATCAGTGGGCTTTATCCCCTCTGGAGAGGGAAGTTCCATCTCCTGTGGACTGTCTGATGGCCCTTAGCTTGCCATGCTAACAGCTCCTCCAACAGGGGACAACTGTAATCCAAAGAAAAGCTGAATGTACTGCATAAAATACAGTAATTAAAACTCTGTGTAGAGTCAGCTCTGGAAAGACCTTTTCTATACACAGCACAGAGAAAAGTGGATCATCCTCCAGATTCACACAGCTCATCTGCAATGCAGAAATCACCAAAGGAGTGTGTCTCTCCAATGTGTATTACAGAACACATCAACATTTTGTTATTAGCTGTTACAGCCTTGCTCCTTCTCTTAGTATATGCCCTACCCTGGAAGTGTTCAAGGGGAGCTTGGGTGAGGCTCTGAGCAACCTGGTCTCATCAAAGGGCTCCCCACCCATGGCAGGGGAAGGATGGTACTAGATGATGTTTAAGGTCCCTTCCAACCCAATGCATTCTGTGATGATTCTGTGATTTGTATTTCCTTAAAATTCCTGACTGTATGCACTTCCTTAGTCAAACTGACTGGTGCACACACAAGTTTTGGTAGCCCACTGATCATTCTCCATACCAGGCCACTTTGATTCATTTTGATCTTTAAAAAAGGGAGGATGAACCCCCATCCTGGCTGTTTTGTCTATTGACATTTTATGATGGGAGAGAGGGAGGCATTGATTGTCTATACCTATTTCTAAATTATCTATTACTGTGGACTCCCAATCTTGCTTGAAGGCCATCAGTGTGATTATACAACAAATATGAAATAATTCAACTGTCAATAATATTGTTTGTTTAGCCAACACAATATACGTATCTGTATGTCACTTACAGAGAGCCACAGTGCTGCTGTGTTTTTCCCCCCACAACAAGACATGTAGTCCACAGTCTTACTAAATAAGACAACTCAAAATTATGGATAAAGAGATGGAATAATAGATTTCATAGCTATCTCCACCTCTCCAATTATCTTGGCAAAAAGAACCCTACCAAAATAAACAGAAAAAGACTGCTTGGCTAACACACACGTGCTAACAGATTTTTATTATTATTTTTAAAAACTCATTCTCAGTGTTAAATAAACTGTGGAAAAAGGATTTGATTCATGGTTGCATTAGGAATCTACTCAACCAAGGCCCCTTGTCACAAATTAAATCATAAACTAAAAGTTGAACATGATTTGTGAAATTAATAGTTATCGAGGAAATGTTCCCCAGTGCTGCATTGTGATTAGTCTCTGGCTTCTGAAATATCACCCATAATTCATAAGCTTCTCTGAATCCATGCCACTACTGCTAGTGCTGGGATGGCATGCATGATGGAAAGGTGCAGCCATAACCAGAGAGCAATCCCTTTCCTGATGCTGCTGAGAACCAGAGGTCACTGTGTCTTACTATTTGGACAGCTCCATGCATAGATGCTTCTCAGCCCCCACGCACTTGTAACACCTCACCCCTCCACAGGCACTCTCTTCCACCTCTCAGATTTATCAAAGGCCACAGCTGTTTCTAATTTTGAACACGGAGGCTTGGCAGAAGTTCTGCATTGTGCCCTTTCTTTAAAATAGTGACTAATAAAAAAATGAAACTTAATTAACAGCCATTGGTTCTTTCAGAGTCAGTATCTTTCAGGAGAGGGATTTGGTGTCTTTGCAGGGGGATGCAGACAGCTTAATCTTACAGGCAGAGGAGCTCCAGCACAAAGCAGACTTAGTGATTGTTAAAGGCTAAATGGTCATTGGCAAAGTATGCTGTGGAGCCCAACATTTTTTAGAAACCAGGATATTTAGATATAGCTTAAAGATATGGGATGCTTTCCTTATCAAGGTGATTTTCATCGTGGAGACATTTTCCTGCCAATAATGCAGTATATTTTTGGAAATAATAGTGTAACACAAATTCCCACTCCTCTGAGCACCATATATTTTTCACAGGGAGCAAAATAGCCCCCAAGTCTTCTGGGGTATAGAAGGAAAGCTCAGCTTCTGGTTTCAGCAGAAAGCTTCAGCACCTCTACAGCCCATCCTCTTGTAGCCTTTCCTCTGCATGTATTCATATTTTGCCACCACTGCCACCATCAGCTGTTTGCTCTGTTCTGAGAGTGTGTACTTGTGTGTGTCTATCTCAGGTCACACAACTCAGAAACCAACATCACAAACCGAACATTCCCTCTCTTTTAATCCAAAAAGGGTCTCATCCCCCCTTTAACCTGAATACAGAGAAAATACCGTCTCTGTTTCCAGGACTGAAGGAGAACGTACTCCCTGTAAAGCCTGATTTCCCTTTGCTGCCTGTCTGCACACAGAGCAGGCTGTGTTGGATGTGGGCTCTGTCCTCATCTGTGGCAAACAGGGTTTCATGGAGCCATGACCATTTATGCCACTGAGGACAAAGCATTCATCATGCAGCTCTGAAAACATCTGAGCCAGCCTCCCCCCAGTGCCTGCACTCTGGCAACTGCATTCCACCACGGATAGCAGGCTCTGCCCCAAAGAAGGAGGGGGAATCCAAAGGAAATTACTGCCAGCTGCCTGCTCTACTAAGGTAACCCTTAGGCAGAGAGGCCTCGCTTCTCCGAATAGCAATTCATTGCTCCAGTAACAAGACTGGATGAATAGTCCATGAGGGACTGTTACCTCCATTCCACACACTTTCTTTGGATAAACAGTCATTCCCTTCTTGTGTTGAGACACTAAAAAGAGGTCACCAGTGGATGGTGGCTTTTAAAAACGGTTTAATCTTTTTTAACCACTCTCTTCTACCTGCAATAACCTGTTAAAAAGCTGGGAATAGCAGAGTTCCCTACTGGGTCACCCTTTTCTATTTGGAGAACATTAATTTTTTTTCTGTTGTGCCAAGATTAATGTGGCCTGTTTGTTTGACAACAGATACAATGTATTTGCTGCCCAAAATGAAGCTAAAGTGATTGTCTGTGGACAACATCCCTAGCACTGGTGATGATCTTGAGAAAAAAAAAATCTTAAAAAAAAATCTTTGCTACATAACTGTCACTGCAGAACCATCAGGGAATTACAGTGGCCCTTAAAACCAAAATCTGTTGCTGATGGGACAAAACTTTTAGTGAGAGTTGAGGGTTTCAATGAAAACTGTTACACAAAGGAGGTTATCCAAATTATCCACTCTGAGTCCGCTGCAGCTTTGATTCAAAATGTTTCCAGCTCTTACATGTAAAAACCTCCTTTTTCTCTTTCTGTTTTAGGGAAAATATTGGTTTTTCCTCTTTCTTCTATTTTAAGTAAGAAAAGAAACAGCATGTAAGTTTCTTCTAAGTAAAGGCTCACTCCAAGAAAGATGCTGAGGTGCTGGAGAATGCCCAGGGAAGCACAATGAAGGGTCTAGGGCACAAGTCCTGTAAGTAGCGGCTGAAGGATTTGGTATGTTTGGTCTGGAGAAAAGCAGGCTCACGGGGGATCTTACCACTCTGCACAAGTTGCTGAAAGGAGCCTGTAGCCAGGTGGGGGTCAGTCTTCTGTCTCAGTTAAAAAGTGACAGGGTAAGTGGAAATGGTCTTAAATCGCACCAGGGAAGGTTTGGATTAGCTATTAGGAACAATTTCTTCACTGAAAGGGTGGTCAGGCATTGAAACAGGCTGTCCAGGGAAGTGGTGGAATCATCATTCCTGGAAGTGTTTAAAAAACCTGTGGATGTGGCACTTGGGGGCGTGGTTTAGTGGTGAATATGGTGGCAGTACATTAATGGTTGGACAATGATAAATTTTCCAACCTTAATGACTCTATGAAAGTACAGAAAACAACATGAGAAAAACCAGGGAAATAATGAGTGTTCATTCCTCATCCAAATACCAAATATCACACAGACACTAGCAGAGGGTGAAAATACACCTGTTCCATTCCTTCAGAAACGTTACCAAGTTCCAAAACCCTGATCTTCCTTCCTCCCTCCCCTTCTTCCTCCTTCTCTTCCCCTTCCTCTGGCAAAAGCCAGTAATACCTACAAATATTTTTTGTTTTCATAAACATCATGCAGCTTTAAAACGTGGGGATGTTCTATCAACTTCAGGATGGCTATTTCCCGCTCCACCTGGAAGAAACAAAAAGAAACAGACAAGATTAGAAGCTTGGTCTTAGAATACATCAGGTATTGTCACACATTTTTTCCCATTTATCCATTTTCCACTTCTCTTCATATACAGAGGATATGGAAAAATGTAACAATGTATCTTATTTAGCACTTACATAATTTAAGAAGAATTCAATTTATTAAGCCTCAGTACTCCCTGCCCTGCAGAACCAAAACCCAGCAAAATTTCAAGGTTGAAAGAAAAGTCCCAAATATACCAAAGAAAATTAGCTGTGGGAGTTACATGACCATTCAAGGCTGTTCCTGCCTCATATTCCAAACCCAATGACATGTTGTCAAAGCACAGAAACTCTAAGATGTCAGGTAGAGCTCTCCCGACCTCTCACAGCCACAGGTGTGGCTGATCTATGAACTGTATACTCAGTTAATGTTAGAAAATCCCTGTCCTGAAGAACTTGCCATGCATGTGGGGGAGAAGATATACAGCACTGTGATTTTATAGCTCCAGAACTGAGGTGCAGAAAGAAAAATATAAGAAGTGACATAAGAAGTAGAAAGCACAAAAAGAAATTAAACCATATTACTGGAGATGCAGTGTTCAGCACCTTAAGTGCAGGGCTGTGCTTTCCATCAGTTCCCAGTCTGCCCAAGTGTGGCTACTTCCGAGAGCATGTTTTCAATGCTGAGTTAACAAGTTGTGACTAAGTCCCTGCAATCAGTGCAAGCCCTGTTCTCACCCAAAATTCCTATCGTGACCACTAAGGGTATTCATTAGAGATGGAGCCAGCGCATTTCCTCAGCTGTTAGCAAAACTGCTCTGCTGCTCAAAACCACTCTGTAACTGCTCTGATCTGACCTAGGCTAAGTCCAAGGCAGTTGATGTAGCACTGTGGAGACTTTAGACATGTGAAATAAACTCTGCAACGAGATGCAGTCTAAGCATCGCACAGTCGCACATGCCAAATTTCAAGGAATCCACAAAGGCAGGGAAAAGACCTAAAGAAGCAAACAAGGACAACCAGGTAGGACTTTTTCCAGTCCTTTAAATAACTGATTGTCCCAGAGCTGCTTTACTGACAAACAGACCATGAACAAACTACAAAACCATCCCTTAATGTCTCCCCTGCAGGGATCAGATGAGTAATTAGGAAGTTGCCCCAGTACATCTTAGTTCTTGATGTCCTTTAACTTCCTGAGAGAACATCCTTTGCTAAGCCTGAACACTGACAACTTTACCTGCATGCCAGTAAGATACTCTGCAGGAAATCAGAAAGTGATAGTTTGCAGCACTGGCCAGTGAGGATTTCACAGCATGTTGGTTATCACCCTGGATCTCTCTCTTCCTCTCCAGCACCATGTAAAAACAGCAAAAGCAACTTTTGCACTATATCGTCCTTAGCCTTCCTTCCATACCAGGATGGAAGAAAATATTTTTGTACAGTGTGCCAATCTCAGTCTTTCAAAGACACTTAGTCCTCTCTGCAGAGTCAAAAGTCATCTGAGAGATTCCACTTCCACACTTGGGATCTCTGAAAATAGCTCCTTCAGAGAAGTGGGTAATGCATTTAAACATGTATGTACTCAGTTCAGCACTGCCAGAGCTGCTAGGAATTCAGTGATACACAGTGCTTGATGGTGACAGCTCTGTGGGTGTTAACTTACTCATGACCAGCACTCTGATGAAAGCTACTTACACAAACAGGAAACAAAAGCTGGGTAGATTTCAACTGTTCAGCTATTTCACCACAGACCCAGGGTGTCGCTAGTTTATTTTTGCCTCCTCTTCAAAAATACCTGTTACTCTTCTCTCTTACAAGATATGCACTGATACTTGCAGAGGACTTGTTCAGCCCTATAATTGATAAAAGTTGGATTTGCTTCAAAAACAAGGAAAAACAAAACAGAAGAAGCACCCACTCACAACACTCTCCTAACAGTACTAAGATTCACCATCAGCAACATGTACTGCAGCTGCTCAGAAGTTCCTTTTGGATGGGGAAGAACAGGTATTTCATGGAGAATACAACCAGTGCACCAGTTATGACAAGGATAATCCAACCCCAGTCTTCCTCCTGGGGATATCCTGCCCATGAAAAATAAAACTCCCGGCAGATGGGCTGTGTAACTGCATTGGTGATTCACTTCAGAGAAACCTCTTGGTTGGTGCAGTGGCAATGTAAGTTCAGATCAGTGAGTGATGGATGGCAGCACCCAGTCAAGGTCCTTCTTGGCTACTGTCATAAAGCATGAGAAGCGGCAGTGACTACCACCTGAAGGAGGGAATTCAGCTACAGCACTGTGTGGCCTGTCTGTTTGGTAACAGACAATCAGAATAGAAAGCCAACATCTACTTATGACCTACAGATTTACTCTAGGAAACAACTGAAAAGAATTAACCCAAGTTGCGTTTCTTTCATCATAAGTGTGCGAGTGTAGAAGGTTCTATGCATATTTTTAAATTCCTGGGAACTAAATCCTAAGAGGAAATGTAGTTTTGGAAGTCTCAATTTCAAGCCAGGTACGTAGAGAGCATCTGTCTTGATGTGCCTGGCAGCATTTGACTGCAGTGTGCTCAGTTCAGTGGTGTGTTGTCTGCGCCACTCAGCTTTCCACAGTCTGCTACCTCTTCTATCAGTAAACCAAGATCAAAACTGATCTACTCATCTCAAGTAAGACATTCAAGTAATGCCCTTCAGTGAAAGGGCATTTATGAAGGAAAGTTGTCATTACTGTACTTCTTGTATTCCAGGACTTTTCCCCATGTAGAGGCACAAGACACTAATTATTATATTATTTTAGGATCTAGAGATTCCCAGTTCTCTAAACAGCAGTCTGATAAAGCTCATCCTCAAAAAATCTTACCAAAATCTGTCCTGCCTCTTTTTCCTTTTAAAGCAAAACAAGAGTTCAGAGAAATATGCAACAGACCACCTTCTCAGAATTACTACTGCAGTCAGTACTGATGGATTAACTCCCCTGGATCCTGTTAATTTTTTATGTCCCTACAAAGAAGCCAGTAATTGATCCTAGTTGGACACAGACTGTAGATCTCAAAAGCGATGTCCCTGATGCACAGCTCAGGAGGACCTAGCAGCCATCATGTCACTAGGAAAGGAGAGGTAACTGAACTCACTGACAGAATAAGAGAGCCTGAAATAGCATGCAGCTTTGCCTTCTTCCCCAGAGCTTTGCCAGTTCCTGGCATGCCTTTTTTGTGCAGCCCTGTGTTTGCAAGCCATGGAATGCTGTCCAGCTCCAAGCTGGCAAGGACAGGGGAAAGGAGAAACCCTGCAGGGGTGTTTGCTTTAATGCACATGCAATTATCAGAAAGCAGGGCAAGCTCAGAATAGCCTGTCTAGGGAGGCTCAGAGCCTGTGATAAACAGGAAACATAGAGAAACATTTACCTAATGGTTGAAAGAGAAAGGAATAAAGCAAAGATTTTTGTTGCACAAACACTCGGTCACATTACAGGATCCCGACTAAAGCCAGGGTTGCCTCATTCTATGGTGGGCTACTGACTGTGCCTTGAAACTGGGAGAAACAGCTGTGAAAGGCTGTGCAGGGCAAAAGCAGACACATTGGTAATAGAGGTTCTAAAAATCTGTGCAGGAGGCTGATTTGACAGGATGCTCCAGTGATTCAGTTAATGACAAAATGCAGCACAGGGGCAATGCAACCTTTAGAGGAACCATGCAATACATTGCAGCCCTCTCCTCCATCTCGACTTCACTGTCATTCTACCCTAGAGGAAATCACATTTCTCTGGTTTAAGTCCATCTTGTCAGCAAATTTCACTGGCAACAAGCTCTCTGCTCTCTTGCCTTTTGAGTCAGGCACACAGGGTGTTAATTCACTTAGAAGGTAAGGAGGGCAGGTCAAGGGAGCCTGATAGCTTGTCTCAGTGAAGAAGGAAGTTTTGTTTTCTCTTGCATTCATTAGCTCAGTAACTATTGTGTCACTCATGATCCATCTGCTCCTCAAAAAATTGAGGCTCACAGCTGTTTCATATTACCAGGCTGTATTTTATCTACCAAACCTGTGCAAGCACTATGCAACTAACATTGCTAGCAGTTTCTCAAAGTACACCTACATGCAAAAAGCTGGGGGTCAGCAGGTGACATTTCTCCTTGGAAGCTTTGAAGCTCACCAGCAGCAGACCATAAAACCTTCTCTTTCTCCATTAGCATCAGTAGTTCCCATGTGGCTCAAAATGCTGGCTTGAGAAGGAATTCCAGAGCTGCAGAAATGGTGAAGGGCAGCAAAGTCTTGCAGGATGCAAACATGTTATGTTGTTTTCCCTACTCACAGAGCAAAATGGTGTAGGGAGGGAAGGCACGGTAGGTTTTCTTGTGAAAGTCAAACTCTCTCTAATGCTGACCCTGCTTTGAGTTAACTAATGAAATACTTTTCAGAACTCATGGCTGTCTCTCAGTTACAAGAAATTCATCCAGGACCTGACCTTTTCTGAATTCACAATTCTCTACACTCAGAACAAACTTCAAAGGATGCAGAGATTTGGCTGCTTATCCAACTCCTCGGGCTAGAACTCAGGTTGGAAACCTCATACCAGAGCACCTACTTTATCCAATGTCTGGTCTGCTGTGCAGTAATTTGCATTTCCATTATGAGGGCACTAAAAGCAGAGTAAAACACTCTGGTATTTCATGGAGTTGAAGTGGCAAAACCAAAGGCATCTCATAGGAAGGAACTAATATTAGGTTCTCTGAAAAGCCTATGTTCCTGCCATAGCAGAAATATCACAACAAAACACCTGGCGTCTTATTAATTTGGTACTTATGCTTTCATGTTATGTTGGACTGAATGTTAAAATTGGCGAAAAATGACTGTTTTTGGTGAAGACTGTCTAGGTCACCTGTTCACTCTTGCCCATAATGACAAAAATAGTCTACTCCTGAAATCAGAAGAGAACAGCATTAAAGCAGAAACGGCTTTATATGACAAGTAACTGCAGGCCCATTACACCCTGTAGGGTCATCACTGCTGTGATGGGACATCATTCCTTCAAACAGATTAAGCCATTACCAGATCTAAGCAATACCAAAATGCATTATATCAGTTGCATCCACAATTTCTATGGCAGCATAAATAGAGTGGAAGTGGAAAAAATACCAGGATTTAAATGAGTAAACATTAAAGTATCTTCCTCTGCAGCTCTGAATTTGGCTGAGTTTTTGCTTAAAATGACCTTTCATTACCTTTATCCAAAACCTATTCAGTAGTCTATAATGAATGCAAATGGAGAACCATGGAAGTTGTGCATCTGTGGGGAGTATTTCTTTCTGCTATCGTAGCCATTAACCTGACATTTCTGAATATACTGAGCCAGATTCAAAATGTATTGAAGTCAACAAAAGTTATCAATTGACTTAAGTGGGATTTGAATCAGACCTTCTAATGATCATTAAGTGGTATCTGGAAGAAATCTTTTATTGCACAATTTTGACTAATTAAATGTTTTAACATGAATTCAGGTTTTCTGTTAAGTACTAGTAATTCCAAGAAGATCTTATAAAAAGTAGTTGAGAGTAGTTAGGTAGGAGGAAAACTAAACCTATATCTCTGTAGAATCAGACAGCTAGACAATGATTTACAAAATACTTAAAAAAAACCAAACAAAATTACTGGAAAGCTGCGCAACTTCTCATTTTTTGGAGGCCTATATTATGGGCTCATTCCACCACAACTTTTATTTGCATGTGTGCTTCTCAAAGCTATTTCCCCATAAATGAAAATGAAAATAGATATGTGCAAGAAGCAAGTGAAATGCATATTTGATTTTAAAATTTGCATGTGAAGACTTCTATACCAGGAAGCTTTAGGAGGTAAATTTACTTTCCACAAACTAATATTATACCAAAATGTCAGTTTCTGCTTGTCTTTTTCCATAGTACCTTCAAAACTGCAATTCTTACAGCTCCACTGAATTTCAAAATTTGGCATAAAGTCTGAGAGTATGAAGTTGACTGGACGTATACTGTGTTAATTTTCTTGGAAATCCTTTCTGCTGTTGTCATTGCACCTCCACAACAGATTCATGGCCTGGCCTGACACATAGATTGCAAGGTCTTGCAGGGACAGATCCTACAGGTTATCAAGCCATGGAAAATCCTACCCGGGAACATCACGGTTTAATTCTGTAGTTAACACCTGCTGTGTTCCTCAGGGCTGTGCCATCAGCTCCTGAGTAAATATGGCACTTTGACTTATCTGCAGCGTATGCTATGCTGCTTTAAGAAGCATCAGGGCTTCATGGAAGAGACACTGATGGGAGCTGACAAGGAGTGGATTTATTCATTCAGCACTTGAGATGATCTGCTGCCCGATGGTACACAGCTAACGAGTGACTGACACACAAATCTCTGCCAGCAGTCAGCAGAATAGGCCCCTTGCACTGCAAGGCAAATAGCCTCCCTGTGCCTCCTGTCACCTTCAGTGAGTGCCACATCCTGGCTGCCATCACCAAGTAGTGCAAGACACAGGACACAAACCTGCAGCCACTCTATAAGAGAAATAACCTGATCTTTGACTTGCCTTTCTTTTTCCCTCCTTATCCTGGTTTGTAATGTTAATGTACACAGTGCTTTCTATAACTCGTGTGCACCCAGCCTGGCATGTATGAGAAACCTGCCACCCCCATGCAGCAAGCACAGCCAAGTCTGTGTGAACACTGGTAACCACTGCTCCAAAGCAGCATACTCAGTCCCTGTCATGTGCACAGCCATCCTTGCCATGCCATATCTACAGTGCCACATCTACCCCAAATGTAGAGCTGGAGTCTAGTCCCCCACTAGCAAGGCACAGAATCAAAGAATCACAGAATAACCTGAGTTGGAAGGGACCCCCAAGGGTCATTAAGTCCAACTCCTGGCCTGGCACAGGACACTCCAAGAGTCACACCAGGTCTCTGAGAGTATTGTCCAAATGCTTCTTGAACTGTGTCAGGCTTGGTGCTGCGACCACTTCCCTGGGCAGCCTGTATACAAATGTGTGTTGGGCTTGTTTCAGGGGTGTATATGGCCCTATGCAGGAAAGGAGTGCAATTCATAAGTAATTTTCCCCCAGCTAATGTTATTTCTTCTGAAGAGAGAAGGTGCAACAATGAATATTTAATGCTTTGTGGGCTGCTATGTTAAGCTATGTAAAAACAGTCACTCCACATAGAGAAATAAGCTGTAAAATTAAGGAGTATGGAGGGTTCAGCTTCAACTAATACAGGTGCAGAACTTATTATCTGAGACATCACAGATTTAATATGGGCAATACCAAACATAACACTGGAATGCTGGAGCCAAAGAGTGTGTGGAGAATGCAGAAGATGCTGAATCCCATTAAAGAAATATGGGCAAGCACAAAGGAGTCAGTTGTATAGAACAGTACAGCAAAATGTTCTGCCAAAAATATAGTGCAGAACTTCTGAGAGCATTGGTTGAGGATATGATAAGACACAGGGGTTCCCAAGAGCATCTAGGAATGGGATAGAGACAGTGAAGTGATGCTGATTGTACCATGGACTGGATCCTTCAGGGAGTCCACTGTCAATAGGAAGAGAAATTTAAAAGCACAATTTTGGAAAAGCTTCAAAGGATGACTTCTCTACCATTTCTTATGTGTCTCAGCTAGCCTCTTTCTCCTTCTTCCTCTTTTTCCCCATTAGTCACATTGGCCTTGTTTTAGTTCTTTGGCATTGTCTTACACAAATGTCCTTTACATTTTCTGTAATACTCTTCCAGAAGCAATCAATGGGATTGCTGCTATTCCCTTCTCTACATCTTTTTTTAATGGCCATCTCTGGTTCCCCTAAGAAGAAACAAGGTGACTAACACTCCAGGAGAGAGCAGAACAGTTGGAGCTCTGCAGAGATGGGAGGCAGAAGCCAGACTCCATCCCTGCCTTGCTCTTCTCCACAACAAGCTTAACAGCATCATTGATTTCAAAGAGTGGAAAACAGATAATATGATTTCTGTTATTCTGCTGTATCCTCCTGTCATTTACTTTTGGTTGCCCCTTAACTCTTTAGACAGATATTTGTATGCATTTGTCTATTAGGACCTCGTTTCAGCTGAATTAATAAACTTAGTGAGATACAAACAGCTGATGTCTGGAAGGGATTCTCCAGCCCAGTAGTCCCTCACAGCTGGCAGTGGCAGAAACAGAGTCTGAATCAACCCACAGCTCACACCTTTGTTTCCAAAATACAGCCTTGAAGCACAATTGCACCTCTCAGAGGGACACTATCCCAGACAAACAGCAGCATGGACCTCATCCAGGAACTGGGAAAAGGCCAAAGGCAACACATATTCACAGAGTTCATGTTTGTACTTTGCTTTGCAGTAAAGAGGGAGCCTTGAGGGGAGGCCTGGAAGCTGCAGGCAGAGGCGTCAACAGCTGCTTTCCTGCCAAACTGTGGAGCCAGCAGCTGGCTACTCAGGGAGACCAAGCCACCCTCCAGCCCAGTTCTTCTGCCCCAGCAGGTCACCAGTGGTTTCCATACCTTGCAGCACAAATAGCAGCTCTCACCTCATGTGCACCAGCTCCATGTTAGTACTTCCATGTCTATTTCATCTTAGGGACACTGACCCCAAGAACTACTTATTCTTATCTGTGATAAAACGTCAGTCTACTTTGTCCATAGTTCTGCCTCCAGTGTGTCTCTCTAGTGATGTGACCATATCTAGTGCATCTCTGTAATGACATGAACCAGTGCTTCAGTTCCAGCCATCCCTGCCCAACGATCTGGATGTGGGATTGTAACTTTTTCATGGAGACCCACCTCAACCACAAGCATGCTTGTTCATATCTTGCAAAACATGGGAAATCACCAGTAACTTCTTACTATCTTTATCCCTGGGCCACCTGTTTGGATGTAGCCAACAGCAGATGAGCTCACAGCCTGTTCTCTCAGCTCTGCTGACTCACACAACCTCAGTTCCTGGTGAGAAGTAAACTACTGGTGGACAGTTAAATGGCTGTAACAAAACCTTCCCCTCCCTCACCTACTGCACCTCAGTTTGGAGAAACAAACTTTCAAGATGATTCTAATCCTGACACAACAGCTTTGTCCGTGGTGCCTGTCACTTTTTCCATCACATCAGGGATACAGCAAAGACAGCAGCACTGTCTGGGAGTTTTCCATTTGGGTTTAATCTTCAAAAGAATGACTAATAAGGCAAGAATTGAAGTACAAGGCAAGAGGCAGAAAGAGAGAGAAAAGGAAATAAAATTGCCTATTGTGCCTCGGTCTTGAGGCTGCCTGTGCTCACTCCCTGCCTCTCCTCAGGTTCAGCCTGCAACGGAAGACATTACAGCAAGACTTGTACTCCCCTCAGTGAAGACAACATCTTCCTCTGTTTTGTACAAGCAACAGAAGCTGCAGAAAATTAGCCCAGTGCTGCCATCAGCAACCAGGATCTCTCACAGCTGGGAGTTAAGAGATCAAAGACAGCAACGAAGGAACACTTTGTTTCTCAGTTATTTTATCTCTACTCTTCTCACATCCTTCTCATCACACACCAGTCCCTTACTGCTGGAGGTGCTGATGACATTTGCAGACTATCAACATCAATATCAGGATCAAGAAGCCTCTTGGCAAGCAAGGTTTACAAACAACATTGTAAAGATAGTCTCTTGAGCATCTCAAAACAAGTGATGGGGATAAGCTAAGTCATTCCTTCTCCTCATTGTCTGAACCTACTTAGGAAATGAGGATTTAAGACACCTCTGGCCATATCTAGCATATGCTCTGGCGCTGAGTACAATAATTTTTCACATCTTCATTATGTTTTCCAATACATTATTCAGTCAGGTCAGACTTTCAGAAGTACTTGGCATTGACCTATCTCCTTATCTTATAGTTTGTGGGACTCTTTTCTACTAAGTGAGACCTGAGCCAGCCAGTATTGATTAGCAAATCCCATCTTTAAGTTCTAGGTCTCTAGAGATAGGTCTTGTAATAGAAGGCCTGCCTTTTTTTTAATTTATGATTCTGCACCTCAGACATTACTTCTCAGATCCTGCAGCATTTCAGAGCTCTTCTGAGTTCTAATGGTGAATTCTTCAGCTTCACCATACTAAGCCATAGCCAAACATATTCCCTACCCTAAAAGGTCCCCTTTTCCACATAGTGACAATCACTTCTGCAGTATGGTCTTGAATTACCTGTGTCACTCCAAAACAACCTATATTGCTATGACAAGTGTTGCACTGCAGTGCATGCAGATGCACCCACCAACACAGCATTATTGCATAGAGATCAGGGAGAGCAATGAAATTAAGGCATTTTACATTTGAGAAGGTAGTATTTTTATTATCTCTGAAGAAGTTGTGGTTGTGTATCTTCAAAATAGTCAACTTAGGTGCCGTTATTTGAGTCTCTGCATCTGTCCTATGTATCACATCTAACACAGAATTCACAGCTATTTGGCTTTTGATGAAGAGCAAAGACAGGATACAACACTTCAGTATGTCAGGTGACCAGGCATTGCTAAAGAAAGTGCTAATGACTCAAAAAGTACATAGCTAAAGCAATAGGAAAGTTCCAACGTTTTGCAAATTAGCTAAATTCTCTGAAGGCAATGGATTTGGATGGACATGCTTATTCCAGTTATTCCTGAAAGTGGGAATGCATTCCAAAAAAAGATGAGAACTTGAAAACTAGGGTTCACTGAAATCATACCATCTTAGGACTTGGGATGCTTTGGCATATATACAGGCATCCTGCTTTCACAATCTAATTCAAACTCACTTGCACTTGCCAAATACTTAAAAAAACACTTACATGTGCAGACTGAAAAGTGCTCACAAACAATTTGCTGGGAAGATGGCAGGCTAAATTTGAAACCAAGCAATATTTGAAATGGATAGCTGGGCTAGATGCAACCCCCTCCCAGCCCAACTTTTCAGTGTTTTCTTCAAGACATCACATTCATCAGTCAGCTGAACCTTGTTCCCAGATGTTAGGAATATGTGAAAAACAACCTGTGAATCAGGGAGTTTTCCAGTATTCAGCATTATGGTCACAACAGAGTTTTGGAATGAAAAGGCAAAGGATGCATGTCATCTTCTCTCTACAGAAAGGAAAACCAATTACCTCTCTTTACAGGAAACATAATTAGCTCTCTTCTTTCCAGTGGAGAAAGCCTTTTCCCCAAGCTTATACTGCCTCCCACACAAACACAGGACAGACAAAAAAGCAACCAAAATCTTGCTGAGGCGGATGCCATGCTGAGGAAACCCAGCAGTAACCTCAGATATGAGGAAACAGTGCCTGTGCTGTGAGGTTCACGTGTTGAATCCTGGCTTATGCAAACACATTTGTGAAGAAAGAACAGAGATGCTCTCCTTGCACCATACAAAACTCAGAGTATCAGCAGCTGGTAAGGAATTGTGGTGATTTCAATCCCTCTTCGCTGCAGGGATCTACATAACCATTAAACAGTTTTTCCCTTGCTTGGTAACAGTCTTACTCCATCCCAAGTGGACAACTTGAGGGTTATCCACAGTTTTGTCCTATTCTTTGGTATTATTCTGCTGCCCACATGTTTCTGTATTTAGAGTAGGGCAATGTTACACATCCAAACTAGGAGCCTGTTCTTTATTTTAGAGTGCATTCCTTATGCTACCACAGAAGCCACATAAAAGCCACCACATTCTGTAAATCCTGGAGACTGTGAGAACCATTTTTTTTAACTATTCCTCCTCTGGTTTTGCATTCTTGTTCTTGCTAACGTTTCCAGATTGTTAAGCACTTTTTTCCTAAGGCAAGAGTAATTTTCCTGGCAATTTTTCACACATTTTCCGTGTTCCCTTCAGGATGGCTGAGGACTTGGAACCTGTAGAAAATGTTTTACTTCCATTTCAAGAAAGTGTTTGAAGTGCATGCTTAGTCTACACCATGACTGTATAGCAATAAAAGCAATGAAAGACAGAGAAGTGATGACATTAAAATGAGAAAAAAAAATCACCTTGCAAGTTCCAGCAAACATATAGGAGAGTAACACATCTAGTTTGAAATGGTGGCCAATGTGAATGCTTTTGGTGGCCAGCCAGGAAGTGGGGGTAGTCTTTATTTCTGACCCATTAAACATGCATTTTGAAAAGCTACTTTTTTTCATTAGATTCCTTTGGACATGTCTGCATATACTGTCGTCCCTCTTCCTTCTATTGAAACACTAATCTTAAAGAAATTAGGATTTTAGTTAAAAGTTAGAAGAAA
>VRYO01001269.1:31602912-31658510 GCA_009812075.1 Sialia sialis | reverse complement strand
GAGGTGCGGCTTATAATCAGGTGTGGCTTATAATTGTGAAATTACTGTAAGTGAGAAGAGTTCTTAATGGGGTGGTCCATTTGACAAAGATCAGTTCTATGCTGTGCCCCCAGAGGGCTGCAGTGGGAGGTGCCCTCAGTGCCAGCATCAGGGGTGACCACCGGCTGAACAGCAGCAGTGTATTCAAGGAACTGCATATCTTTGTTGTACAGACAGGTCTCTTCAGACTAGTCTCCTCACCAGGGAAGAAGTCACATGGCCACTGTTCCATTCAATATTACAGTCCCTGCTAAACAAGCAAAGCTTTACTACCTGTATGAACCACTATGCAGGTAGTTCTGGTGGCTTCTCCTGGAAAAACCAACAGTGCTCCCAGGGGTTTACAAATTGCTTAAAGAGACACTGTCTAATTTGTACATATTCTGCAGAGCTTACTGAAATCCTCCAGGAGACAGCCACGGGCACAATTAGAGCTGGTTCCAGTAGCACACAGCTGCATCCTGTGATAAGCAGGGGATTGAGTGCATGGCAACACAATTTGACTCCGCCAAAACGGCTATCGGGCGGACTGATCATCACTACCTTATCTTCTGACATGCGTTTACTGTGCTGGCAGCAGCAAACTTCATAGGGAATAAGCACACCTGGGACACAGCAGAATTTGGCAGGCACCTGGAACTCACCAGATGTCAGGTGTTTTATATAGCATGCATTTTCCCTGGAAAGTCAGTCCATTTGGATAAGCATTCACTGATGCAAACCGAGATACCAACCCTACTCTCTTCCACCTGCTAGCTGCATTATTTGGGAAAGCCTGGCCACCATTTACTTATTTATGAGTAATGTTCTTTGAGAGAGGATGTACCCCTTTTGTCCCCAAGCAGGAGTCATCCCTGCATGTCCCTTCAGTGGCAGCTGGTCGTTTGCCTTCATCCACTAATAGCAGACACTGAGGCCAAGCTGACCTGACAAACTCAGATTCAGGGCTCTATGACATTTCATCAGTCAAAATGCCCCAAAAGCTTTTGGGCCCTTGTGTGCAAGGCTTCAATCCCCAAGAGCTTGGGGTTTCTGGGGCAGAAACGAGAGGGAAGGTGAGCAAAAAGAAATCAGTCTCAGAAGGTTTCAGTGGATGGATGGTGTGTTTGGAATACATTGGCCACACCACACCTGTGTCTCCAGTCATTGGGCTCCATGTACTATCTTGTGTTAAGGTAATTGTCCATGTAAGGAAGAATGCATTAGATGTGAATAATGACAACCTATTGCTTACTGATTTCTTTCACATGAAAAAGGAGAATGATATGTCTGGCATCACCTAACAATATTTTAAGTAATACCTAAAAAAGATGATGTCCATGCCTTGGGGTTTTGCTTGGTCTTTACCTTTAGGTTAGGCACTCATTGCCCCCTACAAACTAGAAATGATAATGCTTAATTTTCAGGATTGTGATATAGCTTCATTCACAAATTCTTCATGTGTTTCTGGTGGAGATTCATTCACAATTTCTTGCAAAGCATTGTGAAACTCTTTAGTGAAAACCAGCACACACACAGGGTGATGCAGGGGAAAGATATTACACCAGGGGCAAGACCTGGTGCCTTTCTGCACCTGACATTTAGCTTTCATGCGATGCCAGGTACATCACTTCACTTAAACTATCCTTTCACTGACTGTTGAGATGATTAAGTTTTGGAGTAAGGATTTCCTATTTTTGTCTGTTTATACAATACTCCATACATGCTTCAGCCAAGTCTGTGCAAAATAACAAATACTAATTTCCAAGACTATTTCTACCCCATGTAATTCTGTCAATGTATTTGAGGCAGAAAATATACTAGATTAATAAAATGTCAGTCAGAAATACAGAAAGCCTGCCCCTCTGCAGCTGCCCAAGGAGAGCACTGGAGATAAATAGCTCAGCTATTTCTAACTGGCACATATTGTTCTATGGGATTATTAATGCCTGCTGCAAACTCGGCTTCCAGTGGGTGCCTTCTCTGGGATCAGTGGGTGTCCACAAAGCTCTTCCTTTGCAGAAGGTGTTAACAGCACTGCTTACAAGTAATATCCTCAGTGTCTTTATTGTCATGGGGATTTCTGCAGATGGCACACAGTGGTGACTTAGTAATTTATAACCATTCCTTGCTCTTCTTCCTTCTTTTCTCTCTATGCAAGCTATCCCTAACACTGGCCAGCTCTTGCTTTATCCATAGCAGACAACCTGCAAGAAGCCTTGGCAAAGGAGGGGTGTGAGTCCAAATAGGAGGGGCAGAACACCTCAGACAGGTGCGCAGCTCAGGGGCAAGTGACAGCACAGCCTGAAGTCAAATGCATCAGCCCTGGGTGAGATGAACTGGCAGCCAGCCACCAAGATAAAGTGCCTACCTCCAAATTCAGCAATGTCACAAGGAGGGAAGGACAGTGGGGATGGCACAGGCTGGTGAACACGTGCAGGTGAACCAAATTGGACAGGCAAAAAAAAAATTATAAGGAAGACACATACTAAACATATTTCACTACTGCAGGCTCTGTCCTGCTGACCTTGGCCAATGATTAATGTTACTTTAGAGCACATTCACATTTGCTCTTAATATGAATCCCTCTGGACTGTAACTTGGAAAAATGCCACTCAGGCTGCATTGGGGAACTGGGAGGTGAGGAATGAATTTTTACTGCCATTTAAATAATTTTGTTTATGCCTGAATTTCATGCTGTGCAACTTTCTCTCTTGGGACCAAGTATCACACCTCTCAACTGTATAAACAAATGTCACATTCAAATTGGTCATGTGGCTCGAAGAAAGAGGAAGAAAACGTGGGTGGAGAGAGGAAGAACTGTTCAGACATGACAGATCTTTTCTTACCTGTTATTCTTCCTGACAGGTTAAGATACATCTGCCAAGCTATTTGCAAGATGCAAAGAGCCCTAATCTTAGTTTACCAGAAAAATATGCATGTTGTGAGTTTTTGGGAGATTCAGGACTTCAATGAGAGGAGTGGGAAGGACTGTTCTGGGTTGGTAAATGACAGCCTGGAGCTACAGACTGAACTTAAGAGAGACGTTGATTCAAGACCATAAGAAGTTCTTTGAAGTCAATTTGTGAATGTCCATACTACAATGTGCTTAACTTTTGCTAAATCACAAGCCAACCAAATCTGCCAGAATATTTCAAGGGAAAGAGCAACCACTAGGTCTGAAACTTCCTTTTAATTTGCTTTTCTTCCTGATATTTGCTTTTACACATCTACAGCTGTAGTATCTAATCCCTTCCCCTTCTTTCTGTTTTTACTTCACAGCTATAGGTAAATCAAAGAGAATTTTCTACTGAATTCTACCCATTGTATTTCTCATTCATCTCTAGTCTCTCAGTATTCCAGCCAAATCTGGGATGCTTCCAAATAGGGAATACCAGACCTTTAAAGAACACACCAGGATAAAGCATTCTGAGCTCAGCAGTTAGTCAGTAAACTCCAGTCACAGCTGGTCACTACCCACACAAACACAGAACGTTCCTGGCCTGAGTCAAAATCTGAACATGCTTTTCCTGAGGGAGCCGGGCCATAGTTTTCTGTCACCATTCTCTATGAGCACCTGGGCACTAGCTATTTACACCAGCTGGCACTTCCAGTCATCCAAATACTTCACATAATTCATAAGCCTAAAGCAGTAAACACCCACCTTCCTGCCATTTATATCTTTCCCCAGGAGAACTCGACTCAGAGACAGCATTAAGGTTTCTGCTTTTTACCCAATTTTCCAGCTGGGTTAACTGAGGCATGCTGAGGTCAAGTGACTCGCCCAAGGCCAGACAGTCAGCTGCTTAGTGATCCCTGCATCCCAGGGATGCATCCCAGGTGCTGCCAGTCCTGCAGACATTTGCTCCAGCCTCTGGACCATGAGGCTTCCCTCGGAGCTGTTGTATGTGGCACACACCTACAGGCCAGAGGAATCTTTGTCCTTGGCTTCCAGCGAGAAGAGATGCTGGAAGAGAAGTAAAAGAGCAGGAGGCAGTGTGGTGGGGATGGAGCTGTAACAGATGCTGACGCAGGTGTGGGAATTCTCATTTAGGAAACAAACAGCTGTTCTTGGCGACAGACAGAGCCTGGAACTGATCAGCTTCAGTAAGAATGATACTTAAGCGTGCATCACAGCCTTGGACAGGCAGATGCGTGGAGCTTTCTAAAGATGTGCCTTCCACAGCCCCCCAAAACCAGAGAATGGGAAAACAAGGTTTTGACTGTGTTGGGGACTCTACAAATGGGTTACCTCAGTTCACATGATAAGTAGCTCCCACAGAAAAGAGAGGGAGGTAGAAACTGCATCATGCTGCAGCTATGGGTTTTATTAGCAACAGAGATATTGAAAGAGAACACTTCACAGATTGTACCCATAAACTTGTGCCTTTTGGAAGAAGTTCAGCTAAATACAGTCCTCCACTTATCTAAAATACATGGAACAAAATTTGTCAAATAAATAGGAAGAAGGGTGACACACAAGCTAAAGTCAAACGTACTGTGCTCCAAGTAGCACTCCCTCCCACCTTATCCCCCAGCCCCACAACACATTACAGAAAACAGCCCATTCTCTCCTTAGGATAAATAACCTTGTGGCACAAAACCAGGAGTGGATTTACTAGGGGTTATAATTGCAACTGCAGTCATAACACTTATCCTCACCTGATCAGCACCTCCCAGTGTGCCTTCTGTGCTCCAGGCACATGATGTAGCTGCAATCACAGGGTTGCACTTACTATGAACTGGAAACGTGACAAAATCAGGCTCTCAAACTTACCATAAAAGGCCACTCACTTGCAATTGGTAGAGTTTACACTTCTGTACCTTTGAATTTGCCTATGGTTTCTTATTTGGGCTGGATTTAGTTTTGTAAAGCAGTTTTCTTTCTCCTCTAGAATTCACAGGATAAAGCACATTCCCCTCACATCTATGTCTAATCCCCTCTATACACAAAAAAAGCAAATTTTAGAAAAAAAGAAGTGTTCTCAAATTGTTCCACATGGGAAGTATACAGAAAACTTTCCCTGCTCAGCAGTAAATGGAAAGGGTATTACATTCTATGACTAAAAAGAGTAAAATTCTTGGTCCAGGATGAGATGTTCTACATGTGGCACTAGTTCTGAGGTACTGTCAGTAGCTTCTGTTTGAACAGCTGTTCCAGATAGTTTCTTTAGCTACACAAGTCCTATAGGCAACCTCACAAAATTTCAAACAAGGTAAAAGAGAAATACTATTTTTGCTTGCCACTGTGAACAGCGGTGAATAAAATACAGTCCTCAGAGACAAGACTCTGGACAGGTTTCTTTTTTGACCTTCAGAAAGGACAAAGAAACCCCCCCAACCCAGCCACTACTGAGGCCCATAACAAGGTTAAGCTATTAACATCTCCCTCTTGTCACGCCATGTCTGTCAGCTGTTCTTGCATCCACATACCCTCTTTATTCCTTCTTTCACTCCTTCACCAGAATCAACACAAGTGAATCACCTTCCATATCAATTTAAACTGTTAATTTAAAAGCTAATGTGCCTGATGGACCTTCTTTTCTGCCAGCTCTGAGATGGGAACAGTAATCAGCAGTAAGAGGATATTACCATCTAAACCACTGCAGGAGACCAGAGTCTCCAGTCCCACTTGGTGGAACAATGAAGAGCAATCTTTTACTGTTTAGTAAACAGGATTATTGGTAAAAAATCTGGAGAACATTTCTTTTCTCCCACACTCAGCTGCTGTGTCTTGGGCAGAATATCCCTAAAAACCAAAAGCTGATTTAGCACATTATGGATCCATGAGAACAAGAGAAGAACTGAGAATGCCACCAAAAAAGCAAAGATCTTCATTCCTTCTAAGCTGTATAGTCCATAAGCTATGAGGGAGAGTTTCCAGCCCTGCCACCCTCGTCCTTCACACCACAAGGCTATTTCTGCATGTTTGGTTATTATTTCACTCAATGTTGGCTGCTAACAATTTAAAATAAAAGAACTATTAAAAAGAAGCAAGACAGTGCCTGTGCAGAACCTACTGATCACTTTGTTCACTAAGTCTGTATCCCTTTCATCTGGTCTTTCTGAAGACTACTAGGCAAGATATTTTCTCAGTGTCTGAGGGATTACATTATTTTCTGTGCATTTCCACTATTTATGTGAAAAGAGAGAGAAACACTGTTCCTTATTTACCTCTTCTCTCTCCTGCTTAAAAAAAGCGAGTCAGCTAAGGAAGGAGTAACCCATATAACCAAGATAACAAGGGAGACAAACTAGAAACAGTGAATATAAACCAGCAACTAATATGAATGGTTTTGCTAATACTATGTTTCTGAAAAATTGCGTAGTCCCAAATGGATCACTGTAATGCTGACAAACAGATTAATTAAAGCTTCAGTAAGTTCACGAACTAGCATCCTGATTGTGAACCTGGAAGCAGAAACCAGACCTAAATTCCTTTGAAATTAATATAATAACCAAATTTGCTGAGGAATACGCTCCAGGGAACTTTCCATTTAGGTCAGCAAGAAAAACAAAAAATACCAAAACCACATTTCCCATTTCTTCTATCACTAGCACGACTGAAAGACATGGGTATATCTACACTAAACACTACAGAGGGTTCATTATAACAAAAGCAGTATATTGTTTGTATCTCACTGATTGCCAAGCAAGGAGGAAATTGGGTTGTACAGAGCTCTCTATAGCAGGCTGCAGATGTCTGAAATTAAGATGGAAACCAGAAATGAAAGTCTTAGCAAGGGAAAACAGAAATGCCTTTCCTGGAAGCTGAGTGCTGGCAGGAAGGGACCTTGGTAGTGCATTCAGACTGTGCACAATAACTTGGAGCACGTAACTGGCTGCAGTGATTTACAGGCTGGCAGAGCAGTGGGTGCAGATTACAGTTGTGCTGATGGAGGCAGAATAACTCCTGGAAATGAGATGCCAGCCAGCACACAGCAAAAGGTAGATGAAGGCCCTTAAAGTGCTTCAGATTGGAAACGACATCCTACTCTGCTGCATGAATAATTGTTTGGCTTCCATTAGGAAGCTTCTCAATTTCTATCACAGTTTTGTTGATGTACAAACAATGTCCCTTTTTATAACATGGACAGTTTGTCTCTCCCCTAATGATCTTGGTTAACACCCTTGGTGTTAAGAATCAGCTGGTGATAAAGTAAAGGAAAGACAGTTAACAATAATAAAATGGAGTAAAAGACATGGCTACAAAATTTGAAAATTAGAATCCCTGCAAAGTGTGTAGCTGAAAAGCTCAAAGCGCAGATTTTCAGATAAACCGGTTTTAGTTCCTAAGGCTTCTTGAAATTAAGACAGCTAAAATTTGTGTGGACAGTCTGGAAGCTGTGAGGCAAAGGCTGTGAAGAAAGCAAGTCAGAAGCTTGGAGCACACTCATTCAACTGACAGGTAATTTTTATTTCCCCCTATTTAAAAGTACTTTGCCATGCAATACGTTGGTGTCTCGCAAGATTAGTTGCCCTTGAAGATTTGAGGACAAATGACCCATTTAAGAAGGCAACACTGTGATTCTGTGTTGGAGCAGAGCATTTTTACAAATGACTACTGTATTTGAACCCCCAGTCTGAGACCTCATTGAAGAAGATAATTTTTAGGCTGAGTGTCTGAAATGTAACAATTGGCAGCTTCTGAAGAGGAATCAAGCTTCCAAGGCTGAACTCAGAGGAGGATGGTAGCCTGCCACCTGAGATGGCATGAAAATAGGAAGAGAGGGAGTACAGCGCTCTGTAGAAGGAGTTCCTGCCTTCAGTGTATTTATTTATTTTTGGTCTCAGCAATGCTGCATAGTGCTGGCCACCACCATATGGGCCTCTGCCACATGCCACATACACAGGGAATTGACAGTGCATCTTTGCACTCACTATAAAGTCCACTTGCATTGAAAGCTGTCCATACACTGCTGGATTTTCATCCCAAGCTTTGCCTTCTGCTTCCATGGCAAAGCTCCTGGCTAGCATGGCTAATCCAAAGACACCACAGATTTACTACAAAGGGACTAATTTTCCTTTGTATGTGCTCATATAAAAAGCTGAGTACTGCAAAACTTGTTCTTATATCAATCAGACTTGAACTTACTGGCTAATTAATTTATTCCTGCCCATGTTAGTGGGATTAAAACTTCTGCCTAAGTGGAGGAACAGATTTTTAAAATACCAAAAGCAATTATTGAAATTCCATAGCTCAAAATTATAGCAAAACATAGGTGCTAGAGAAGAATCATTTGCTGATAAGAAGTCAAACTTTATTCAAACTTCTGAAGGCTAAAAATGCTGCTTTTATAGGAACAGTTTTTTTACAGAGGCCAAGTAAAAAAATAAATGACAACTAACCATCATCATTATGTGTTCACTCAGCACAGCCAGAATGAAACAGATAGAAAGAAATTAAAAATAAATTTCAATACTATAAATTAAAAGATGCCACAGAAGGTATGCAAATTGCATGCCACAAGGTCTTGTTTTTTGTTTACAAAGAATGTGTTTTCATTTTGATAGAGAGGCATCATTACGGAGGGAATTTGAGGCATTTTAAATAGCAGAAGCTCTCATTAAGTATTCATTTTTAACAGGAAGACTGGAAAAAAAATTAAAATTAATGAGGAAGATGAAGTGTGGGGGGAACTTTGAAGATGACAGCTTCTTGCTAAAAAAAGACACACTTGATATTAATTGCAAGCAGTTCACACACATGCATTACTCTTATGTCCACTCCACTGTCACAATGTCCAGTACAAGTTCACAGCTGCTTCATGTTCACTTGGCAAAGCAAAGCATAGTGTTTCCCTCAGACACTGTGAAAACAAAGATAGGGAATAAATCACCCAGCAAAAGACATAACAGAGCCAGTTTTAAACCCAGGTGATTAAATACATCTGCAATAGCAACTATAGGAGATCCTCAGGAAGAGGTAGAACTACAGTCTAAATCAAAAGGTCAAACTGACTACAGCAATTTTGGAGTAGAAAAGCACAAGTATTCTTGTTTTAACACCACTATCATGGATTTTCAGTAAACAAATGAAATTTTTCTGGGCTGATTTCCAGCTGTCACGTTAAAACACTGTAAGACCTTTCATATCTCTTAAAAAATCTGCCTGGTTTAAGATCTCATATTTAGACATCAGAGAGATCTTCTCAAACATCCTTTTCTATCCCTGAATCTTAAAAGAAGGAAGAAACCAAGTCACGTTTCTTTAAACACACACAGCCTAGACTGCTTAATTTATGTACAACACACAAATTTTAGAAAATTCAGTCTAAATTCAGCTGTCAATTTGTTCTTCAATATCCTCACAGAGTAAAATAAAGCTTTTATTTTTCCTGTAAAAATATTTGTTTGTTTCTTTTAAATGCTCATATTATTGAAGAAGGGTCTGAGGTCTGGTTCAGGCTTGCTATAAAAAGTGATCAATACAAAGCACAGATGTGGGCAAGCCTTTCTTCTATCTGAATCTCTTAGTGTAGAGTAAAAATTGGATCTGGAAAAGATTTATCCAAGCTGAGCTGACCCTGGCAATGGTAGAGTGGAGGGCATTCTGGACAAGTGTAAAATGCCGGGACAAAGACAAGTAAAAGCATCAAAGCAGAAATTACTGCAGTGAAACAGGAGTAACAGGAGTTGGGTGAAGATGTTTGGAGGAATGAACACTTGACTTTGGTCTTATTTCACACAGAATCTCTCAGAAGATTACTTCATGCTAAACACTTTTCTCACTGGAGTTATGTTTTACAGTGTGATGCTCTTCTGTATTGACCATTCCCACTGTCCCCTGTGAGTTCTTCTCTTGACCTGGCAGAACACTATGCAGAAGAGGTGCCCAGCACTCCAGACACAAGCATAACCCTACTGAGGAAAACCTTTCTGAAATTATGTCCAGGTCTGTTCCAAAGTCCACTGAGCTAAGTGGCAATACTTCCTCAGAATTTTAGTGAGCTGTGGCAGCCCTACATAAAGCCTAAGCTCATTCAGAGGAGAAATTTCCATGCTGGGCAGAGATGTCTCAGCTAGCTCCCAACAAGCTGTCTAATGAGTCCAAGCTGAGTGCTGCCCTGATATGACTCTCATGTTTCTGTCCCCACATGGGCACATGCAGAGCTAACTCAGGTGTCTCTGCGTGACCCTGTATTGCATCATGCAGACATACCCTAGCTGCTTTGTTGCTTTATCGCAGCAGCAACAGAACAGGCAGTTCACAACTATAGGATTATTTCTTATTAATACTTGCCCTTTTAAGGTTTGGCATCTTCAATAACCCTTATTGAAAATGGGTTGAAAATACTGCATGAGAATTCTCCTTTAGGACTCAGTTGACCCAAATACACAGTTCTCTTGTTCTGAATTCCCCAGTATGGTGCAGGGAGATAAACTGCTCTGTTTTCTCTTTCTCTCTTGCCTTTTTTTTCCTTTCTTTCATAATGCTGCATTGCAGGACCAAATTTTCTGATTATCATGCAGTATCTTATTTTGATTATTCTTTTCTCAAATTAAATGATTCTGGTAGTCTAAGGAAAATCAAGAAAGATGTGTCTCCTGCTCCGAGGGGATAGGTAATGCCTTCCATAATAGGTTAGCTTAAAAGCATCCATACAGCCAGAAAAGTGGCTGCACTTCAGGGGACTGCCAACATGACTATATTCAGAAAGTGGCATGACAACACGGAACTAAAAAAAGCTGCAGCTACAGAAGTCCCCACCGTTGATGCAGTGACAGCATGAAAACACAATTTTCACTGGTTCAGCTTGCCTGGCGCAGGGTGAGAGCAACGAGCAAGGCTCTATTCCCAACAGCAGTGCTGAGCTGGTATTGCATAAGCATTTTCACAGTGCGGCTGGCACAGCTTTAAAAGAACCTCCTCTTGCTCCCTGTTGAGCATTTGGAGACAATTCTATGTAGCCAAATGACACAAACAAGGTTTAAACACTCCTATCATCCTTGCAGAGTAAGCACAGCCATGACAGAAAAAGCTTTGGTTCCTAAACAACTAAACTTCAGGTGTAAAAGCTTTACCTCCAGGTACCTCTATCAAGTAAGTGAGTTTCTGAAACAAGCAAATGGAAAATAGTTTTTCTCACTTGCAAGCTTGGACATATTTCAGCTACAAAGCATGGAGGAAAAAGAAACCAAACCAACAACAAACAAGCAGGAAAACCTTAAATACCATTGGTTTTTACACACACATTTAGAAGCATAATCATACTGCAAAATTGGCTCTTCCAGCTCCTCAGGAAACCTGCACAAGCATCTAACAACTGCAAGAACACTCAAGATCATAGGCAAGCTCTTTTTGGAGAGAAGCTGCCTTCTGACTGTAGTGATAAACTCTGCAAAGTAGAGCCTTGTATTGCAGATGAGATGACTAGGATATCCCTAAATCAAATAGCAAACTATGAGCATTGTACATAAATAAGAACTTTATTGAACCCTGTCTCTGAAATTCATACACAACAGAAGAGTTGAAATGGGAAAGCTGATCACTGCTGTGCATTGATGAATTGCTATACATCAGCACCAAGCCTACTCTTCTTACTTTGGCAAACTATGTTTAGTCCAGCTTTCAAGACCCCAAAACAACGTAATGATAAGAAAGTATTATTATAACCCCACAAAAGTACAGAAAAGGAGGAAAAGGCAGTGCTGGTTATCATTTGCTTCCACCCAGCTACTCTTGCTGGCTCCATACTGCAAGAGCTTTACCAGAATAATAGAAGAGCATGTGGAGAAAAGTTCTCAACACTGTGGATATTGCCCATGTATCCACACAATTCTGGCTGAAACTTCTCAAATCCCATCTCAGAACCAGGACCAGTAAAAAGGCAGAAAGTACCTGAGAAGTAACACCTTTGAGATCTCCATATGTTCGAGGCTGATATCTCCTAGCACACCTCTCCTTCTCCAGCTCAAGCTCAGGACTCCTCTGAAACAGAGAGCACTATCCTACAGTAACAAAAAATGTGGCTGTATACAGCAGGAAGCTCTGCAGATCATAAAACAGTGACCTGTTTCTGGCACCTGTTTCTGCTTTGTCTTGTTTTCCTATGAAAAGACACATTGGGCCAGACTGCGAGTTATGCAACCTGCAGTTACACAGCTGTTGACTGGCTTTGACAGAAAACATCCACAGCTGAGACTTCCCAAGGTGCTTAACACTTCAGAAACAGACCCCTGGGATACAACAGAATGGAAGAAGGGACTGGTCACAGGTTAGCAAGTGACGAGCGAAAAGCACAAATTAAAGAAAATTCACTACAGCAAAATGAATAGTAATAAAACCCCGCAAGAGAATAATTTTCCACGACACTGGGAGTTTTAGCTGAGATGGGATTGCCACATGAGGCCCAAACAGGAAAAAAGGCTTCTGGTAGTCCAATTAGTCACTCAATGTGTTTCTGACACTGTTGTGACATGAAGAACTACTTGGAATGTCTGATCTGTTACTTGCACAAAAAAAAAAAAAGAAAAGAGTAAGGCTAGCAGAGAAGGATGAAACAGTCTGTCAGTTAAGTGTATCATTTGTTCGACTTGTAGTGGAAGGTGAATGAAAAGCAAAATAATGGAAATGAGCTGTGGACATGTTATCAAACTACAACTAGAGCACAAAGTGAGACAGGGAGCAGAATTTTTCCTGCTTCTTAGTGATAAATGAATACTGCAACAAAGCTGTTTCAACTTGCCCAGAATCTCACTCTCCAAAATCAAGGTAAAAGTAGTCTCAGCTTACTTCAAAGCTGAAACCTGCCTGGTCTGCCTGCACCAGCAGCTCTAGGTTTTCTAAAGTAACAGTTTACAATGTTGCAGCCTAGGACTCCTAACATGAAAACAGAAAACTGCCTCCATTTTCCACTCATGCTAATTCATCATTATAGGGAATAAAATAGAACAGAAATGGACTAAGCTCGCAGATACTTAAAACAAGTTTGATTGCAGGCCTGGGGAAATGCAAAAGCAGGTGAAGACAAAGACACACAGAACCAAAGGTTCAGAGGCTGAACTGTTCCAGGAAGAAGAAAGTTCAGCCTTTGTCTGTGATTAAGCGGTTGATTTTGCAAAGCCAAGCAGGTATCAAGAACTGGTTAATTGAGGGCAACAGAGAGTTACAGTACAAAGTGAAAACAGAGCAGTCGAGGGGAGAAAAACAGCTGCCACAAAGTCTGTTTTCCCTTGAGTTTCCTACTTAACTTGTAGGCTAAATATACTTTCCAGTTAACCTGTTCTGTGGAGCTAATTCCCTGATAGTGCTGGGAATCCACAAACACTGCAGCCTAATACGGTGAGGAGCTGATGTGTCTGTACCTGTGCAGTGTCCTTTCTGATTCTGCACTTAACGAGACCCACAAGAAGCCAGCCCTGCTGAAAGCATTGTGTGCATATTTACACATACCTCCTAGCAGATGGCCAACACACTTCCCAAAGCAAGTGCCAGACTTACCAGGGTGTGTGCAACAGCAAAGAAGAATGAAAGGCAAATTACTACACAAATGAGGAAAAACGTGAAAACGTGCCACCTTAGTTTTGAAGCTGAGAATGGCTGAAGGACAACAGCTCCTCTGATACAATATTGAGATCTCTGCTGTCTCCAAAGCTAGCTTTTCATCCTCCATGGGAACCGAAGCCATATAGGTAACATCAGATATAATACACTGCATGTGTTTTATGCTGCAGTATATTTTAGGAATCTGTTTATGGTCCATGCCACATGCATACTGCTTTTTCAAAGGTGCAATTTCTAAAGTATACGTACACATTTACAAACAACTGATTACAACTTATTCCACTTCCACTCCAGTTTTCTCATCAGTATATTTTTGTGACTGCACTGTACCAGCAGACCCATCGGGTGAATTCGAGTCTAAGGGAAGAGATTAACTTACAAAGCCACGCAGTCCATGCCCTTTGGTGCTTTGGGTGAGACGTCAAGATCCCACAGGAACTTCTGTGCTCCTTCTCACATCACTGTGGCATGCACAGAGAGGGAGGTGCCCAGGAGCAAAGAACATTTAGCATAATGACTCAGATGGGTGGCCAGCAGTTTAAACCAGCCACTTGATATTACTGTAATGAGGATTCAGTTTTACAGTTGTTCTGCATGCATGGAAATCCCTCCCATCCCCAGGAAATCACTTAAAAATAAAATGAACTAAAATCATCTGTTTGAGAAGAAGAAGGTTATGGCTTGGAAAAAATGCATAAAATGGGTGGAGTGGAAATGCCCATGGGTGAGTAAAAATTATTTATCACAGCAAGAGGATCAGAGAGCCTCTGAGCTTTATCTCAGGGATGACACAGCATAAAAAGAACTCCTGCAGAAATTAGCTGCAGTTCTGCTGAATCCAACAGAAGTAGAATCCTCTTATGATAACTCTGAGATTAGACTAGCATGTTTTATATGCATTTTGAGCCACAGAAGTCTCGATTGAAAATGAATTAAAGTTATTTCCATGATGAGTAGCAGAATTACATCATATGCCACTTCTTCACCAGGTAATAAACACCTGTCATCTATTGTCTACTAAATCCTAAACAATTCCCACCAATACATTCTGATGCATCCAGGAGCAATCCTCATCTTTCAAGTACTTTAATTAGCTTCCTGAATCTCATCAGGAAAACTAATTCATTGAAACATATTCTTAGGAACATGCCTGGCTTATAAAATCCTGAAACACATTCATAATTTCTTTAAGGATTAAGTATAGGCTTTAAGCTTAGGATATCTAAACATCTATATATGTATTAAACCTTTCAAGACATAACCTTTTTGCCAAGACATGAATTCTGTAATTCTTCTTGGCTGTCCCAAATCTCCCATTACATTGTGTGCTGCAGGTCTAGGCATTTGTGCTCCTGACCATAAAAATAATGCCTGAAATGCTGATAGACCCTGGCTGAGACACTGTAACTTTGAAAATCCATATCTGCATGGTTTTTATGCAAATAAAGGACATGGTGATTCTGACTGGCTATTTACAGCACTTTATTTAAGTCAGTCTGTGTTAAATTCTGCCCTACTGAAGGTCAGAGAGCAGATATTAGATTATTTGACAATGATGACAGGATTGTGGCATCTTTTTTCAAGTTAAGGATTCACACAAACCCTAGCGTTCTTTAAGTTTAAAAAGCTTTTGAAAAAAAGGTGAATGAAAGTTTCTAAGGCATATATATGAGTGTAAGTATCTCACAGCTAAAGGTTTGAGGATTCAGAACTACCAGAGAGCATTATAGCTGTAAAGAAGGATGGTTGTGGGGTAATCTAAGGAGTGGTACATGGAAAACTTAGAATCTAAACAGAAGAAAATTAAATTTGCAGTAGTAGCAGACAGTTATTGTAATAAGGAAGAAATAAGAATTGTATGAATGGTATTGCTGTTCAAAAAATGTGTAAAAATAAGGGGAGAGAAACAAGCATTTCTAATGATCTGCACCTGGAAAACAAGTGGAAGATAAATAGAAAATGTAATGAAAGGGACAGCTGGAGGGATGATAGACAATGGAGGTCAAGCCTCTGTGAGAACCAGCAATTTGAGAGAGTGAGAAATGAAAGAGTCAGAAATAGCCAAGACCTCTTTAGAAGTGCAGGGAAGGTATGTCAATATGTTAATTATTTCATCTATCGTCTGCTAGTTGTTCCTCAAACTATATCTACAGAACTTGTCTTCGTCTAGAATTTGATTTGTATCTAACACTTAAATCACAGAAATTCAGTTGTCATGTCCTTTACTCCAATCTAGTGAACTTGTGATCTTCCAGTGTTACCTCTCACAGATCTCACCTCTCAAGTCTACAGGCAGGCTGTATGACAGTGTTCCTCCATTGCCTGCTAATGTGGTAGCTCTCTTGTTATTCAAACCGAAAATGAAATGTGATGAATCATTATCATAAGCTCCTTCAGGCTGCTTAAGCCTCAGTGTCCCCTCAGCAAAGTAGCCTTTGAACCAGTCCTAAACCCCCTTCTTGCTATGTTCAGCTGTTGAGGCCCCCATTCTTTGTATGTTGGCCGGTTGATCCTCAGTTTTACACATCAATTTTGATTCTGCTGACCCTTTGTATACTAAACTTTTGTGGCATAACTCCTAACTTCATTGATCAGTTGTTTCTACTGTAAGGCTGCAAAACACAGTACTGTCTCCACATCTCCAAAGTATTTCTTCTTTCAGCTCCTATAGATTTATTTTTTTTTTTAAATTGCTTGAAGTCTTTATTTGATAACTGACACAAGTTTATTTATTACTGAAAGCAACAGCCATGATAGCTGGTCAATCTCTCTCCTTACATCTGTACTGGGGTTCAGGTTAGATATTAGGGATGAATTAAACCACTAGGACTGTAATGCAGTAAGGCTGTCCAGGGAAGCTGATGAATTTCAGTCCCTTAAGGTTTTCAAAATCAAAACAGACAAAGCTATAGTTGACCCATGGCAACAGCTGTCCTTGTTTGCGTGGGAGGATGGACTACACAAACCCTCAGAGGTCCCTTCCAACCCTTGTTTCTATGATTCTGCACATTTGTCCAATATATCACTCCTGCACACTCTAACAATCTGTCTTAGATTTCTTCATCCTTAATATCTGCTCTCTTCCTGAGGCAGTATGTCATCAGCCGCAGACTTGACATTTCAGAATCTGAACCCTGGCCCAATCTGGATTGAGATACGTCTGCAGCCAAACAAATGCAGACAAACACTAAATCATTGGTGTCTGCCAAAAAACCAGGTCAGCTAACAGGATGGCACAATGAAATACACACCCTCTCAGTGCACTAGCAGCAAGTAGTTGTTGCCCAGCACCAAGCAGATACCATGTCCTTGGGCACTGCTAACTGGTGCTTTTTCCTAAAAGCATTCTCACCACTATCAGCCTTGCACAGCCATGCAGGAAGGCAAGGACAACATTTCTCTTCAAAAATGAAGGCTTTGATGTTAACAGATCTCTGACGGTTTTTCTACTGTTGTAGGCAGTATTTAGATCTGTTTCTACCAGTTGCTGGATTTCCATGTCTGCCCCTGTGAAAGATATCTTTTTATTTTGATAGTCTACTGAGCATGGCCCAAGTACCTTGTCTGTTATACTGGGGATATTCTGCTACTGTAGAACAACCAAATCTCCAGTTTGACTGCACTGCTGCCCAGAAGGGGATTGGTACCTCCACAGGACTACTTCCTAGTCCAGGTTCCTCTGTGGCTTGCACTCCTAGAGGAAAAGGAAGTGAAACAACCCCAAATGACTGTGAGAGCAGCTATGTGCCATGCTGCCCTATGTCCAATGCCTTACCCATTTATTCTAAAGTAAATGCTTTTATTTTCTGGATTTGGTAAATCAGGATTGATTTAAGAGATGGAAATGAGGATAAAATGAACCCATAATATCTAGAGGATAATATGTACTCTCTTCCTGTGAGTGTCCTTCCTTTGGAAGTGCAGTGGATGGTGAGGGATGACAGGAGGTTAGCAAAGGACAGAAGGGATTTAGGAAGGAAATTCAGGGGCAGCTGAGGGAGCAGGAGTGAAAAGACAAAATTCATCAAAGAAAAGAGATAAGAACATTAGACTGAAGAGATTTATTTCAGGGTATTACGAAGGAAATATAAGAAGAAAGATCTCTAAAAAAGAATTTTATGCTAAAGTATTTTACAGATGGAGGAGATTTCCCTCTGTTGACAGCAAGTTCTTTCTGCTGAACTATCTACACAACACAGATCTAGAAATTTGACTACAAAATATTTTTGACCAGCCTGTTACAAGGATCCATGGTGACAAATTTCTGACAGTGTAACCAGACTTCCAGAACACTGTAAAATGTTATCTCTATCAGGAATTCTATATTTGTATCATGACAATTGAAAATCTGCTTCAAATACAATGAAGAAAACTAGTGACACAATTCCCATCTCCTAATAAATTTGTTATGATATTTTTTGCTTATTCTGGTGACTTCTCTTCATTTTAGATCTTCTAACCTTGGTTATAGTTGGTTTTTGGATCTGTACAGAAGGGTACAAAAAGCTGTTAGGAACTGGAGGAATAAGGTAAAATACACAGCCAAATTCCTTATGAACAGACTTGAGATGAAACACGGCTTATACATAATGCTATTATTTACTTCCTGTAGCCAAGTCTGCATTTGAAACTTACAGATGATAAAGAATCAGGATCAACAGGAAGCCCAAAAGTAGGAAAAAACCTATAGAGCTGCAGTCTGTTTGTTACACCTTGCACTAGTGACATTTACTCACAAGTTTCCCACTCAGTGTACAGAAGAGGAGGTACTTGGGAGAGCTGCAATATAAGAATGTTTATGTCTGTGGTATATATGCCAGGAACAGGAACAAGTGATCCTGTTTTGTAGGCCAAGTCCTTCTTCTTGAGTGTTGATAGCTATTCACCCCTGCCTTACCAAAATGTTCTAAAAACAGACTTTGAATGTGTTCATTTTAGCATAGTCTGGAGTACCAATCCCAAGTTTCCAGAAAGGGTAATGATTTTGGTTGCCTGCTTGAGTTTTCACCAAGCATTCTTGAAAAAGCCAGCCTGCAGCCCAGAATTTCTTGCTACTTTTAAAAGTCCCTGTTTCCACCAGGGACAATGCATGATGTTATAGAAGAGATGTTATCGAGCAATTGCTGCATGCTGAGAGACTGCAAGAGATGCACAAGTTCAAGAGTAAACTCAATCTCACCTTCCCTATGGTTTGTAGAGAATTAAGGTAACATCTCCATTATCCCTCACACAACACAAAGCCTTTGCTGCTGCCTCCCCATGCAGCTGAGCACAACATGTTCCATTACACCACAGGATTCGAGAATACCAGGTGTTCTGACAAAGCAGCAATTTCTGCTCCCATGTTGGAGAAAAATCAACCGTTCTATGGTTGCAATTTTTGTCACTGTATAGTAGCTGGGCTTGGGCTTTCTCAGTATTGGCACACCTGGAAAATTCTCTTGGAGTTGGACATGAAACACCATTCTGAACTAAAACTCATGAGTCTCCTCTGTGTGGTGTGTGCATCCACAGCAGAGGAAGGCAAACAATGGTTTATTGCTACAGGAGTGCTCTTCATGAACAGACCAGTGTATTGTGGATAGCTGTGGATACAGCCTCTCAGGATGCCAGAAGGCAAGGCAGCAAGTTCAAAAATAGCACCAGGTAAAAGAAAAAATGCTCAAATACCTAAAAACTCACCAGTACAGAGATCAACATGCTCTAACAGCACCAGAGCAAACCCAGCTCCATCTGACAGTTCTGGAACTAACAGTTAATTGCCCTGGGATTGAGCCTTTCCAGATTTTTCCTAAGTTTGTGCCAACTACTTAATAGCAGAAACTGCAGGGAATAGACTGAGTGAGGCCTGGTTTATACTTAACAAATGATCAGCAAAATGTTCATGTTGGGTAGAAGCATGCAAAACAAACAGGAAGAGCTCGTATCCCCTAAATGACAGTGTAATGTCAGTCCTTGGCTCTCAGTTGTACCAGTTAAATATGCATTAAGTGACACTTTTTTTTTGAGCTGGGAACTCATACACTAAGCAGCGCTAAGAAATGCTTCTTACAGAAAAGTAGTGCTGGTTTATGAGGCCCCACCCAGTTGCTTCAGCAAAATTTAAGATCATCTTTGAACAAAGTCTCTACTCAAATCGTTTGCCTGCTACATACAGGAATGGAATACATCCCTTAATTGGCATGGATGAATCTGCTGATATTTATGGTGTTTTTTCTGCATGATAGATGCAGAGTTAAATACCTGAACCAACTGTGGTCTCAGTCAATCTACTCAAGGATTTATGTCTCATTACTGCTAGAGCTGTTCTGATGACATACTGGTTCTCTCTCCAAGAGGAAAGAAAAAAGAATTAAAAGCCTTCCAGACAAGAATCTGGAATGTGAAATACAAACCAATGTAAAATGGAGTTAGAAGTCTTTCCACCTGGGGTTCCCCTTGTCTTTCAGGTAACTCCTACTGCTTGTCCTTCCACAAAAAAATAAGCCTCGAGCCTGACAACAGTTGAGGATCGTGGTGCCTTCTACCACTCCCACATGTGGTGTAGGGACACATCTTTCTAGCCCCAAAGCTGTGAACTCTTGGAGCCTGTCTCAAGGCTTCCAACATCTTGGCATGATAACAGAGGCTCAGAGGTAGTGGGAGTCCCTGAACAGGCAGGACTTTCAGGGTCTCTGCTGGGGAAAAAGCAAAGAGGACTCCTCAACAGCCTGCTACAAATAAAGGGAGAATTCAAAAGAAACCTATCAGGAGTTCACTGAGATGAAGTTATTTCAGAGAAAACACTTTAGCCAATCAACATCTTTTGATAGAACTAAGCTTTGGCAATGGAAGAGGAGAATTCCCAGAAGCTTCAGTAGGGAAAGCAATGACAAGTTACAGTGTGGTCAGTTCACCCCAAGTGCAAGGACAGTGCAATTACAGTGGAAACAGTCACAGCTGAACAGAAAGGGATTTTACAGGCTAATTATTGACAGTAGCTTCACAGGTGGATGAGGACTGGAATACTGTGCACATTTAGATGTCTCATCTCCAGGAGCAGTTACTTCCCATCTAGGCAGTATGGTTATGGTCAAGTGAAATGAATGTAAAAAGCAATCCTTGAGTTCAGCTAGCTCTGGTCTGGGCTCATGAGGGACATTTATTGCTGTGTGACCAAGCCAGCACACAAGGGTGGTAGACTGTCTATGTCTATGTGTTTGCATACACAAGGCTGTGGGTAGAACATGTTGGGTGCAATACAGGTTTGAGCCAGACTGCTGTAAAACAAATCAAAAGTAAGGAGGAAGAAAAAGGCCAATTATTTTAATAGCTTGCTCAAATGCCTCAATTGATCATACTAACTTTAGAAAGCAAAAGGCACTATGCACACTTGACAGGTTTGTTCCTCTGACAGGTACATCATATGCTCGTGATTCCCATTTGATTTTCTTCTTGAAGAATACCTCAAACTGTGTTCATTGTATGCGTGGTGGAAAGTGGAGGCAGAGAGTCATTCTCTGAAGGAAAACACAATTACCCAACTTCTATAACTGCTCAAACAGATGACAAGTGAACAGGCTTTCAATGCTCCCCACCAGCTCCAGTTTAGAACAAAACACTCTGCATTATACATTCAGTAACAGATTCCTAATCCCAAACTCCCTCCAGCAGGAGGGAGCCAGGGGAAAAAAAAAGCCCCTTTTATTTTGCCCGTATTTTTCATATTGCAAGGTGCTTTGTAATCTCATTGAACTCTGAAGAGAGACTTGCAGATAGGATGCTGTGCTGTGCCAACTGGGTTGCTACTAGAATATGAACAAAGGTCACAGAGGCAGGGGCTAAATGTGAGTTTGTGCACTCCTGCTCTTTGATGGGTGCCAATCATTCCTGCAGTTTGTTCAGTGCCTATGCATGTCACACACACACACACACTTCCAATCTGCTCTCTTCCAGGGCTAAAAGCTGGCAAGCATGTGTTAATGCTCCAGATTAAAGATAAACCACAATGAGGATGAGAGTGTGTAAGCGTGAATATACTCATTTATACATTGAAACCTGCATGTTCAACAGCAAGTGGAAATATGAGTATATACATGCTTTGGGGAGATTTAATTTCCTTTATCCTTTCATCTTTCTTTTCACCACGAGTACAAGGTCCTCTGGGTTATATTCTTCTCACAGCAATATGCCAGCCAATCAGAAGAATAATAGATGAGTGTCAGCAAGTTAGCACAGCGCTCCTTAATCAGGGAGTCCTGGGAAGTTTGACGAATTTTTTAAAACATTTTCTTGGTACTTCTTTTAAATAAATGGAAATAATTTCCCTGCCATTTACTATTTTTAATATAACCACCTCCAAAATTTTGCATGCCAATATCCTACAGTATTTTAAATGTATTTCACTGCAGATATCCTGTGGCCTTGTTTTTTGTTCATTTGTACACAATGGGATGCAGCAGCAGCTTAATGCCATTTCCACTGCAATCAATAGCAAAACTCCTAAATACTGCAGCTGGAAAACAATTAGGCCACTATGGAATACATTAGGAAAAAATATTGATTTGGTGGAATTGGTTTGGTGTTGGTGAGTTTGGCTTTGTTAGTGGCAGGGAAACTGCCCTTGCTGTGATTAAAGCTGACTTGAACCAACTTCAGTCCACTACTGCTCCAGATTTAGCTTCTCCCTGATGCTGTTCTGATATTCTGACAATGATTTCTGTAGACCAGACTGCAGTCAGCAGCTGAGACTGCTAGGTTACCCAGTGTCACAGTCTGTTCTTCCAAAAGTCTAAAAATGAGGTATTCCACATAGAAGCTGCTGTTCTTAAGTATTGCCTTCTTTAAATTCACTTGGGAGACCCTAAATTTCTGCTTCTACAGACGTCTTGCACAAATGCATCTCTTTATGCCCCAGACAGAGATATGGGACTTCTCACAGATTTCAAGTGTGCGATTGAAATTCCCTGCTCCATGGATTTTTCAGGCCAGAGAGGCTGTTGCATTGATCTAATGCATAGCACAGATCAGGAAACCAATTACTTCCTGCTTCAAATCCAGAATCTGAAGTTCAACTAGGATTTTGGTTTTTAGAAAAACACGCTGCAGTGCAAGATGAAGTTTAATTATCTTTCAGGAGAAAAACTCACTAGAGCTTTGGGTGGCTTGTTCCAATTAGTAACTTCGGCCAGTGGTTAACAGGCCTAGTATTTATACATGTAATCTACACACAGTTTACAACTAATAGTTTCCAATCAGCTTTTTATACCCAAGACTGTAATATCCTCTGTTACCACATGCCTATCCTCCTTATTTACAGACCATGATTAAGCCATGTCTTAGCCTTCTCCTTAATAAACCTAGTCCCCTGAGTCTTATAATACCTGATCTCTGATTTTCTTACTCTCTCAGATACTTTCTAAATTGTGCCCAATTTCTAAACTTTCTTCTTTGAAGAACGGGGATCTTAACCAGATCTGCAGCATTTCAGCAGTTTTAACAACAAACAATGACAGCTATTACATGACTTTCTGTAGCAAAAGAGAGAAAAACAGAAAAAAGGAAGAAGTCACAGAATGGAAGGGAATGAAGAATGAATGGCTTAAAAAGAGATAAAAGAACAACTGAAAGAAAATGGAGAGGGAAGTAAAGACTCTAAAGTAGGATGAGGTAGCAGAGAGATAAACACAGAAGTAGAAGATCAGGAAGAAGGAAGAGATGATGAACAGACCATGCAAAGCAGTAGTTATTTACAAGTACATTTCTGTAAATTATCCTGTCAGTTCCACCCAATTCTCCTCCTATCCTTCCACTCAATTATTTCAGTCAATCAGGGATCTCCAGTAGTGATTGCTGCAAGATGTTCTGTGGTTAAGAACACAGAGAATTGTGTGCAGAATTTTTGGAAGCAGAGCTCATTAGCCTGCAAGACACCAAATCAACTGACAGCCTCCCCAAAACCCACTACCTCTGACAGAACTGAGCTCCACAGCAGTGGAGTGTGAGTGCTTTCCTTCCCATCCCCTGCCCTGGAAATACCTGCCTTGCTTCTAGGCCAGCACTGGAGGACTCAGAAGAAACAAAAGGCACACTGACACAAAGCACACACATGGAGCTCTGGGCTCTAGTCATCAGGCCTGGGACATCTGTGGCTTTCTGAGGATGGCTGCGCGTTCAAGTAATTAGACCAAGGCCAGCTGTCCCCTTCTCATTCTTCACCCTTTATGCTCCCATTGCTTCTACTACCACTGTCTGTCCAAACAATGATTTGTCTGACAGATCACCAAAGAGGAGGTTTTTTGTTGTTGTTTATTCTTTGGAAGGCGGGAGTGGAAGAGAAATGGTGAGACAGTAAAGAGGAGAAAGGACTCTTAGTATATCCCATGAGACACTCAGTGTTTCCAGATGAACTTTTGCCATATCAGAGGAAGGATTTGCTTTAACCTTTATATTCTGAAGTTGTACACTCCAAACACTTGCACCGAAAATGCAATCATCAGTAGTGAACCTGACTACTCAGGAAACCTTACTGCTTTATAGAAAACTCTGCTATTCTGGGCCTAATTTCCCTGTCAGTGATCCAGATGTAATTCAGGGAAATTAATGAACCATGTATCAACCCTAAGATGCTCCCTGTAGGACACTGCTTTCTGAAATCTCTCCTGCCAATTTGTGCTAGAACAAGCTAGAAGTACTGTGGGACACAGGTCTCCACATCAGCAGGGTTTCTGCTGAAGAAACCTAGGGAAGCTTTTACCAACTGAGGGAAGGCAGGAGCGAGAACAGAACCAACCCTTTTCCCTCAACAGTGAAATTACATATGTAGCTTTGCCCCAAAGCCAGGATCCCAGACAGGCCCAAGTTGGAGCTGGAAAAAGAACACTGCTCCCCAGCCTGCATTTAGCAAGTCAGGGAATGACAAAGCAAAAGTCTGTGTGTGCACTGAGCAGCCCCATCCCCTGACAGGGCAGTGAGTGCCTGGATGATACATATACTGCAGCCTGTGCCTGCCTGTGTACCATCTCCATAGCAGCAGTTCTGCTAATTGAGACCAGCTGCTTCAATTCCAAATTCTTCTCTCCAGAAATATCGATACTACAACGTTATGATTAGAAAGCACTTTACCAAATGCCTCTCAATTCTGCACAGCTCAGATGAAGAGCAGCTGCAGAGAGAAGGGACAGTTCCCTGAACATACAGAATAAAACACTGCAAAAACACTGGAGAAATGAAGGCTACAAGAAGCAAGTCAAAACAGAATAATGATGACAAAGAAAACAGCCTGCTGTATATGCTTCTGCCTGTCACTTTAGATGTTGAAAGGACCATGAGCAGACTTTTTCCTTATGCTCTAGGATAAATGGCCATAGCACTGCACTGTTACAGCTTCATGTGGCAGGTGTGCATATTGTCAGATCCAGCTTTTCTGTACAAGGAGGGATTAGAGCAAAATCCATCAGTCTGGGCCTGGCTTGGAAGAGTAGCTGTGGTCTTGAATCATTTGGCTCCAGGGGCTGCTCTGCATAGCCCACTGGCAAAGAAAGCCTCTGGAACTGATAAGCTGGTGGGAAGACTTGCAAAGTAGGAATGCCACCATACCACGATGACTTGGCCTCACTGTTGGCTATCTTCCTGTGGTTGCTGGCTCCACACACCAAGCTGTCAGCTAGATGCTTTGCAGTGGTCACACTGGGATTGCCAAAAGCTGCAAGCACTTTTCCCCTCCAGCCAGACTGGATTAAACTGGCTAACATTATTCTAAATTCACTTAGAAGTCTCAGGCCCTGTCTGTGACCACCAGCACAGGGCTTTCCTGAAAAGACATCTGGTTACAGAATTTATGTAAGAACTGGGCAAACCACTTCAATCCCATCTGTTATTCCAACCTCCTGAGTACAGAGAACAGAATCCTTGAAAGAGAGAATCTCACAAAGAAGGGTCTGAAAATGAGAACCATGATGCAACGTGTAATTTCCTCCTGGGAAAGATGCTGTACAGTATTACAGAAAATGTGGCACGCTCCAGCATGAGGCTGTGTAAACAAGGGCCTAACACACCGTTTCACTACTCAGATTTCATACTACAACCGAGGTAATGCAACACAGCTAAAGCAGAGAGATTACTTTGCTATGCTAAGTGATTTGACTCCTCTGAAAAGCAGTGAGGTAAATCAAGTGTTTTATAGAAATAGCAGACAGCTTCTCTCACCAAACAAAATGCTCAAGTTTTTCAGAAATAGTCCTATTATTTTGCTCTGGGATATATTCAGTGCTTAGTGTCCATTCAGGTTTTACCATTTACCCACAGTTTTCTTACCTATTTAACTTTCTAACTTTTGCTCTATATTAGAAGTCTGTTTGAATCCACAGGACTGCAGGAGAGGGAATACATCAATGAAATTCCAGAAAGCTAAAGTCTGAACATGTTACAATTGAGTATAAACTTTCAAAATCCTTGTCTGAAAAAAATACAAACTTACATTTTCTGTGTAACATTCACTGACTGCGTATTAGCTCACACTCCATGCTCTTTCTGCTCTGAGTAAGGTTGCTATACTTACTTGTTCTGGGAAACAGCTGTCATAGAAGTCCATATGGGAAACAGGAGAGTAAAGATGAGCTTACATAGAGAAGCTCTGTGTGCTTAGATAGGGAAGTCACCTCAATAAACTCAACACTGCATGCAAACCTGCTAGCGTAATTTGCAGGTGACAGCATGACGGAATTCTGTTGATTGCAGTGCAGTTGTGTTCCTTCCCATCAAGCTGAATTTAGCCTCTCTAGTCACCAAATCACATGAATAAACTGCTATGCATACATTTATTTTATTTTTAGGTTTCCAAGATCAATCAATGACATTCATGTGAGGAGAATCACAAGGCTAGGTAAAAAACAAACTAAGCTCTCTGAACACTAACAGCCATTGGGACCATAGGGACAAACACTGATGATTTCCATTGTGGATTGTAAACTGAATTACAACAGCTTTAAGAAGTCGTGGACCTTGGCACATCAGATCATAGAGAACCCATGCAGAAGAGCAAGCAGTAGGAGTATTCAAGTAACAGATCCAGCAGCCCCTGTTAAATCTCTTCATACTGATACTGACATTTGTACACCTCAGTCTGCAATGTACCACAATGACACTGCTGTAGTGCTCAAAGTCAGGTGCCCAACATACACTGGCCCCAGCAGAGAAGCACCAGCTCTGCAGCTGACTCTTTATTTTGTGCACATTCTCCCATTTAATTTCAGCTGCCCTCGCCTCCCCCATAACTAAATTATTGTTATTGTGCTCCACATAATCCTAGTACTGACAGGGATGTTTGTTATACATAATTAAAGATATTAATTTTGCATGGAACAGAAGACACAGAGCCAGGAACTTAATTTTTTTTTTTAAATCTTCCATTAGAAAATTACCTTCATTAGCACCGACTCACTGAGCTTCTCTCTGTTGACAATTTTTATCGCGACCTTCTGACACGTGACACAGTGAACCCCCAACTTCACAAGTCCTGCAGGAGAAACAAAGCAAAATAGAAAGGAAGAATTGGTTAGAGGTTGACGTTAGTTGTTGAGGGTTTTCCTTTTAGAACACCATCCAGCTGTTGGCAGCTTATATGCAAACAAATTCCCATTAGTACCTCCAGAAAAGGTCTTGTGAGTAAAGAAGACCCTTCAGCCCACAATGTGACCATCTGGCAGTGAAGCCACCAACATCACTGACACTCAGGCAGATTCTGCCACTAAAACTGTGGTTTTGTTGAAGAACTGTATCCCAGCTCTCACCACTCAAAATGTGTTCTACCAGTAAGATGTTCTGGCAATTGAACTGCACTGGACTAAGGGCTTTTGCTGATACCTCACATCAACAAAAGCTTGGAAAAAACAAAACTAGATGGTCAACTGTTTGCAGGGTAGACATGGCTTTTACATTTCTCTTGCTCCTTCCAAAGTTTCCATGATCACAATAAAAAGACAATTATGTCTTTCCTTACTGTTTTAATGCATCCTGCTGGATAAAGTTAATATCGTGATGAATTCCATTGTGGTGTGAAGGAACATGAACATATGCTGCTACAATTCTAAGTTCTTGTTTGTTATTATGTACTATATTTTTGTCCCCAAATAAGACAGAGTGCTCTTAACTGATTATATTGGCAAAAGGATATTGATATCTCTGACAGGACTAGGATGTCCGAACTATCATCAAAATATGGAACACCAAGACTTGAAAGAAAGAGGTACAGTATTTTCACGAATATAAGCCGTACATTTTTCATTGAAGAATCCAGCCTACCCCAGTAGTGCGGCTAATCATCAGGTGCGGCTTATCTATGGACAAATCCCGTGGTCTGTCCAGCTACCCGGATGTGCGGCTTATATTCAGGTGCAGCTTATAATTGTGAAATTACTGTGAGTAACATACATGATCCATTATCTTCTGCAAAATTTTCATCTAAGTCTTGGTGATTTACATGAAGATAAACTGAGATACCTCCCACAAGTGAGTTTAAGATGGTCCCTTGAGGTCTCAACTCTACTGCCATTAGGAAAATTTGTAGCTGGAAAAGCTGTACTTCATAGGTTATTCAAGTGAGACCTTAGGTTTTACTCTTGTCTAACATGTACATACAGCACAACACCTGATGGGCTGGATACCATCCCACTCCACACACTACATGCCAAATTGCCATTTAGGTTAATTCAGTTATAACTGAACTGAAAAAGAAATGGCACCTCCCCAGTGTCACTAAGACCTGCTGCATTTTGCAGAGCATTTATAAACAATGACATCAAATAGTAGAAAAAGGAACTAACTTCATTCCCAGCTCCTAGGCTAGGTTTCAGTTAAGAAACCAACCCCATCCTCCAATGCAAACAACAAAGCCAAATGTGTTGCTTTACGTGGAATTTGAACACAACAGATTTTCAGTCCAGTGAAAACATTGACTAAAAACAGGATTTCAGACATCTTACTGAGGGACACATGGATTATTGCCTTATTACAAACTGGGCCCAGTTAAATGAACTGGTTTCATCAGGGACTTCAGCAATCTTCTGCAGGCACTTGTCTATCCTTTTGCTACACAGGTAATCATAAATTTGGAATTATTAATCACTGACTATTATGTGGAGAAATAAACTCTCAACTTGCTTCCAGTCACATCTCTTTCATGGCATGCTCAAGTGTTCTGGATATTTCTAGTCCCATAATTTCTCAGTCTCATCTGGTTAAATGCTGACATCCTCACTTTCAGCCACGACATAAACAAGTCACAAAAATTAAGAATGCAGTGCACTGACAAATCCATTTGAAACTGTGCATAGCAATAGCATGTCCTCTGCCTGAAGCAGAGCTGGCAAGATGCTGTGATGTCCAACCACACTCACTCTTCTGTCTGATTTTTTCCATTTAATTTGTAATATTAACCAAAGCACTTCTGGCTCTATGTTCACTATTCAGAGCACCTGCAGCCTCATTATGCTTCTTCCCTTTGGCTTTGTTGTGTGTTTGGATGGAGGCTACTTGGCACCACCCTGTTGAAAAGCGTGCACTGTTTCAATATGTGCCGATTGCTTCCTTCCTGCTTCTAGGCCAAACCACAGCCTTACATCACTCTTGCAGCACAATGACAGCACTTTTTACATTGCTCTTAGCTACACTTTCAAATCTCAGCACAACTTCTAGCTGAGTCCTTTATATTTGGACTCTCAGCATCTGTGTCACCGTGTTGTGCTGTAAGCGGCACGGACCAATTATTTTCAGAGTCATCACTGACATAAGGGTGAGAAACAACTGCTCTCTAACTGGTTCTTCACCAGTGCTACACCAGATTTCTGATATCTCACACTTCAGGGTTTGAAAATCTTGTTGCTCCCACATCAAGATATCTGTTCAACTGAATGTGGCTGTTTTTGAAACTGTTTTTCTTTTGACCTCCCTGAAGCACCATGTCATGGATCCCTAGAAGGGTTTAATCATGAACTTTTGGGACACCGTCATGCTGCACAGGGTATCTTCACAGCGTCCTCTGTCCTTGTAGCTACTAACCTACCACAGAAACTCAAAAATTAAGATTAAACCATTCTGTTTACTCCAATAGAAGAACCCAAACACTTGGCAAAAATAAAACCGGTACCAAACTACACTGGTGTTATATTGAATTAATTTCATTGACCTCAAGAAAGCATTCTTCATATGTGCCATGGTATCAAAAGACAGAACAAGAAAACATATATTAGATTTAATGCATCTTTCCTCTTCTCCTGATTTGCATTTTAAAAATCAAGAAAAGAAATGCACTGTCATTGCTCTGTGTTTTGTGGAGATAGAAATTTTAGACAACCCTCTGAACAGCCCAAGACAGCACTTTTCACTGTACTAAATTCATTGAATGTAATTTTAGTACAAAAATAAAACATGTCGCTATGCCTTGCTTCCTCCCTTCTCCCCTGACCACTTCCTTTTGACATTTGCATACCAGCCTAAGCAGAAAAAAAAAAGAATAAAAAAATCCCTCTTGGTAAGTCCATCTGTAGGATAACACCCTCCTCTTCTGCTACTACAAGAAAGCCTAATTGAGCTGAGGCAGGAAGGGTTTGTCCTCAGGACTTCTGTTTCTGTCCTGTAATTTCAGTCAATTGTGTAACTATTAAGAGATGAGTTAAATGTGGATTTGAGATCTTGTGGGCTTCTGATTCTTAAGGAGTCCTTACACTGACTGAGAGAACACAAATCATTCAAGATGTATTATTTATCTACATAATAACAGACCTTAGAGGGAAGCAACTATGTGAATAAACTGCTGAGCTGTAACTGAAATAATGGAAGTGGCAGAAATGCCTACTTGGAAACAACTGCCCAAGGTATGTTTACAGGGTTGTGGAAGAGGTTGTGCATCTTCCCTTTATTCCCTCTCCTGTATATGCAGCTGTTAATGAGCACTTCAAAACCATATACATCCTCTTCCAATACAAATGTGTCAGTAACTTAGGTACTTATTTGTAAAGCTCTTCTACACAGTCAGGCAGGCACAGGTACGCGTGTCTTCTGCAAAGGAAAACAAACATGGCTGCTGCTGCTGCTGCAGGGATATTTTGCACTGGCTTGGCTTTCAGCAAGTCTGCCAGGCAACAAATAGAGCTTGAACTTGTCTGCTTCAGAAGTAATTAACCCCCACAAATGCAGGCAAGTAACCTTTGTGACTGCCAAGGTTAACTCTGGTCTGTTCTGACAGAAAATCTAAGATGCTGTGGGAATCAACTGCTTGAAGTTTCCCTCAACCACCCATACAGCTGTCACATGCTCACTGTTTCAGGCACACCTCAGATCTCCATCTATAGGTCATTCCTGGAGACTCTGGACACTGATATCCTGTGGCTTTCAAATCAGTGTTGCATCCAATGAACTGCAAACATTGGGCTGCTTTCAATCTTAGACACTGAACTGCATCAGAACCAGTCCTACAACAGCAGTTTGGGAGTAAAGAAGAAAACATGAACAAACTGGAAAGCAAGGGAATGTGTAAGTTAACACTGTCTTTTCATAATAATTAAAAGCCACAATTTGGAAACCAATGAGCATGAGAAACCCCAGATAACCTGAAGATGCCACTGAAGCAAGAAGAGCAAAGGGAAGTGTACAAGCCTAACATAGCCCAATGCAGCAGTGACCTGCTAATAACCATACCTGTGCATTTTTTGCTGGCAAACTCCCACTCCGTGGATACTTACAGATATACAGATAGTTTTTGAAAAGGACAGGAGCTTATGTGATGAGCAAGGGACAGATTAAATCAGCTGGAAAAGTGGACAGCCCATCCTGAAGCAGTACAGAGAGAAGATTCTCCTTTTACCCAAGAAGACTGTTCTGTGGGGATGGAGAAACAAAAGCTTCCCTCCAGCTGAGACAATATAGTCATTGTGAATCCATGACCACAGCAAGTGACCGATACTGTAACTGGCACCTTCAGGACTTTTCAGACAAGGACAGGACTTCAGAAGAGACTCATTTACTTTTGCCTTGCATTCTGTGTAGCAATTTTCTGTGGCAGAGACTGAATTAAGCATTAAGAATTTGGAGCTAGTGCTATCTGATATGTACTTTACAGTTGTGGAAATAGTAGCATCTTACTAATGATCCTGTTATTACAACTCTTTGTTAGAGAAAGAAACATTTTAAGAACAAGAAAGAATGTTTTCAGTACTATCCAAACCTGAAGTCTGCCAAAGGCACCAATCTGAAACAAATTATATTTTTGAGCCAGAAAGTAATAAATAATGAAACACCATTGCTGTTTAAATACAGCACTTACGGTATATTCATTGTCGAGGATGTTCCCAGTCTTTCATAAATGTTAAACAAAAGTAACCTGTTCTCCTGATTTTTAACCATGAGGCAAATAAATACTCAAGAAGTAAAGGTACATTTGCTATATTTAACACATATGATTTTTCCCCACTGGTAAAAGGAAGTCTTTCATTTTCTTTTAAAATAATACCAACCTAAAATAAATTTCTGCAGTAGGAAAACTAAACACTGATTTCAGAAGATCATCTGCACATACATGTTGCTTCCTCTTCACTTCAGAGTGCATGGTCAAAAATCTTGAAAAATCCGAGTGTAAAGCCCTGGTCTGGCCAGAAGTGTCTATTTTGGCTGGATGAGCAATTAAAGGAATGTCTAGAGAGAAATATCACTCCTCTTTTAATTTGAGTTAGCTAATTGCCAATTAATTCAAGTCAGTGAGTACTCCGCAAATGTTAATCCAGGCACTGCAAAACACAAACATTTGTGGTTTACTTCAGGGCTCAAGTACTGGCAGCAAACTATCTGGATTAGAAGAGGAACAAAAGTTCTAGGCTGACAAACTCAAGTACACTGTTTTTCAAAAAGACTGATATGTATATATTATTGCTGCATATGAACTTTGTACACACGCTCTTTATATAAAATAATTTAATTTATCACCTCAAATTGGAGGTTGCTGTTGTAAACCTTAGAAGAATTTATGGTGCTCATTCCTGAAAACTGCATGTACTAACATTTGCAAGACCTGCAAAAACTCAAGGATGCCAGTCCAGAAAATCAACCCTTACAGCAATCAAAAGCATTAATAGATCTCAAGCGGGGTAGAGGACAATCTTAAAATGTAATATTCCTCCTCTTTATTCTCCACAGTTATCTTCACAAACACTGCAGTTTCAATTAGGGTTAAATCAGTTTAGTTACAGTGTCTAACTCTGCTGACTGCAGTGAAGTTGCTTTAGATCTGCAACAGTGGAAAATGGATTAAAATTTGGCCCACAGCAACATGATTTCCATAGCCATAAAATAAGGATAATAACACTTACTTACTTACCTTGCAAGGGTTGTAGAAGGATTAACTGATTAATCCTTACAAAGAATGCTGGAAAGGGATATAAATCCTATCCTAGTTTTACATATTACAACCAGGAAAACTGCATTCTAAACACAATCTGGAAAGAAACCTCTAGATAATTTCTTATTATTAGCTTCCATTTCACATCCCTATTCTTTTAGAGCACAGATTTCTGGTCTCCAATGATGCACATCTTGTACTACTCTTAGCTGCACTGGAAAGAACTTTGTTACTGAGCATCCTACTTACAGAAACCAATTATTGCCCTTAATTACTCAGTCTTCTCATTGAAGAGATGTTTATTTTTCTATAGTAATTGTTATCTCTAATTATTGCATTTAAATAAACAGAGACTTATATCAAGTGACACGCAAATTACATGGTATCAATTTATAACTGCATAATGGAAAGAGGAGGTATAGGAGAAATCTAGAAATCTAAAAGGATGAGGATGAAGCTACCCAGCTTGGTAATGAATTATTTTGACTGTGGGCTCTTCTACAGAGACATTCTAGTGCTAAAAGGCTGTTGCGAGGGCTCATGCATTAATTGTTTCTAAACTGCATAAACTGTAATTATGGTAGGACTAAAGCCAAAGATAAAATGCTCAGCAGGAGCATGGAAGGAGAGGTTCATCAGTGCTGAGATCCCCATGCCTCAGCTCAGAGCACAGGAGAGCTGCACACTAAATTGCCACAGCCCAGATTTACTGTCCCGAGCTATGAGTACTGTCAAATGTCTGCTGGCTCAGCCAGCCAGAGGGACACACTACTAAGCTCAGAAACTGGGGACAACAATGCATCAGATCAGATGTGACTGGATCCACATGCCTGATATTAAGGAACAAGAGACACAAACACGTACAGATATATATATACACACATAGCAGCTCAGCAGGAGCAGGTTTTACACTGGATGCCTCAGAGATTATGGTAGGATCATCCTCCAAGCTCAGCAAGATCAAAACACACAGAACCAACATCACCACTATTGATTTCTATCTTGGTCTCTTTCTTGCAATATTTCATAAATCAATACTCCTCAGAAAACCTTTATGCTCCCTGAATATAGCAAACAATGTGAGTGTTGATCCCTTTCGATGTGCTCTCTTTCCCATCTCACCAGACACACCCACATAACTAAAGAGGCCCCCTCAGGGAACCAGGACATGAACCTTCATCGACACACCAATGCTGTTTTTGCAAAATACCATTTTTTCATCAGCCAAACTCTAACAAACTCTTGCAGTTCTCTGGGATCTATCAGCAGCTTGTGATATCTATGGGCTGAGTTCCTACTTCAGATCAAGTCTTTGTTCATGTATAAAATCACTCAGGAGATGAAGCTTTGCTGCCACAGGACAAGTGCAGACTTCAGCTTCCAGTGTGGACATCTGAAAGTGTCAGGGGAGCATTCCCCACCCCTGCACACAGGGAAAGAGAAGAGTGGTTTAATTGTATTCAAATTCAAAAGAAAAATTAAAATACAACAGATCTTTCCACTGACACACAAGGAAAAAAAAGCCCAACTCTTTTTACATCTCTGGATGGGTATTGGGAAAACTCTGCTTTTACTCACAACTTTCCTAGTCAGAAGCCTTTTTTCCCCCCTCTTTCCAAGAGCTGTACATCTCCTTGTAAAGCTGTTCTTGAGGAATGATAGAGCCATGTTCCCCTTCATACTTCATTAATCCTTGGCCAGGAGATGACCAAAGACAGCCATTTTCAGGTATAGAAGGAAGCCAGCAGAAGTTTATCTATCCTGCCTATGATATCTTTTGGAAAACATGTTGTTCACATTAGGTAGCATCTGGGTAATGAGCCACAACATCCCCACTTGGTCCAGTGATCCACTGAAAAGCACTGATGCACTTATAAGGAGGGAACAGTGAGCAGCAGAGAAAGAGAGGGTGAGGAAGGAGGAGAGGAAACAGCAGATAAACTGCTCTTCATATGTATTTTAGCTGATGTTAATCCCATTTTCTATGCTAATTTCTTACATCTCCCCTTCTTTACCACACCTTTCCACGCTCCATCAGGAAGTCTTCACACCCTTTTGACCCTTCTATCAGCCAAGATTGTTTCAGCTAGGTTATATGTATATTAAAAACTTAATTAAAAAGTGGGGTTACCACAGAAAACCTTTATATAGCAGACAGAGGTCATGCTCTTCACAAGATTAGGCTCACCACAGAACACTTCATCTACCCAGCTCAGTGCTGATGCAGCTGACTCTGCCCTCTGACATCTCTTAATCACCCTCTGACAGATTCCTAACAGGATTTTCACTGAGTGCTGATATGCTGTCCTTCAGTAAGGGCTCAGGAAGTGATTGGATTAACCACACTTGCACCCATGCCTTGGAGAAGGGGCCAAACAGCAAGCCACAGGCGCAGGCAGCTCCCAGGAATTCCATAAGGAATTGCTGATAGCAGTGAGGCACGGCCCATACACAGGCAGAGGAGAAATGTATTGGATAGCCAGTGCATACATTGTTACACAGATACTGGTACTTTTCCAAGGACAAATTGCTCTGTATCCAGTAGAACTAACAGAGGATGACCACTTGCAGATCAACACTCTGAATTTCATTTCATTATCCCCCACAAAACTCTGGATCCTCCTCCAGTTCCAACTCACCACATCTATGGACACTTCCATTCTCCTCCAGTGTCATAACCCCTGCAATTCCTTCACACACCTCTATCCCCCCTGACTATAATTCCTTATGCCTCCTCCAGTAATGACCTCCATAGATTTATCCATTTGTCCCACAGTTCACCTGCCAGCTGCACAGTTTCTGTCTGTGTACCTTATTCCCTCCTTTCTCCTGTGTAAAAGACAACAGATGCCATGGCCAGTCCCAACCTGCAAGCACATGATCACTGTAAGAAGTGTAGGAAACAGCACATTTTCTTACTCATACTGGGTATGAGAAACTCCAAGCCTCTGGTTTCGGACAACAGGAAGAAAGACCATCTGGAAACGGAATTCTGATTTACAAACGGGAAAGTCACAGCAAAAGAGTAACAAAGTAAAAAGTAAGAAAAATGAGCCTATTATATTTTTAATGAACAGAAACAGACATATTATAATACCCCAAATTGAACAAACTTTAAAAAGTATTTCCTTTAATTTGAGAATAATGGGTAAGGTCACAGCATGGAGCTGAAAGGATTTATTGACTCCTACACCAAGAAGAACAGGAGCTGTCTGCTCATGTAGTACAAAGTACACTACAGCTGGTTCACTATGTTCCCTACAAAGAGAGGAAAGCAGGGCATCGTATTCAAAACATTAAAAGGCCCAAGAACCTCATTAATTTTAGGTGCAAGAAGCAATGCAATACCTACAGAGCATGGTCAGCTGTGCCTCCACAATAAAAAGAAAGAAAATAAACTGAATTTAATTTCCTCGCCAAGGAAGGTGGTTAGACAAACTGGGACATTACAATCCACCTTCTGATACCCTGTTTCATCACATGGAATTTATACTACAGTGGCTGAGGCTAAGTATGTCTTGAAATATGACATCAATTTCAAACTCAGGCAGGAACCAGTGATTATAAAAGGATGAGACCTGTGCTGTCAAAACACATCTTTGTGTCATACTTCTGCTCCAGGATTTCTATGTAACAACTCCAGCCTGGGCTGCTGGAAGATCTCACAGTGAATTTTTCTCTTCTGGAATGATTCCACAGGTCTGATCTAAAGCCTTTGAAGTCAATGCAAAGACTCATCTGTTTTAGGAAATTGCAGATCAGTTTCTTCGGCAGCAGCTTAGAGCTATACAAACCTGGCTTATTGTAATAGCTGTTGCTGCAGACAATGACACTGAAGTGCTAAAGGTCTGCCTGCAGAAGACCTTATTCCAGAAGCAGCTGTTCTCAAGGGTTACCAAAGTGTACAACTCCCTGTATGTGTTAACTGTCACTCAGGTAGAACAAATCTGCAGGCACTGTTAGTCTTCAGCACCTTTTACTGCACCACTTCCCTACACAGGAAAGGGCTCTGTCTTTAATCAGACTGTACTTTCTAAGTATTAGAATAAACCGCTTAAATTAGGCTCCCCACAAACACTAGTTCAAGGCCAGAGCCATAGTAAAGAAAAGAGTAGATGAATTTTCTAGAAGTCAACCAAGACTCATGCCCTATACTTTTTCTCTGTTGCTTTCTATTCTATTAATGATGTTATTTCTTGGCCCCACACATTTATCAAGAAGGATCAGAAAACTAAGGGAGGTTCAATCAAAAGATTCACCTTAAGAAGAAGGTCCCTACAGGCTACAAACCTGAGCAAAAGTTAAAATATCATCCCTCAAAAACAACACTCCCATGTGAGGACCCAGTTTTCCCTACTTATACGTTACTGTTACCCCACTGACTTCCTTGGAATTATTCCCAGCTTCCTGTGACCAAGTACAGCCACAGCAGTCCTCCCAGCCTCTCCAAGGAGGTGACACAACACAGCACAAGGCTACAAACAATGGCCACAGAGGAGCTCAGTGTTGACTCAGAGTCACTCACGCTCAGAAGAGAAGCAGCTCAGAAATAACTGAGACTGCTGTGCCTGTTCAGTGTCTCAACATACACAGGGGATAAACATGCTAAAATAATACAGTACTGCCCAGCAATAATGGCATTAGACAAATCACATATCACTTCCTGAAAAGCCTCTGGCCTCAAGGGATACTGCCTGTGCAGAGCACAGAAAATACTCTTTTGTACTTATGAACATTACATGTACTTTAGTTCTGTGGCTTTGTATTATGAACTCCTAAGCAACTAGAAACTGTTACGATATTCTTTACTCGTACTGCAGGGTCAGGTCACCTGCACATTCAGGCCACGGCCAAGCTGCACACAGTTGGGTATGAAGGGTTTCTCTCAGAACACAAAAATCAGCAGCTGAATAGCCCATAGACCTGGCAGGACAGGTATCCACAGCACCACAGCAACACTATGTGAGTGTGGACCCTCTAGGCTTAAAACCAAGAGTTAGAGTTGCAGTCCAAATTTTATTAGGGTGATAATTAAAAAAAAACCACCCTGTTAGCCAGAATGGAAAAAAACTTTCAGAAGAGAATCAAGAACTCTAAAATAGGCTGAATATAGAAAAGCCTCAGTCTTCAGAATTGGGCAGCCTAACTCTGGTACCTCAGTACACAAACCAATAAGCCTGGTTTGGTCAGATGGACACACAAAACCAGTTTGGAAAACACAGTGAGCTGCAGTGACCTGTGAAATGTCACATAATGGTGGAACAGCCCTGCCATATGCACAGGATCTGCTTCCTGAGTTCCAGCCAGGTCAGTGAGGCTCCCTGCACAAGCAGACTGGCTACACACATTAGAAACAGGAATGCATGAAGGCATGCGGGTACTGTGAGCTGTACCAACAGCAGAGGGTGCAGCAGACACAGCCCCACAGGTTTCAGCTGCAGAAGGACCTGGTCTAAGTTTCCTGAAGGACCATTTTTACTTGCACATACAAAACTTTACTCTCCCTTTCTATTTCACAGGGATACAAGCCCCCGCAAGCTCCAGGAGACAGAGAAACACAGAAAGAAGAGCTTGCTTCTTAGAGAAAGAAGCTAACTTCCCTTCTGAGAAAGAGCAGAGGTGGTCCCCTCAGGTCATATTAAAGGGAATTAAGGAAAATCTGTGGCTTTTGTGTGATTACAAGTTATTAAATACAATGAAGAATCCCTCCTCCCAGAGCATCAACTCTAAATCCCACTAATAACTACATGAAGAAGCCTAAATAAAGGTTATTTTGAAAACCTTTGTCTCTCTTTGCAATGTGTTCTTTGAAAATCTTCCTCTTCAGCTGTATGTGAGTGTTGCTGTGAACAGTACATAATGCTGAACTGGGAAGAGACGGTGCTTTCTGAAACCACAGAGGCAACCAGGTGAGTGAATGCAAGAGCAGGAACATCCAGACTGTGCTTGGTGGTAGTGCACAGGAAACAGCATACAGAAAATCAGGGCAGCAGATGTCCAGGTATTTAGCAGCAGAGTTAAAGAAACAAATGAGGCTCTCTAAGCATGCTGCTGTGACTTGTGCTAGCAGTCCATAATTTACTGCTGAGAAGGAAAAAAAAATCTAGAATTTGTTTAGTTACAGTATCACAGAATTATGCTGTGAGGGATCTCTGGAGATGATCAAGTCAAAGCCCCTGCTTAAGCATGGACAGATAGAGAATGTTGCCCAAGACCATGTCCTGCTGGATTTTGGGTATCTCCACGGATGAAGACTCCATAACCGCTGTGGATTCCTGTTCTGTTGTTTGACCACCCTCACAGTAAAACAAGTGTTCACTGTGTATAGATAAATTCTATTTTAATTTGTGCCCACTGTCTCTTGTCCTATCAGTGGCCACTACTGAGAAGAATCAGCTCCTTCTTTATTCCTCCACAACAGGTATTTATACACATTGTTGAGATGCCTTTGAGCTTTTTCAACAAAACAAATTGACCCAGCTCTAATCTTCCAGAAGAAGCCTCAGTTTCTCCATGTTTGTGGCCCTATCCTGGATTCAGTAATTCTGTGTTTCCTGTACTTTTGGAGGCCGAGAACTGGATGCAGTTCTCCAGTTGTGAGCTTGAGCAGAGGAAAAGGGTCACTTTCCTCAATTCAGTTGATCCTGCAGCCCAGGATACGGTTTCCTACCCTTGGTACACCAGTGCCTGGCTGCCTTATAGTCAGCTCGTTGTCTGCCAGGACCTCCAGGTCCTTCTGTGCAGATCTGCCTTCCAGCTCGCTGGTCCCCTGTGTGTACTGATCCCTTGGTTATTCCTTCTCAAGTACAGGACTCTGACAGTCCTGCCTGCTCAGTTCTCCAGCCTAAGTACCTCTGGATGGCAGCACAACCACCTGGTCCATCAGACATTCCTACTGGTTTTGGTCTCAAAAATACAGTGTATTGAATTTGCTTCATCAGGGCTTCTTTCCATTGAGTCTCTGTAGATATTAGTGATCAAAGAACACTTTCAGAGTTTTAAGGATATTTAATGGAACAACAATGCTTCTTTGCAGCAGTTTTAAAGAATATTATCTAAATCACTTTAAGAAATTCTTAATTTTTTTCTATATTTTATCCTAAAAGAGAAACTGTCCCCTAACATTTTTTAGCTAGCACAAGACAACTCAAAGAAAACAAAACCAGAAGCTGTATAACAAAAAGAGTGAGAAAAACATGAGGAAAGATGTGAATGAACTGATTGTTTTTCTTCAGCCATAACACAGTTCATTCTCAGGAGTCCTATAAGCAGAGACATCATTGGATAAGTTGTAACTTAAGGGCAACTTCACATGCTTCTTCTCTGACTACAAGCAATGTTGTGGATGGGCCACTGCATGGTAAAGTCATGCTTTTACTGCCTGGATGTGTGAAACAAGACTTCTCCTTCCCACCTCAAGCTTCCTACTGGTTCCTTCAGCTTATGTGCCCTCTAAAGGAGCCCATCCCTACAAACTGCTCTCTAATTCTCCCCACAGAGCAGGAGGAGCCACTATGGAAGGAAAGCAACAATCCACATAACCAAAGCTGATGCTTTCTCCTCCAGAGACCTGGAATTAAGGTCTGGTTCTCAATCTAATTCCAAGTGAGGATCCCAGCACAACAGAGTCTGTTTTCCAGAGCCCAGAAATTGTCAGGTGAGCAGTGATGTGTCCTGGGAAGCAGAAAGAGCTCTGTATAGTGTCTGCCTAGGGACACCTCATATCTGGTCAAAACAAACTCTTTTAAAATCTTTTTAACTTTATGTTTATTTTTTAATGGAATCAACACATCTAGACAATAAATAATGATTTTTCATTTTTAAATAAATTTACTTTCACTTCAATTTTCTAGCCAAATAGAGGTTGATGCAAATGGCCTATAAAGAATATATGTCCATTTACAGTGACGAGAAAATGCCAGTCATAAATCTATAGTATAGCAAAAAATTTCAAAAAAGGATGCAAGCAAATGCACATTAACTGCATTATGACTTCAATGAATGGGTACTGGAAAAGAATGTCTTCCTAACCACAGAAGAGAAATTTGTTTTGCAAATCATCGTAACTGGATGGCCACCAACTTGAAAATGAACCTTTCTTTAGGAAAATATTTAAAATGTAGAAATGACAAATAAGGATAGAATCAATAAATGAAATCAAGATTTTTGCCCTTGCTGATTCAAACCGTAATAAAAATCCACAATTTAAATTGCCTTGATTTAAATATAAATTACACAAATTCATCAAATCTGTTTGTCACATAATAATTCTCCTCACAGCTGTGAGCTAAGCCCCACATCAGAGCTTAACAAGAGCCCTATCTCCTCAGCACGGTCCTCACCACTTCTGCACTTAACTGCTGTCTACAGCCTTGCTCTGTGGTTTGAGAATCACTTCCTAATCTGCTGTTCAGTGTGGGAACTCTTCAAGATGGGGGAACATAAGGAATTGTATCAGTACTTGAGATGGGCTCCAGCTTTAAGACAAAGCCAGAGAACATAAGAGACAAAGCATGAGATAATACCCTGGATGCTTTTGGAAAAGCCCAGTTTTATGACACAAGTAAGGATATGATGCAGCAGAAAATAATTTTTTCCAGTATTTTTTCTCAAGCCTTATGAACGTATTTTCAGGACTACAGATAAAATTATTTTTAAAGAGAAAATATGTCACATAACACAGAAATACATGAACAAGAGCCCCATGGAATTGGCATTGCTGTTTACATTGGAAGACTCAGCTCAAGACCAGGACTCTACAGTAATAAATGTAATGCATAAAACATGTAATAGATCCTCCACCCTTCCTTGGGGGTAGATGGTTATGATCCAAACAGATAAGGCAGTCACAAAGTACACCTAATTATGTGCTACTTCTCTGTTTGAAAATAAAAACTTAAGGCATTAGGAACTGGGCAACTTGCTGAAGGTCACAGAAACCCTGTGGCAGGAAATCAAGCAGATGCCACAATCACATCTTAAGTTGGTGGGAGAAGGCTGAAAAAAACCTACAAACCCATCATGAATGCATTTTCAAATGCATACTATATGCTGGAACATAAAAACTTGGTCAGTAGACTGTCATTTTTATAAAATTCCAGACAAAACTCATACCTACCTCCTACTACAGGAGTATAAAAGGATAATAATTCTATTTGTACCACGAGGTTTGTTCCCGACTCAACGCAAAAAATCTGAGAGCAATAAAGGGGTGCTTTCTATGTTACATGTAAATATATAAATTTGGTGAGAGAGCTTTCAAATTTATGATCCATTTAATGAAAACAGCAATAACAAAATTGCAACACGATTTTAGATAGGAGAAAGGATGCTGATTCCTGGAAGCAATGAAAGAACAGAAAAAAAACATGAAGGGAAATCTCCCTCCTCTCAGCAAGCATTTTACTCACTCTGTGTAGGAAAAGGACGGGTCTGGAGCAAAATGATAGGCAGCACTGCCAGAGCAAGCAGTTGAAATGGAAAGGGTTAATCTGGCTGTGTTAGGGAGGGATGTTCCAAACATGAGTGCCGTGTCACCATGACCCCAGCAGCAGAATGGCTGCCTGGGCTCCGTGTGTGTCTCTCGGCGCGGTGCAGGCTCCGCTCCCCGGGCTGTGTGCTGGGACAAGGAGGGCTGCGGGGTTGGGAAGTGGTGCTCTGCAGAGCAGCAGGAGCACCGACTGGCACATGCGGGGAGGTACAGCACAATAATCTCCATCTGCATGATACAGCTCTGAATCCCTTCCTTTACACCTCAATAGGTGCATCTGCTGCCCCTCTGCTAATCCTCAACATTGTTCAAAATGCAGATCAGTGCATTCTCTTTCCCATTACAGACCATACCCTAAAAGAGCTCTAATCAGACGGACAATATTCTATCTCTTGCAGGGTCTGCTGCTTCATTCTTTCCTCTTGCCTTTGTTTGCAAGCCAGATCTTTGTCAAGCACTAGCAGCAGCAGCAGAATATAATTTTGCCGTGCAAGGTTTGAAGCTAGTCAAAGTGACTATAACCTTTCCCAGAACTGTAGCAATGTAATTAGAAGACTGTGACTGCAAAATATAAACAGCAGGGAACTCAGGTCATAAGAGCCTCCGGAGAAAATGCATCCTAAACCCCTGGATATGTTGCATGATTTTAAATGTAAAAAGCAGCATCAGCAGACTTCCTTACTTTTCTTTGTCTCCCTAGAACTAATGCACCATGACATTTTTTTAGATGTCGTCAGAAAGTACAAGAGCTACAGAGGAAAGCTATGATTGGTTACATGACTGTAGGCTGAGAAAGATTATTTATTTCACAGAAAGAGCATATTCATGAACATACATATGTGTAAATGCTAACCTGAAATAACTAGCTCTTTCCAAGCAATGCTACTGCCAAATGAATGACCTGTAAGCTGAAAGGCTGTTCTTGCTGTGACAAGAAGGAGATTATGCAAGTCATCATTGCAAAAATAAGACCATTAGAACCACTGTAGCTGAGCACTGGTCCCACTGAATCTTCTAAGAAGTGACATCCCAGAGTCCTCCTTTCTATGGCTGTTGCGATAAGTGCATTTCACAGGGCAGGACCAGCCTGGAATTCTCCTAATTTATGTTTATCAAATTGATTTTCTTCTCTATCAACCTTAGACCCCACAAATAATTATATGGCATAATACACTAAATTTTGTCTTTCCCTGTATCCATAAACCACAGGAAGAAAGATAAGCAAACCAATTATTTTACCAATCAGGGTATGTCTGTCTTTCACAAATATACAACATATGGTAGACAGGAGGGCAAAGGAATTCTTCCTGTTTTCTTACCTTCAAAGAAATATATTCATGGCATGGTGATAAAACATAGCACAGCACTTCCCCTACCACAGAGAGCAGGATAGATACTGAAAGATTAAAAAACACACAAGGGAACTAAGAGGGATGTACGCTATGCCACTAATATTTGTTGAGCCACCAGATTCCCAAGAGACCAGCTGAGGACAATTCACTGCTTGCAAGAGTTTGAGATGCTATCTGGACTTGGGTAAGCCCTAAACTTTCCCTTCCTGAAATAGCAGCTGCTCTGTAGGGACCCTCTGCTGTATCAGAGCCATCTGGGCATCACAGAGGGTCTTGAATGGCATGGTCCTATGGGCAGACACAGCCCACAACCATTCATCTGATTCCTCACCATATATACATATGCTCTGCCTATTTCTTAAGCCCAGGCAGGTACTGTGCTGACCACTGACTTCCTAGACAGCAGGAAACCCAACATATTCTGACTGATTTACACATCTGTACACTAATTGCTGGAAGCAGCAGTCCCATCCTTCAGAACCTCATTCATTTGAACTCACAGGAATCCCCAACAGTAGGTCTGTGTCTGCTGGATTTACTGATCAAGGACAGCCCAGCACGTGGTCCTCTTCTGCCAGTTGGCATCATAGTAATTAAAGGGGGGAAAAGACTAAGGGACAAGTCATTCCATAGGCAGACAAATGTATTTATAATTTGACTCATTATGTGATATTCAATTAGCTGTCCAATGGTATGATCCAACACAAGATACTTAATTATGTATTTCATGGACATGCTTCAAAGGTGCTGTTTCACTCTCAAAATAATTAGCTGCATGCAGAGGCAACTTAGAGAGTTCCAGAGAGCCCATGGTTACTTTCCTTTAAGAAACAGAAGAGCTGTGTACATTTCCTAAAGTGCAAAGGCTTCTTGGTTGCAAGGTAACTGCACCTAATGTATCTGTCCAGAATCACACATGCCTGTGCCTGCATCTACAGCTGTGTTCCCAAGGAAACATGGAAACTGGTCAATGGCTGCCAGATGTAAACTTCATCCTTGAGAAGCTGCCCCCTGTGAGCATTAGGTCCTGCAAGGGAGTCTTCGATGTAGCATCCCAGGATGCACACCCACCCTCCACATGGACTTCCCAAACCAAATCCAGGAAAGCAGAAGTGAAGCAGAATAAAGCAAAAGGTAGGGAAGGGCTGGAGAAAACCAACAAAGCTGAGTCACATTCACTTCTCTCACCGAGTACCAACGCCGACCTACAGCAGCAGTGTTTCATTTGGTATTTGTGTAAGCAGTGGTAAATTACTACCTCCTGATAAAAAAGGCAAGGAAGATGTTATGAAACAAGTTTTCTCCAATTAACAAAGTCTCCCAGGACTACTTAAACACTGTCCCCTTCTAATGAGGGCACCCAAAGTCATAATCCAGTTCTCCTTTATAATTAACATCTGTAATTACTGGTGTACAACACTGTCTCTTAACTAATGCCACTACTCACAACATCAAACATCTATATCTGCACTTCTATGCATATTAGATGCAAAGAATGCAAGTTTCATAGCGAAAAAGATATTTTTTAAATCTCTTGTATAAGAGTATCAGGTTTCCATTTCAACCACTGTTTTAAGTATTCAAGTACTCCAAAGGAGTCCACAGAGAAGGTTAAATTTTGGCATTCTTCACAAACATCTGTAAATAGAACTGGTTTTCTTGCTACAAACAGCAATGCCTTGAAGGACTCCACCCACCAATGATCTCTACCAAGGTGACCAGGTGACATATACTGCAACATATGTAGGATCTCTTCCCTTAAACATCTATCCTGGAGCTGCTGAAAATAGTGCCAAAAGGAACTAGAAACATTAATTGAAAGGGTTAAAATGGCAAATGTGAATGTTGCTAGGGGATACTTATTGTTCCCACCACAAAAATGCCATATGACATCTCTCCCAATAAACAGTCAACCTGAACACTAACTCCCCAATAATGCAATTATCTGTGTCAATGTCAAGACAGGGTTCTGCCCCTTCACATCCATTGCCATATATATTTATCTCCTGTATCACAGCAGTCCTGCTGGCCTTAGGAAAGAGATCCCTTGGTGGAAATGAGGCCTGACAGGAAAACAAGAAACAGATTTTGAATGCATAGAGGCATCTTTTGTAATTAAGGAGCTTGGGCGTTTTTCCTGTAGGTGTTTATAAGAGGTTAATTTGTTTGTTTGTGAAACTACTAAGCTTCAGGGAATCATTTAAAAATGTTTAGGTCTTCAAATTTAAAGAGATTTTTTCCACTACTGAGTTCTCTGTAAATTATCACTTAGGGACTGGGAGGTAGCCTTCAGAACATGCAAAATGGTGATGGGTACCACACAGGCAGAAAATTAAAAATTTCTCCATGCACCCTTGCTGTCTCACAGCTTGATTAGCTGTGTGATCCTCAGCACCAGTGAAAATGTCAGTGAATCTTACTGATAAAAAGTGCCTGTTTACATGAAGGATGGGTAGTTCAGTATGCAAGACAGTTAGCAAAGCAGAGAAAAAATAACTTACTTTAATCTCTGGATAGGGTAATGTGTTGTGGCTCTACATACAATTTAAACTCACAGAAACTGTCCTGTGGGAACACTCATTTAAGTGCATCAGTCATCATGGACCTAATTACCCCAAAGTCTTTTTGAATTTGGGCCTCAGTCTTTCTACGTCTTTGTTTTTTCCACTGTTAATATAAATCTGCCACACAGAAATACTAAAGATTAATGTACTGTGGTTGGTGAAATTTCAGAAGTACTTCTGAGGTGTTTCTATAAAGGCTCCTTTTCCTTCTCCTTAGAACTGTACAAGAGAAATAATTTGCTGACCTTGCTATTTCTAAGTCTCATACAGCAGTAGATGTGGACAGCCCATCAGTTCCCAGCGATGGCTCCACACTTGTGTCCACTAAAAGTTCATAATTCAATCTTTACATAACACATCCCTCAGAATGTATTAAGCCCTTTAATACTACAGCGGGTCAGCATATGTGTCCCTTTTTACAGAAATTTATACCTCCACTTAAGCAAGTTACTCTCCTTTCAAACTCAGGAAACAGGCAGACTGCACACAGCTAAGTCCGGTCTAATCCTACACATGCCATTTTTATTTGCTTAATTTGATTGATTATTTACTTCAGTGATTTAGTTTCAAAGTTGCCTATTAAAAATAAATGTGTATTTCACCAAACACCACAAACAGTCTGTGGTGGCCAGCAACTCCGAGCACATGCCACCATGAGACAGAAACATTCCTTTGTGCTTCAGACCCAGTTCTGAGATCCTCAGTTACATAAATCCTAACCATGTTGTGCAAGTTATTATGACAGCAAATGTTCTTGTCATTTGTCCTTTACCATTTATTCCTATTGTCTGTATTAGAAGTCCTTCTCCATCACACCAGGAAACCAGCAATTTCCTTTCCAAACAGCACACCAGAATTTATAGCTTTGTATGTATCAACCTTTGCAACCTATGCATTTATGTTGGAGATACCAACAGTAATAAAACAAGGGAGTTCAAGTCAACAAATAAAACAGATGCAAGTGAAAACATAAATAATCTCATCTCAGTTAAAGCCATGGGAACAAGGAAAAGATTAGTTGAGATTGCTGGAACTACTTATGGGTTAAATCAGCACTAACAAGGAAGGACTACAACCACCCTTTTCAAGCAATTGGGAACACAGACTAGCACTGCACTGCCTGATGAGCTGATAACTCATTTCCGGAGTGGATGGAAACTATGCCAAAGATTTTAACCAGCTGAGAAAGGCAAGGGCCTAAAAAGTGCACATATTTCATTCACTTACAGAAGGGGAAATCTACTTTTAGACCTCTGTCTCCTATTCCTCAGTCTACAGATTAACTTTAAGCTTATTTTGAATTTTAAAAAATCCCAAGGAAATATATTTCAGTCTATAGAGGAGAAAAGCATCACCAATTAATGACTGGGATCCCTTTACTGGAGACAGTCAAGCTCTAAGCGTTCTCTGAAGGATATGGAGTGCATACACACACACAAAAGATTATGCAAATCAAAAACCCATCACATTATGCAAACAAAAATTACTCTACTACACACAAGCTCATGTTAGTCCTTATGACAGTCACACACCACAGGAAACCCAACTTTCACCAAATAAAAAAAAAAGAAATCATCATTTTTGTACTGTTGAAGGAGATCCTACAGCTACTCACATCTCATCACAAACAAACTGCAAACACAGCTCAAGGCTGCAACCAAACAGGAGGCAGCAAGGACTATGATATGCTATCCATTACACCAGTGTAAAGCAAGAATAACTCCAAGTTTAACTCCAAGAGCATCTGTTCAAAGACTGTCTACAGTGCCATGGGCTTTCCTATTTCCTTGCAATGATTTTAATATCAAAATTATAACATGAAGAACAGTGTGCTTGTGACCTCCTTGTATCATTATCAGTTATCCTCATTTCAGGGAAAGGTTTGGGGAAGATTCTCTGGCTTTTGAGCATTCAAGTCATCTGTCCCTCCAACCCTAGGTCTCTTTAAAGTAGACAGACTGGTTTCTCACTGGCTGAGATAGTGCAACAATCTGAACTGTCCAAGCCATCTGTCTCAAGTCTGAGGTACCATGAAGTTCTAATGACATGGTCCTAATGAAAGTAGCTGCAGCTGTTCATAAAGTGGTTTCTTAATGGGCCCCAAGACATATGACTGAACTCATAGCTTTGTACCAGTTTTATGCAGGGTTTCCCTTCATTAAGTCACTTCTTTAGTATGAGCTGTCATATTCAAAGTCCTTTATGAATTAGGAGCCTTCTCCACTGACTTCAACAGCATCTGGCTTCATGGAAGGAATCAGGTCCCTGCTGTGAAGTGTTTCAGCCCAGTAGCTCTGTCTCAAATCTGTCAAAATTGGACAGGACCCCTGAGAATTTTATTAGGATTGGGCACAAACAACATCTTGAGAGCAAGCTAGATGAACCTAAGGTCCATAAGGTAAGACACATTACTGAGTAAATCACCGGAAATTCTGAATTGCTACAGAAGATAGGTTCTCTGTCTAGATTTCAGAAAGCAGAATTCAGTCCAGATCCATGTGTATTTGCTGAAAAAATAAACAAAATAAACATTGAGTACCACTCAATAAACAGCATTTGAAAGGAAGCATTGTAAGAGAGAATCTTTAAAACCAAACCAAAACAATAACCATGAGTTGAACTTGCCACTTACAAGAAAATTTGCTGGTGGAGGTTACCATCAAAAAATGTTAGCTTCTAGCATTTCACTCTTCTGGACACCATCTAATTCTCCATCAATTCTCTAATTTCAGCTGAGTTTAACAAAATGTTTACACTAAAAAATAAAACAACAAAATCCATCAACAAAAGCAACAAAATCCTGAAAGAAAAAAATACCTACAGTTCTGGCAATGTTCTCCTACTTGTCAAGCACCAGGAAAGACTGCCAGATATTAAAGTAAGTTAAGAGTGCTCCATTAGATCTGCACATAGAAGGATCACTAAATCTATATCCAGTCTATGGAAATCACACTGGCAGGAAATCTTCCCTTCAGGCAAACCCAGCTAAAAGGCTTCAGTAGTACTCAACATCTTTTGGCCAGTCTACCAAGCTCAGTGTTTTCTGTACAAAAGTGCCTAAATAATAAAGCTAGTGAAATAGCAGCAGAAGCAGCTATGAAAACAGTTTCCAGAGTGAAAGCATGGAAAATGGTTCAGGAGTCACAAAATTCCTTTTTCCTTGTTCTTAACTGGGGGCTGCACATCGGTGCTTCCTTTAAATAGAGTGGATTTTTCTGTCTCCCATCCCTAAATATCTTCCTTCCAACCTCTACAAGTGTAAACCTCTAACAGTTCCAGGCTTCCCCACTATGCTCTGACACAACTACCTTTGCCCAAGTTATACTCTGGATGGATGCTTTCAAAGCAAAGTGATATAATTAAAAATTCTACATCATACCAATAAACTGAGGTGGTGCTACACACCCTGATGAAAAGATGGATCAGAATACATTGCGTCAAACTCAGATTTCCACAAGTCAAGGTAGAAAAACAAGGATCTGTCTCTGGCAAGTAGGCAGGGTATCTACTGCCTGCCATGTAACAATGCAAATCCACCCTGAAACCCAACTAATAAGCAGAGTGAGAACCAGAAAGAAACAGTTCAGTTTTCCAGACAGATGAATGGCCAACTGAGCCACTTTTCAGGATTTTACTTTCCAAACTAAAAAAAGCAGTTCCAAGGGCTGGAGGTAAAAAAAAAAGGGCAGGGGGGAGGAAAAAGAACTCAGCAGTAGCTGTTCAAAGAGATTATCTTAAAATCTCTTATGAATAAAAGTTATTTTTGTCTAAAAAGAGGATGTTCTTTTTCTATTGCCTCCCAGCCTCCTTCCAAATATGCTGACAAAGAAAGATGAAGGGGAACTGCAGTATCAGAAAGTGCCTACAAGGACTAGAGTTTCGCAGGTGGAGATGCAAGTTCGAGGAACTAGGGGGTCAAATCACCACATCATATACTTGAATCAAACATTAGATTAAAAATTCTCTTTCTGGACTTGGTGCCTGAAACCCCTTGTATGAAGCAGAGGTGATCAATAATGGCAGATCAGCATTCTCAATCTATTCTCTGTTCTGACCTGATGTTAAGAAAAATGGCTGGGGGACTGCTATCCACCGATGAATAAATGTGAGCTTAACTCAGCAATATATTTAACCAAATTTCAGTCTATGGCACTTGGAGATAAGCAGTCCTGTAAATTAATAGCTTTGCTTTTCTAAAATCAGAACAAAGAAGGAGCTCTCTCGCTAATGATGGACAACACATTTCAGTCGAGATTATTTTTCACAATACAGTCTGCAGATTTGGTAACAATAAGATACTTTCAAATACGCATCTTTCTGACAAACAGTGTAGAGCATTATTAAAACAATAAATTGACAAACATGTCCTTTTTGAAAGCTATTTTTACATTTATTTTTGCTCAGAACATGCTTATCAGTACCACTGACATTCCACAAGCATGATATAAAATGTCTAATTTTTCTACTTTTCCATTATTTTGGCTTTCTCCTCCACTTGACCAGTCTAAAGAATAATAGATGTTAAGGGAAATCTGTGTTGCTAGTACACTGTCTGATAAAATAAAACTAATTCAGATAGAAGGCTTTTTCTTTTTTTACCTACAACATGCAATAGAATTAACATTCTCCCTAGAAAGATGTACTTTTGTTGTAGGTTACAGGGCCACTTGACTGTAATTTGACTCAAAAACAAGGCTTCCAACTCTTGACCACTCACAGTATTGTACTGGAAAACATCTAGGTCACATAATCCTGTCTCATCCAATCTGGATGCAGATCTTCCAAGGATATAAATTCATTAGAGAGACATATTGTAAACAAATACATACACACACAAGAAAAAAATTATGCAGACAGATCCTGCCTGCTCACCCTGCATATATATGACTACTTGACCCAGAAACTAAAGGTATCACCGTCTAGTCACTAGGTCAGAGTCATTCACCTATATAAATAACTTGAGAAATTTAGCCTCCCACCACATCATAGAATGTCACAGCATTTCATAGGAGATTGTGGCTCCCTCCAATTTGTTGTTTATTTAGTTATTCCTAAAAATCCAAGCTGCCAGGCTTACAGTGAATTAATGTTTCACTTTACTGAGAGCCCCAATGGATTCCTGGTGACATCTCTTAAGGGATGATGGTAAACAAACAGTACCAAAGACATCAGGATCAGATTATTGTGGATTATTTCTGAGAGATTTAATCAGTCCCCAATTAATAAAAATTGTACTGAATACACAAACCACAGATATTGGTTAGTTGTGTTTATCTTAAGACTTAGACTCCCATCAGCTGATGCCCTATGAAAAAATACCTTATTTTCCCTAATCAGCTGAGCACAGGTTTCAAATTTAGAAGGTCTAAAAGAAAAGTCTGGGCTTTGAGCCTCTCATGGAAATCTACAACTCTGTGAAGTAGGAAACCATGTAATGTTAGGCATTTAGAAGTACTTCCAAATTTTTTTTCTTTTAGTCACATGTGCCTCACCCAAGACAAGAACTGTAAAAACCACCTAACTCTAAGATGCTGTCAATCAAAAAAGAATACAGATCTGGTTTTCCTCTTGCAACTTGCAGTCAAAATCACTTTGCATCTCTAGGCAGTTGCAATTGCAAAGGTATTTTTTGCATCACTGATATGTCCATTAAATTCCCTCTATGCCAGTCTCCCAGAGAGCTTCAATCTAACCACTACATTGTGCACAGCTCTGCCATGTGTATTCCTGAATTTATTGGTTTGTATTTTCTGTCATCATTACAACCAAAGACACAAAGTAATTAATTGGGCAGACACAGCACTCTTGCTCATGCTGCTGTCTAGCACAATTAATTACCTGTGCCAGGTTTGGAAAAGCTGATCATCTCACTATTCCCTGTCCCACAGCAAGCATATCACTCAGTAAATAATTCTGAACAAACACAGGAAGCACGTAAAGTCAATATTCTCCAGTTCTACACACATTTCATTAATGATAACAAAAAAAAGGGGAACAAGTGAAAACCAAAGCTCCTAAATTTATCCATAGTAATTTAAAGACCAAGAAATAATTTAATTGAAGATAAACAGATGTTTCATCTTAGCACATGCAGCACTTTCTAATATTTCCCATAGAAAATTCCTGAAACCACTGAATACTGACTTTTATTCAATCCAAACTTTGTTATCCAAAACAAATTCCACTTCTCTGCCATATGCTCAAGGAGCACAGGGAATCCTACATTGCCAACATTAGGCGCTCATCCGTTGTTGCAATAAGCCTGAGATATCACAGGATGCATTCCCATCTGCTTTTGAATTTTGCTTCAGCTAGTAAGGCTAATAAATTCCCCAATTTGCCCCCCGATTCCCTTAGGAGGAGTATGCGTGTCAAATCCAATGTGGCCAGCATTTTCAGCCCACAGAGGAGCTACAGAGCAGCAGGGGCATAAGGATGGGCAGAATGGGCCTGAGCTACCCAATGGAAGACATCTCTCTGCAGCATTCCCAGTCCTAGTCAGGAACACTGCTCCTAAGCACGGCTGTCTCTGGGGACAGCGGGCCCGTGCAGGCTCAGCACCTTTGTACTGCTAAGACCCCTTTGGGAAAAGGACAGCATTGGTTGAAATACTTTGGGAACAAGCCAATGAATCAGCCTTGATCAGGAGTGTAACAATTGTTTTCCCAATTCCCCCTGCTCTGACAAGAACCAGAAATTCACATCAAGTACAGTGACTGTTTCCCTGTAAGCTCGCAGACCATAATGTCCATGTCTCTAGGCACTTAAAACAATGACAATCTGCTGGTGCAAAATTAAACACATAGTTTCAAACTGTGTTTCTCATCTCTGCTCCTGCCTTTCCTACACACGAACAAATTGCATGCATATAAAATAAACTTGTGTATAATTGCTCTATTTGTCTTCACTTGTACATCACAGGACAGATTTAGACTTCCTGGATTTAACTGCAAAAAGGTTTTATAATATATAATGAAGTCATGAACACAGATCAGTCCAGAACATCCAAAGGAACTCATAAAAGTACAATTTTTGTATGCTTTCCTAAATTTAACTAAAAATAAAATAAATGTACATTTTGTTTTTTCTTTACAGTATTGAATACACTGGAGGTTTAATGACCTCTGTTATCACTGTGAGAATTTACATTTATGGTAGCAGCTTTGTTCTTTATTCCTCTTCAAAAAGATATTCACAAACCAGAGGAGGAACTCTTTGAAGTATGCAGTGGGACTTTTTTTCTGCCCACTCCTTATGCATAACTCTTCCAACACAATCTGACCACAGCGCAGTTCTCCCACTGCAGCCCTCAGCAGATGAATCTTGCATCAGTCAGATATGGTGGATCCCACAGCCCTGCACCTTAGATCCACTGAAGGGGAATGAACAGAGACCAGGAGCTCTCCAAGGTCCCTGGGACTTCTGAGCACCACAGCAGCCTGGCAGCAGCACGGGCAGCTAAAAGCAAAGCTCAGCCCCTCATGTGATTTGACTGTGACACATCACAGACCTCTTCTTGACACATAAATTAAGTTGGCAGCAAAAAAATGGGGAAGGGAATGAATAATTTTGAAATTTTCTTCAATCTAACTTTCATTATAAATAATTTATTTCAGAGACAAAAGCTTGAGACCAAGGTGGAACTTCATATATGTCATTAAAACTGTCAAAGGAGTCCAAATAAATTATGCCAGAATACACACCTGGACATGGGGATAAAAAGGGCTGGGGAGTCCCTTTGCTAAGCATATCTAATGCAAATTTTAAAGTTCATGAGTGACAGGCAATTGAAAATCTATGATCCTGGACTCAGCAAAGGCAGAAAGCATTCAGATCCAGGAACACATGCAAGCCCATGGCCACAAAACAACTCAAGTGAGCAATTGGCTTTGATCCCTCAATCCTTCTGAAGTCAACATAATGCAACAGTCCAACATTAGCTGGGATGATCTGATTTGATTTCATGAACTGTCTTGCATTTCTTGTGCTGAAGAGACAAAGGAGTGGCATTTTTTTGTGCACTCTGTATGGAGGAATGGCTTTGGTTTAAATGAAAGGAATTTTATACAGATCATCAGAGCTCACTTTTTACAACTCAGAAGGATTCTCGCAGGAAGAAGAAATGCCGATAAATCCGAGAGGCAAAGGGACTAGTTTCCAAGGGGAGAAGGGGAAGAGAGAAAAGTAGCAGTTTAGTCTACATTAATTCTGCTACAAAATGTTTTCTACGCCATGCTAAAAGAGCCCCCTACTGTGAAGACAAAACTCTTCTGATGTCAGCTCTTCTTTCTACTGTGCCTCTTACCATACAAAAAGCTGAGCACTACTTTTGTGAAACTAACTTTCTAAAAAGCATTGCTGGATCAACCACATCTGGATTGCACTGGACCTAAGTGCAGACAGAATCACAGAATCACAGAATAATGAGGTTGGAAGAGACCTCTAAGATCATCAAGTCTAGCCTATGTCCTAACATCTCAACGCAGAGTCTAGACTATAGCACCAAGTGCCATGTCCAGCCTTTTCTTAAACACATCCAGAGATAGTGATTCCACCACCTCTCTGGGAAGAGCGTTCCAATACTTTATTATTCTTCTAGTGAAAAATATTTTCCTAACATCCAACCTATACCTTCCCTGACGTAGCTTGAGACTGTGTCCTCTGGTTCTGTCAGTTGCTGCCCGGTGGAAGAGACTGAGCCCCACCTGTCTACAGCCTCCCTTCAGGAAGTTGTAGAGAGCTATAAGGTCACCTCTAAGCCTCCTCTTCTCCAGGATAAACAACCCCAGCTCCTTCAAACGTTCCTCATAAGGCTTGTGCTCCAAGCCCTTCACCAGCCTTATTGCTGTCCTCTGGACACGTTCCAGCATCTCAACATCCTTCCTAAACTGAGGGCCCCAGAACTGGACACAGTACTCGAGATGTGGCCTCACCAGTGCCGAGTACAGGGGAAGAATGACCTCCCTGGCCACGCAATTCCTAATGCAGGCCAGATGCCATTGGCCGTCTTGGCCACCAAGGCACATTGCTGGCTCATATTCAGCCGGCTGTCAACCAGCCCCCCCAGATCCCTTTCTGCCTGTACACTATCCAGCCACACTGTCCCCAGCTTGTAACATTGTAGGGGATTTTTATGGCCAAATAGTAGAACTCGGCACTTAGACTTATTAAACTTCATGCTGTTGGACTCTGCCCATCTATCTAACCGATCTAAGTCTCTCTGCAGAGCCCTTCTTCCTTCCAGTAGATCAACACAAGCTCCCAGCTTAGTGTCGTCTGCAAATTTGCTAATGAAGGACTC
>VRYO01001269.1:31564569-31601967 GCA_009812075.1 Sialia sialis | reverse complement strand
GTTCCAGCAGAGCAGCTGCCGTAAAAGTTGCCCCATGGTCATAGAATCCGAAATTTTGCCGATGACACCAACCCTTCATCCACTTGTTAATGATGTGAGTTCTCCTATTCCTTTCATCATTTTTCTCTGCCACCAAAGGGACTGAGCAGAACACCACCTGTGCACCTGACCTACCAACTACTTGACCCAGTGCCCTAAACTCCCTTTTAATCGCTTTGACACTCCTCTTTTCAATCTCATCACTACCAGCCTGGAGTATCAGCAGTGGGTAATAATCAGAGGGCTGAATCAGCCCAGGAAGTCTCTCAGTGATATTTTGTACCCAGGCCCCAGGGAGGCAGCAGACTTCCCTGTGGGATGGGTCTGGTCAACATATGGGGTCCTCAGTTCCCCTCAGAAGAGAGTCACCTACTACAATTACCCTTCTTTTCTTCTTGGTGTTAGAGGTGGTGATCCTTCTTACAGGTGAATCATAATTGGAAGGCTCACTGGGCAGACAATTTTCTTCTAAATCATCTGAGTGGCTCTCTAGATCTAGGGCCTCATACTTATTCTGAAGCAGCACCTTCCCATACTCAGGCCAGTATCCCTACTTAAATTCTTTCAACTAGTTATAACAACACTTCAGAAAGTGGGAGCAGAGATAAATGTGTGAGGAGCTCTCTGTCCAGTTTCTGCAATTCCTGTAGGACACAACAATGTCTCAAATGGATATTTGAAATCTCGGGTTCCTATATCCTGATCATCAATTATGATTTGCAATCCCAAATTATTTTTTGCTTGTCCTTAGGCTATTTGGCAATGAAATGTGAGGCAGAAAGACAGAAGCCCAGTTCCCAGGAGCCAGGTTGGTGCTTCAGGGCTGAGGGTAGCAGAAACTAGTTTTGGCAGGTTAGCCATGCAAATATTATGCTCCAGTCATTGAGCAAGTGTCTCTGCTGCTCCCCTCTGTCAGTGTCACAGAGACTGACACATTGTGACAACTTTCATACCCAGAGTTTAGCCAAACTCATTTCAATCATATTTTAAACCAAACAGAATTAACACCAAAATCCTAACATTTTAGCAAAATAAATACTGTTTAGAGAAGAAAAACATTTAAAAGCAAATCCGTATAGGCACTGAAGTGTGAATCCCAAAGCTATCTGCTCATTCACACAAAGACCCGTGGAGTCATCATCAGAGCAGCATAGCTTTAACCTACCTTTCTCTGTGAGAATCCTACCCTGGCTGAAGTAAAGTGCTGCAGAACCTCAGTGCAGACAGGATCGGGGACATTAAATATACACACAACACCTAACATAGCACACCCCTGCTTCCTCTTGTGGACACTGAGACATTGCCATACTATAAAAAACCATTCTAGCAGTCAGCTAGAAGAAGTAATAGGAACCCTGCAATAACTACATCAGTTGTCGTGCTATAATTAGCCATGTACAGGTTAAATAAAATCCTGATTAATGAACATTTTCCAGAGGACCTCACATTTCAGTGCTATTCCAGGCAATGCTGAAATCATATAGGTGTTAGATGGAGAATGAAATAGGTCATTTGGGTGACATTTCCTCATAGAGCAGAACATCATTGTGATCAAAAAACCAAAACAGAAACAAGGGTTACGAGTGATTAAAAATAGTGTACAGAGACTAGAGACCATGTCTCGGTCTCTCCAGTTTCTACTAAAGGTCCCTTTCGTTGGGTGAAGTGGCAAAAGGTTCATACCCTGAGCTCTCTGCATTTCTCCAGGTCCTGGAGACTGTTTAGACATGGAAATAACAGCTGTACTTCTCACAGAAGCCTTACACACTTCACACATGTTTCCAGCAGGGGAAGCACATGCTACTTTTGGAAAGCCAGCATGGAGACTCAAATGGATGCTTTGAAATCTCTGCCCTTTAGAGGTGAGGCTGAAATCCACTGTCACCATTTCACTCTATCACAGAGGGCAGATAACCTGTCACAGCCAGAAATAAGGCAGGCTCCCTCCCTATGTCTATTAGTGATGGACACTTAACTTAACTCCATTTTATTCAAAACGGGGAAAAAAACTGATGCTATGCCTTTCCACTTGAAACGGCAACATGCTGCTTACAGCAAAGATGTCAACACCCTCAGTTGTCAGGCAGAAATACAAGAAATCCAGAGACAGACAAGCAAGTCTCCAAAGGAAATAGTCTTTCTCATTATTATATTTATCATCTATTTACCTTCTAGAACTAATTGTAATGAAATTTTATTTGGTAGAGTTTTTCCATCCTGAGCTTACTATAAACACCAAAAGTATAGTGCAAAGAGGTTGAAAATATAGTCTTTACCAAACATGACAAGGAAAGTCTTCATGCCATCCAAGGTTTCCATGTACAGTTGTTCTAGTGGGACATGAGGGAGCCAACAGCAGTAGGTACAGTGAAAGCCTGCCTTGACTCGTATCTGCTAGTATACATAAATGGTCCAATATCCTGTTTATGTAGAAAAAAGCTATCCACAAACCATCACTGGCAGCAGCAGTCTTATTATTTATATTACAGAGATGAGAGGACAAACCACAAATGCATAAAATATTAGGGCAGACAAGAAAATATTTTATACTTGGTAGTAAATTCATCCTAGCTCAACAGATTAGCTTTTGAACAAGCGTGAGAAGTAGGGAAAAATCACAAGGAACAGAGATGTATGATAGGCATTACTCAAGGGAAGAAAGGAGAATGAGGAAGGCCAACAATTTCCAGTTATATTAACCCCCTTCTGCTTCAAAGATCTTTATTTTAAACTGTTGAGGTGTATTAGAAGGCTCCAGTTTGGTTTCCCATTACATTCTCCCTGTGTCATTGCACCTAATAACACAGAAGGCTTTAGAAATGTTTCTGCTTTCATTATTTTCTCCTACTGCATGCCTAGTTGTTTAATAACTTCATAATTTTACAGTTATTTGTATTCAAAATAATCTGTAAATCAAATTCAAATATAACAGCTCAAAGTGGGGGCAAAGAAATATAATTATTTGATATGGCCTGGGGTAATAACTCAGCTTAATGTGATAGAATTGCCAAAAGAAAATGTAGGTTAAGTAGCAGGAACCATTTCCTAACAGCAAGATCTATCAGACTGAAAAAAACAACCTCCCTGCAGAAAACGTGGTATCTTTCTCACTTCCTTTTGAAACAGGACAGATGATAGCAGTGGAGCATATAGCATAAGGAATCACCTGAGAAAATAAAATGACCTAGAACAGCTTCCATTCTATCCTTTCAGAGTGATTCACAACCTGAAGGCTAAAACTCTTGTGGAAATACATTCTATACCACCTTAGTCAAATCAAAAGCCAGTCGCAGCCCAAGCATCCACAAATCAACACTTATGGAACCTTTCTTTTTATTTCTTCCTGCATTTTAGGAGTCTACCTGGGAAAGTGCCCAAGCCATGAATGGATGTAAAGATCTGAGCCAAAATTACTGAAATTACAGATGTTTACTTATCTTAAGCTTGTTTGTAACTTCTGTGTCAAATAGAGACAAACTTCCTGTTAAGCTCTCCTGAACTGAGGCTCTTCTGTGTAAGCAGCTTACAGCATGAACAACTTACTGTGCATGTACATGCAATATATGTATATATTAGTAAATTATTACTCTAGTTACCATTATTATCAAATGATATAGCAGGTACTTGCTGTAGATGCCATTTTTGTTTTCCCATTCATTGAAGGAGAGAGTCTACTAAAACAATTTTTCAAACCCCAAGAATTTCATTAATCAAGTAAAAACACATCTAAAATGAAGAATACATTGCAGTGGTCTATCAGAACAAAATAATATTTTACTTTGCATGTGAAACTATTTAAGTTCTTCAACAGATTCTAACTAATTCCAGAACAGCCACATGAATTTTCACCCTCATTTCACAGGTGAGAAAACTCAGGCTCACAAAGATTAGATGATTTGCTCAAGCCCATACTCTAAAGCTAGCAACAAGGATTCATGTGTAGATAAGAGCACATCTAATTTATTTCTATCTATGTTTTTATAACACTCAGGAGCATGCTATTTCAGTTCCTTACAGTACTCACAATCAATAAATCCTCGTATTTTTCCCGTCAGAAGGGATTTGTGACTTTCACCATTATAGAAGCCGAGAAATGAAGACACAGAGAAATACGCTGACTTGGCCAAAGCAACTTGCCCAGGGGAGTCAATGCTCAAGGCAAGAACAGAATCTGGACCCCAGAAGTCCCAGCTCTTACCTTCACAGACCTCCTTTCCTATGAGATTTCCTTCTTTCTTTTTCTCTACTTTATTTTTCTGCCTTAAATGGGTCAGTCTAGAAGTCAATGAGATTTTCTTGGTGATTTTCTAACAGCACTTTCCACCAAAAAGGCATCAATATGCACAAAAATGAAGCCAACTTAACTGATAAAACTCTGCAAAAATGGCCTTGATTCAAGAATTAACACCACCAGAAAAGGAGGAGAGATAATGCTGAAACACAATTCCACAGGACATCAGCAGAGCAAGCTAACTTATGCCGAAGGTTTTCCTCTGATCTCTGTAATATACCAGATTATTTTCTGTTGTTAACAGCCATGCCTTTTAGTTACTGAATTGCTTTGAAGCGACAGGGCAGGTAAGTGGTCATTCGAGATGCGTTTCCAAGCAGTTTATTTAAGTCTGTGATTCCACACGACCACTTTCTACAGTTCAAGAGGAAACAAAACCTGGGCAACCAAGTTCTGCCTGACCCGTGCATCACAAAGGACCTGTACAACAAACCCCTTAATCCAGTTGACTCGCATTGCTACAGTTTCTCTTAATTTGTCTTTAGGGTAAGCAGAGAAAACTGACAACACGGACTTGGGGAGATCTCTGCTCACTACTGCAGAGCGCCTCAGACTTCCCACCCTCTGGGAACTGAAGTATGGAGCGAGAAAATTACTTCACAGTATTGAATTTTTTTTTTTTCTTCCTAAGCCTTTTGCTTCAGCAAATAGCTCATAGAACACCAAACTGTTTGATGTTTTAATGTTGCAATACATATCCTATGGCATGAGCTGGGTGCTGGGTCTAGGGAAGCAGCCACTGCTTCACTCAGCACAGTAATGAACCTTAAGTAAGTTCATGCTGTAATGATGGCACAGGAATAGCATTAAGATTTGTCCAGAAATGCGTTTTCCTAACTGCTGATGAGGGGAGAAAGGCAGGCCTGCAGCTAGCTTCTGGAAATGCCCACAGGGACAGCAATACATCACATTCTCAGAAGCATCAGTAGTCAGGTTACACCACACACAGCTGGCACTGCAGGAATGAACCATCCTCTCTCTCACCCTGCTCTTTAAACACATCCCTCCTGGTCCTCTGAATCACCTCCTCAGCTTGGGCAAAGGCGAGGAAGTGCTGCTTTGTTGCCTTTTTAAACCTTGTACCATCCCAAGCATTTCACAAAGCTGTAGGTGACAAAGAGGCTGCAGTGAAGCGGCCCCTGAAATCTCAAGGCATACCTCCAAGTCATAGCTTGCTCTGTGATCTGATCCCTCCCAGTTTTCAGTTAATTGTACAATAGGTCACTCAGCAGTCAGCATCCACAACAGTTCATCTCTCCAAATCCCTATTCCTGATTTAAACCAATGTGAGTTGTGCAGCCATAGTCTAGCACCAGTTATTAGCTGTTACAACACTACTAAATGAGTAATTTCACACCTATAAGGCACACCGGACTATAAGACGCACTTGTTTTTTTTGCAGCAAGGATCCACGTAAAACAAAGTAATGAATTAGTAATAGAATTGCGCGATCATGGCATTTACTGGCAGATGCTCAATTTGCAAAAATTTTTCATGTATCAGCGTAGCCTTTAAATGCAGCCCTAGGTGCCCTCCCTGTGCCGCGGGCCCCGGCACTCCCGCTCGCCCGCCCCCGGCTGCCGCAGCTCTCGCGGCACGCAGCTCGGCTGCCGCGTGGCCCAGCTGCTGGCACTCGCAGCTGCTGCGGCTGCCGGCACTTGCGGCTCATACTTCCAGGCTGGCAAATTTCTGAACTTTGTCCATATATAAGGCACACTGGACTATAAGGCACACTTCCGGGTTTCAATCAAAATTTTAGTCAAAAGGGTGCACCTCATAGGCGTGAAATTACTGTATTTAACATCGACAACAGGCAAAATTCACTGCTAAAGTATTTGCATGAGGAATGAGAGATGAAACAACAGCACCGACAATAGAAATGGACTTCAGAAAACTTATTTATAAATCAGTATTTAAAACACATGCAGGTTGGGTTGGTTTTTTTTCAGGCTGGTATAATGGCAAATTTAAGTAGGGATGAGAATTTGGAGATGTCTCAGTTATAAAGTAAAAGATTTGGTATATTGTACTGGCAATTCCAATCTTGGTGTAAAAATACTAATTGCACCTTACTTTCAGAACCAGTACATGGTAAATTTTCAGCCATAGGCATTTCAGGTTTCCTGATTAAGAAAAAAACAAACAAACAACATTTTGCACTGGTTTGACATCCTCCTCTGTACTAGAAACTTTAACTGTCCATTTTCTTTTCTCTTCCCACTCTCCCCCCCATCTATTGTCATGTGGCCAAAAATGAACCAATTTCTTTTAATCACTGGCATAGACGGAATAATTAAATAGATTCAAAATTACTTTTTTTGATTGGTAGCTAAGCTACTCTGATGCTACTAGCCTCTGTTGGAGGTTAGTACCTGCTCTAAATGTGTACTACATTTGAGGGCAAGATATCAAACTCTTTTACTGCTATGACACCTGATGGGCTGAGACTCACTTGTGATATTAGGGTTTTCTATGAAATGCAATATTTTTATTGCACATTTCCAAGCCACAAAACAATTTAGCCATAAAACTGTCATGACATGAAACCTCTATTTTTAAAATTGCTTTCTGCTACAACCATCACATAACATTACTGAAATGGAAAAACTATCAAGATTAAACTACGTTTTACCATTTACTTGCTGCTAGTTGATTATTTATCATTTTCCCCTCAATTTAGACAACAAAAGTATGCAGACACAGTCATGTTTATATCACACTAAATTTTAGCATTATTCCGTATTTCCAGTTTTACAGAGACAGACTAAAATCTTCCAAATTTTTCCAATTGTGAATAATCACCACCCATTTCTACATGCATGAAAAAATACATCCAAGGCTACCACACAGATTTATTTAAATATTTACTGTGAAGGGCAAATCTAGTCTTGATTTAATTGCACAATTGCACTATTCTCATGGAATAGGGCTTTGAAGATCTCTGTTTACTTTCTACACAGCCAAATGGGTGATTTTGCAGTGTTTCAGTCTCCCATTTACACAGGAGAGTCATGCTTCTTTTCTCATCTTCCCCCTCATTTTACATTAAATGGTCATGACTAGGTGCCTCCAGAATCAGTCTATTGTAAATGTCTGAACAGGTATAAACACCTTTTCTGACATAAGCCTGACAGTGCTCCAAAAATTCTCGCATGCACAATTCTTCATAAAATGTATTCTGTAACTTTATTTCCTTAAAATCTATAGAGGAAATAAAACTCACAAAATCCTAAGCAAATGGTTATCTTTCCACTTGCCTTTCTCTCATGTTACCAGACTCTCTAGTTGTCCTGTCAAGGTCCCAATGTCAAACTAATACTGCAAATATCAGGATTTCAAGTAAAAGATTTTTCTATGCTTTTTTACTTTGCCCTCATTTTCTGTACCGTCTAAGTTTCTAAAGCTGATGTGTAAAATTGAGAGGGAATAAAGCCGTACTTGTGACATAGGTGAGATTGGTGATTTGTTTAAATCATTGTCATTGCAGAATAGAACAGCAAACCTATGGTATATTAGCATTTGTAAGTGAAAATTAGGAATTTCAATTTCACTGAAAACAGTTTTCCAGCATCTGAAAAATAAATAGAAATAGGAAACACTATCTCATCTTTTTGTTGAGAAGAATAATAAAAAAACATGAAATACATCAAAGTGTTTGTGCTGGACTGGCTGAAGGCACAGAAACTATGTTCTGAATTACGATGCCAAATCAAGCGTAACCTTACTGAAAACCTATTATAATTAGATTTGTTCAATCCAGAAAGGATATAAATGGTAAAGAGTGATTTGGACAGAGACAAATTCTGAAAGGTAACCAAGAAAATAAAATCAAATGAAGGATTATTCTCATTTGTAAAGAATCTATTCCAGTAAGAAATTGAACCACGACTCACGAATCCAAAAGCAGTAAAGGAACCTACTGAACTAAGAAAAATGGGCTTCTTTTCCTGGGCAAGATTTCTCTCTGAGATCTGGAAACAAGAGAGTAGGAACAAAGGCTACATATACAGACTCCTTCCCTTTTAAACCTTAAAGATTTCTTACTCAAGTACTGTCTGGACCAAACACAGCTCTTTTTTTGTAACTAATAGAAGCCAGAGATGCTCAAACCACAATCTCATTCTGTCACACTCCTTTGCTCTTACCTTTCACTTGGAGAAGCACACACCTCTCAAGCCCTGACATCCATCAGACAACAAATGAGTGGTAGAGCCCAACCTCTAAAGAGCAGCCACAGCGCTTTTAAGTAGTAAGACAAAGCAGATCTGTAAATATGTAATCAGTCTGCACAAAGTTCTTTGATCTGAAATTCTGTTAGGTCAAACTATTTTACCCTTCTCCATCAGCTCCTTGCCCCTTTTGATTTACTCAGTGACAAACTTACTGTTAAAGGAATAATTTTGCCAGGCTTTAGTGGGTACTAAGACCTCATTCAGCAAAACACTTTGATACAGACACAGTCCTATAGCCTGTACTTAGTTGTCCTTTTCACCGAAGATCTCAGATGTTAGAGAAAATAACCGATAGATAACTAGACCAGATCTTTCACATATATCCCACAGCCTGAGAAATTACTCCATCTCAAAGGTGAAAGTGGCAAGAACATGTTGGCACAGCGCTTCCTATGTACTCTTACTCCTATTATCTTATGGCTCTGCTGTTGAAGTAACTTCCACACAGATGCAAAACCTCAACACAAAACACTAGACCAGAGGCAGTGCAATGGGACTCCTTACTCATTGCTCTAAGTATTTAGGGCTGCAGAGCACCAGGTAAGATCTGACTCTGAACAATTTTTACACGTATTAACAGAAAGGAGAGATGCCCATCTTCCTTCAGAATTATAATCATATTCCTGTTAGAATTAAAATTCTCACATTTTCTGAGTTAGTCAAACCCTCTCACAGGAAGGAAAAACATCATTGCTGTTTTAAAGAAAAAAACAGTTTACCCATTCAGACTTCCTGGCAGAAAGCAAATGCGGAGATTTTAGCATAAAAGATATCATTCTGAGAAAGTTTTAAATGAAAGAGAACACAAACTTTCCAGTGAAAATGCCATCTTAACCTTGAATACATTGGTACAGCAAGACTGTAATGAAATGATAATGTGGCTGCTGACTGAGGAGAGAAAGCAGATTGACTCAGGTAGAACTGACACACATAAGTTATTTCTTTGCTATTCAATGATTCGAGAAACACCAAAAACATTATTTCTCCACATGAGAGAGTTTTATTCCCACATAACAAATCTCAAAAGGGAAATGTCAATACTTCAAGTATTCAGAGCGACCTCCAGATTATATTAAAAAAGAATGAGATCAAGTGCTCATATGGCGTGTTTGTGAGAGCAGGAACCATGGAGATTTACTATTTACTTACAGGCTGGATGTAGCACATTAACAACACTCACTATTTTGGATCCAGAACTGTTGGCATGCCAGTATTAATATGGTAAAACCCAGCAGGATATAGACACTGTCATTAGCACTATTAGACATGCTACATGGACTAATAAAGAATTGTTCCTTTCTCCAAAGTAAAGCTGTCTTTGCTCACCATAGAGCTGTGTGACACAATTCCAAGTTTGGTTTTTTTAAGTCTTCCTTCCTCATATTGAGATTTCAATTCTTAGCACTTTGGGTCTGCACTTCATTGAACTTCTTTTTTCTTGTATTCATTTAGAATTTTTTTTTAATAAGTTTTTTGGGGCGTTATGTTAGGTTTGTTTGTTTGATTGTTTCTATGAAATTAAGAATAACAGTTGATGGTGGAAAGCAGCAAAGAGAACTTAACAGAAAGAAACAACCTAATAAGGAATTAGTGATCGCTGCAAATACAGATTTCTGTTGTCAAAGATGACACTTCCAGAGAGCTTTAAAAAGACATTCCTCACTTTAAAAAGGGCCCAAATATACTTCTTGACAATATTTGTACAGTTTAGTAAATGGAAGAAGAGAGTGTGCAGTGTCAGAACCTTCTTGCAATTCTGCTTTAACAAACAGTCTCACTGTTCCAATCTGCCCTCCTGCAGCCAGGAATCCTCACTTGCATTGCAGCTGAACCCTCAGGAACTCCCATCACCGCAGGCCTTTTGCTGTATAAACATTCTTGATTATTTACCAAAAAAATTCCAATTGAAACAATAGTGTGCTTTCAGACCATGGGGAGCAGAGAAAAATCAAATGGACTGTGGTGGGTCAACCTGCTCTGAGCTGGTGGGAGGAGAAGGGAATTGCAGAGGAACTCAAGGACTGTAACACGCTGGCTAAGTGCAGGCTCACGTCAACAGCAGCAGAGACCAGCACAGTCCTGTTAAATTGCAAACATTGTTTTCTTCTGACTCTAAGGAACTTGGAACTGTTTTGTACTAAACTGAAGAAGGGCTCAACAGAAAGTTTTTAGTTATTTCACAGTCACGTAAGACTATTTCAAGCACGTTTGCTGTCCTGTCACCAGTTCAGAGGCGAGAGCTTGGGTAAGGGGAGGTTACGAATGCCATTTACTGGAGACTGTTTCCATGTGGGTGCCCACTGACACTGCTGTGGTCAATACTAGTTTTCTTTTCAGCTCTTGGTGAGAAGAGTCATGGTGTCTTCCCTGATTTTTCCTGGATCTGAATAACCTTCTTCTGTGTACTCCTCTATTAACTTTTTTCCAAAGGCTTTTCCCAGTGAGTTTCCCTGACTAAAACAGGATGCTGTAAAACGTGAACAGAATCCCTTCACTACAGGTAAAATTACAGTGCCCCTCTAGCCTTCACATCAGAGGCAAAGGACCTGAAACAAACATACAACGTTTCAGATTGCATCACTATTGAAAAGAAGAAACCAAGACATTTCTGCTTAAGCAAAACAGCAGAAAAAATTGCCTGAGAAGATATTTTAGAATATTTTATTAAGGACATAATGATCTCTCTATTTTTAGGATACTTAAGGCACAAGTTTCCCTTGAAATTATTTAGCATATATTCAAATTTTAATAGACTTAACAGGTTAGTAATACAAATGAGCAAAAAAGAAATGAGTGAATAGTAAAGATGATGTTCAAAATCATATAAGGGAAGAGTTTCTAAGATTTTTTTAAGATTGTTGAGGTCAAAACACCAAATAGGCAAACAATTGTCTAGCTCAAGCTTGAGAAGCTTCTGGAAAAAGATTTGCTTGCATTGTTGTCTGAAGAAAAGTCCTTCCAATGTCTTGTTTTAAGATATGACACTGTAATGACTAGAGTCCTGTAAAAAGAGTAACATTGAAAATAAAATTCTGTCCTTGCTCTACAAGTGCTCTACTGCAAAAATTCTAGAGGAATTTTTGTGACAACCAGAACCCAGGTTTAATTCTCTCCAGATGCTGATACTCATCCCTGACAGGAATTTTCTAGATTTCTGTTGCAAGTCATCAAGACAGACATCTTCGTATACTATCCACCTACCTGTTCAGTTCCTTAGAGGTTGGGTCTGCATTCTTTAGTGCGAAGGACAAGATACACAGTCTTGACATAATTACAGTCAGTGAAAAAAGATGCCTGCCAGGAAAATCCTGGCACATCCATAATTAATATCAGAATAAAAATTTGAAGAGAGACAGACACAAAGAAAACCCAATCAAAAGAGGTGAGAGATTTCTGATCCTGTCAGCTCCATTCACAAACAGAAGACAGTGGTCAGCATCATGTGAGAGCACAGTGCTGGCTCAGGGATGAATCACCAGCTACCTCCAGGCTTCAAACTAGTGTGAAGAGAAACTTCATATAAAGGCTGCTGGTTATAAAGTCATTTGCAAATGCAATTGTTTGATGCTAAAATCGTTAACAAAAGCCAACTCACTGGGCCCTTAGGAAACAAAAAATAAAGCAGGGCTTCACTATTACTTTATGACTATTTTATTCAACTTGCTTGACACATACATCTCTCTTCCATGGGCTACAAGGGCTGAGACAGTAAGCACTGTTATTTTTACATGTATTTTGCTTGACTATAGAAAAAGAATTTTTTCTTGTGTTTTCCACTGGAAAAGAAAGCGAAAAACCTAAACCTAAACTAGGTCAAAACTAGAACCTTAATTTTGAACACCACAACTTCACAATAACTGACTGAGGTAAAAAAATTCAAACTCAAGTCCTCACTAACAGGAGAGGAGAGCAAGAGGGAGTGTGAAATATCCACCTGAGCTTGCACTGAGATATGATGCTCTGAGGACTATTAAAACTATTATTAATCATTCTTCTGCAGACAGACAGGAGGACCCTTCTGTGGTGGAAGAAATAAGGTTAAAAAGTGAAATGTTTGAAGCAATATGGGACAGAAAGAAGCAGGATACATTATCTTAGGCTTTGATCCTGTGCAGCTTCCCTCCATCCCTCATTTATCTGTTTAGGCAACCTGAAAAACACATTACTCTGCAAGATGCTCTGCTAAAAGTACTTGTAAAAGAATAAGGAGGGCAGGACTCATCCCTTTGTTGCTGTCTAAGGCAAACTGAATGTTCCTTTTCCCCCTTATTTCAGTACATATACTTCACAGATAAATTAAACCTACTATGTGGAGAAAGAGAGCCTAGGATGTTACTAAATGTGTCAACAGCTGACCCTTGAATAATAAGGTATCCAAACAGCCTGTTTGAAATATCCATATCCACTTCATGCAGTCAGTTTTATCTCCTGGTCCAAATAACTCATCAAGAAGAGGATTATGGGGTTTGGTTGGCTGGATTGTTTAAATTTTGTTTTCAATTGTGTAACACAAAAGTTAGCCAAGTGATTTCTAGTAACTGAAAAGACTGCCTTGACTAGCAAATTTTATGTTTTTCAGTAGAGTATTACCATAACACCCTTCAAACATAATAAAAATTCAAACAGAAAAATTAATGGCAGAAAGTAATATTTTATCCTGCTGCTTGCCAAATCTAAGGAAATGTAATTAATGAAGTGGCAATCACTAATAGGAGTGGATTTGCCTTCTTAAATGAAGATACAAAGGCATCACAAAATCTTCAGTCTGAACATTACTAGCTCTTACCTTTACACCCCACTGCAAGGCATATTGGTATTAAGGACCTTCACTGCAACAAGGACCTCAGCTCAGCTTATGAAGCAATAATAACTGTTGTTTGCAATCAGCAAGTTGTTCTCATGGTCACAGAAATTATTTACTCATTCAAAGGCTTTCTTTTCTTTATTTTCACTGACTTACCAGCATCACTTTATAAACCTGAATTGTCTACTGCATTGAACTCAAGGAAGTCAGTTGCTGGAAATGTACAGACCATTACTTCTTTGTTTTCCATTAAAAGAAAATGAAATCAAAGTGTGCTCATTCAAGTGTGTGGAATGGGAGAGTATAAAATTAAGGTAGAAAAGACTCCTCCTGCTCTTTATAGTCAGCGAGGTTCCTGATGCAGCTCTTTTATACTTATTATCTTTCAAATGAACTGTTGTTCTAAAGTTAGAGTTTAGGGCATTTTGGTTTTTTTAAATTTTATTTTCTTTGTTAGAAGCCCTGAGGCTTCTAACACCACTGCAACACAGCCCTTGTCTCCAACTGCAACACCACATGGGGAAAAAAAGCTATCTTGTTTTCCCTCATAGTTTAATAAAAGTAAACTTGCTAAGATATATGAATAGGCACCAAATCTAGACATATTGTCTGGTAGTGGCTGCAACAGTTGACATCTTGAATAATACTACAAAGGCAGTATTTGGCAGATTTAATCATGATACTAGACTCAAGGGGCAGCAGAGGTGTGAGTAAAAGTAGTTGTGGCCATAGTTCATTCCATCAGTTGGGCTATGTCCAGCTGATACAGATGATCACAATCTTGACCTCAGTAGAAGGTTTCCATAGATCATGAAATCCAGCTGCCCTTTTCTTGCATAGAGAGAACTTCTATTGGGAACAATGATATTAGCAACTCTTAATAGAAGTTTCTCAGATGTTTCTATTCCCAATTTACCTTATTAGCTTGGTATATCCTGTTACCATGTTCTTTGACAATATAAGCTATTTAAATGTTAAGTAACCCCACAGTTGTTGTTTGACCCAAAACAAACCTGACATAGGAACAGGTGCTACAGCAGAGCCAAAGTCATCCTAATTTTGCCATTCTGCAGCCCCAGATCGCCATACTGGGAATGCAGCCCTAATCTCTCAAAAATGTTCATCCATTTTTGCACATCCTGCAATGTACAGAGACACCAATAAAGAGTTTCCACACACTCAGTGCGATGATAAATCCTGAAACTCATTGGTGTCTGCTGAAAGTGACAAATCCATCTGGTTGCCAGGAAAAGACACAGTGCTTCAGTGCAGCAGCACGGACAAGGAATCATCACTTAATGAAACAGAAAAAATCTTAGACACTACACAGGAGAAGGTTTTCATGGGAAGCTTGAGGCCATCCATACATATTCAAAAGGATCCAGATAATTTATTTGACCTGTGCCCCAGAAGGCTGGAAGTTGCTTCTGGTCCAACATTTACTATACATAATCTCAGCACATCCCTCCACTCTGCACAGTGAAATAAAAGCATAATACACCCTACTCAAAGATTCTCTTTTTTCTAACAGTGTGAGAGAAAAAAACCCCAGCAAGACAATTAAAAACTGGTAATGAAAATTATATAGAAAGCTGTATAGGGCCCACATCCCAGTGCAACTTCAAATGTAGCATTAAAAAGCGAGAAGAGAGATCTGAAGGAAATCTAAATATTAATAAATAAAAATAAGCACTCACAAAATCATAGAATCATTGACATTAGAAGAGAACTTTAAGATCATCAAGCCCAACCATCAACCCAGCATTAATACTGTAGCTCCTAAACCACTGAACCATCACCCAGTGCAAGATCAAGACACTTCTACACCTCCAGGGATGGTGCCCACCATCCTCCTGGGCAGCTTATTCCAATGCCTGACCATCCTAATGACAATTTTTTTTCTAATATCTAATCTGAACCTCCCTTGTCTCAGCTTAAGGCCGTTTCCTCTGGTCCTCTCACTGCAGGCACAGTAGAAGAGATCAGTCCACACCTCACTGCATCCTCCTTTCCAGGTAGTTCTAGAAAGTGATGGGGTTTTAAAAGAGCCATGGAGGGAAGGCACAGCAAAGAGAGATGACTCAGCTTTGATATCTCCCAGCTCTGCTGCCGGTGCATTTGAGGAGTTACAGAGTTAAGGATTGTGCAGTAAGGGGTGCACTGTGCTAGCATCACAGAACATAGCAGCAGGAGCAGGAGGGAAGGCTTCAGCTCCAGGGAAAAGGTAAGAGCTGCCCAGCTCTGACCCAGCAGCAGCTGCCTGCTCACCAGAGCACATGCTACCAGCACACAGAGCACGGGGAGCTGGAGCTCAGCAGGGCCACCTGGCAGGTACCAGCACTGCACACAGCACAGTGTACAGCCTGTACACACACAGACAGCTGGTGACTGACGAGCAGCCATTGATCACAAACACTCTGTGCTAAGTCATTCATCTCCTCTCTTCTGCTAAGCAGCCCCAGCTTCCAAACAAAGCCTCAGCTCAGGTTTGCCGGTCTGCTTTGCACCCAGAGCAAGGCATGCAGCACGTACAAGACAGAGCAGCAGTTTGCAAGTACTGATGTAGTCGGAAACTGAAATTCAGGTTCCAGCACTTGATACTAACAACACCTCCTTGAAAAGTTTGTATATTGATGCCTTCAAAGTTGCTGCTGTCTCTCTCACTTTCGCTTGCCCACCCTCCAGCCAGCTTTGGAATAAGGGGTGCTCTTAATAGTAGTCTCAAAACCCAAGACTAATGAAAACTAGGACCAAACATGGACAACACGAGGAGATACATTCAGACCCATCTGTATCCCTCAGCCACACACAGGAGACAGACTGCACAAGTAAGGATGTCTCAGAGTAATCTTGTAACTTCAGCGCTCATCAAGAAACATAAGGAAACCCTGACTAGACTAGGGCAGCAAATTCCCTACACTTGACAAGAGAAAAATGCTGTCCCTATACACAGTTCATAGGAGGGAGATAAAGACTTGCAAAACTGAAACTGGCATTTATTTATTCTTTCTTACCCATTGAATTCTCTACACTTGCACAATGTCTGTTGTGATGAAAGGCATGAAAACTAAAACACAAAAAACTGATATACTTGGCAGCAATCCTTTAAAGTACTTTATTCCTATTTAACAGAAACATGAGCCTCTGGTTTCTCTGGGAAAGAGAAACCAGAACTGACACCTTCGTGTCTTCTCTCCAACCTTCCCCTAGCGTGAGTGGCAACATAACAAACATTATGAAACAAGATAAAACACCAGAAATGTAAGGGAACAAAAGTAACAGTCCATAATTTATCTTGCAAAAGGATGTATTCTCCCTTTTGAATTTCCACAACAGCAAGTACAGTAATTTCACAATTATAAGCCACACCTGATTATAAGCAGCACGTCCTGGTAGCCGGGTAGACCATGGGATTTGTCCTAGGCACCCTCCCCGGCCGGCTCTCACTTCCAGGTTGGCATTTCACTGGGATTTGTCCATAGATAAGCCGCACTTGATGATTAGCCGCACTACTGAGGTAGGCTGGATTCTTCAATGAAAAAGGTGAGGCTTATAATCATGAAATTACTGTAAATATTTCAACACTTAAAACTCTTTTTCTATGCCAAGCAGTTAAGTGAAGTAACCAAGAGCAGTGTATACATATAATCCAATGTTAAAATGAACTTCCATCAGGAACTGAAACCAAACAATTAAATATGCTAATTTAAAAACAAATTAAACTAGATGCAATAGTATGCAGGAAGATAAATAAGAACAAAAAAGCCTCCTGAATAATGAAAAATAAAGTAACATACTTCAGATGTGTTGCATGACCTCTGACGGCATTTTCTGATGTTGTTGAGCAAAGAGCTGTCTTACCTTTCAGAGAAAAGAAGCTGTGCTCATTAATAAAACTTTAGGAAGCTAATTCTTCCATCATTTCCTTTCATTAGGATTTCTGGAGTTATTAATTGTTTATTGCTGACCGTTACTCCAATGAAGCCAATACCCATTACTGAATGCAGGAAAAATCTGCCTGTCAGGGCTTGCAGAAGTTTTCAGGCAGTGGGACAACTGGAAACCTTATAAAAATGTTCACAAACAGCCTGAAAGAAATTAAGAAATGCCTAAACCTGTAGAAGTCCTTCAAAATAAACTAAGGTATTTTTCTGGTTCTTTTTTCGTCTTCTGAATTATCTTTAATAATAAAACACTGCATGTTTTCTATAAAAAACAATACTTGAATTTATTCAGAATACAGATTTTGCACTATGTATTATAAGAAGACACTGAAAATGAGCAATCAGTAGAATATCTGACACAACTCTCATAACTGACAAAAGGTCCTACATGTACTAATAAATAGTTGCTTGTGGACAAGAGTATTTGTGAGCACTTCCCTGCTCTCCAACTTATTCCTATTTTTTTGTTTGTTTTTATTCTAGAATTTCCACTAAGTTCCATCCCACAGAGTATGTGTAGCAGAGGAGATCAAGCCCACAGCCCCTGGCACTGTACAGGAAAGCTCCCTACTGTCTCAAGTACTTCATCTCAACAGGAAGAGAAGCCAAAGGAGTATGAATATAAATGGACCATTGCAATTTATAGGCTGCATTAATAATTAAATGCTGGAATTGCTATTAGCACCTTCACTGCAACCCCACCCACAGGTTCTTCAATCATCCAATATCACAGAAACTTGTATTTTGAGGTATTTGTTCTCAGTGCTTTGAGGCATAAAATGTCCTGCAGTGCTACCGTCATTATTTCTTCAATGTGGTGAAGTTCATTTGGTGTTGCTGTTAAGATTTTGGGTTTAGCGGGTTGTTTTTAAAAGAATAATCTTTCTAACCAGCCAGACATGCAGTTAAGAGGAGAGCTCACAGTTCTTTGTGAAAGGAAATAAAAGACATGAGCAAACAATGCCTCTGCAGAAAAGGGAATCAAGCTAAGAGATTTGCAGTGCTGACTCTCCAGGGTAAAACTGGCAATGGCCCATTTGACAAAAAACTCCATGGCTCCAGAGGGTTGGAAAGTGGTTCAGACTGACATATTTCATTTCCTTCAAGGCTACCTGTGACTACTTCCCAACCAACAAGATCACCAGCCTAATTAGGCTTCCCTAGAAATCTCAAAAAATGGAGCCATCCATTCTCTACCTACCCTTTGCAGTAGACACTTTATGCACTTTCTGCAAGTCTGACGATGAAGGTGTTTAGCTTTGCAAGGCTCACAACACAGCAAGGAGCCATCTGCAGCCAGGAAAGACACAGGGCAGAGTCTGATTAGCGATTCTGTGCAGGTTTTCTATCTCCTATCACTGCTCTCCCCTCCCCCTTCACATCCCCTAGGGAGACCACTTCCATATTCAAAGCAGCCTGGGGTCTTCAAGCAGAGAAATGTGCATGATTTGTACGTGGCATTAAAGCAGGGGAAGAACTCCAAAATTATAGCAGCTGCATCCAGCCCTTGAGACGGCTCAGCACTGATAAGGGACTCAGAGGGTCGCATAATTCATTTCACCTGCAGCAGTAGCATCAGGGGAGGTTAAATATGTCACTCCATCACAGTGAGGCAATGGGTTAGGGGAAGCCTTCATCATTCATCCTGTCAGCTCTACACCTTCCTTCACCTCGCATCAGCAGGGGGAGATGGGGAAGATTTTCTATAAGCATATGAACAACTCAGTGGGGGACACAATGACCTTATGAGTCTCCCCTTCCAATTTGTGAATTAATTGTCAGCACCTGCCCTGCTCCACCAGCTCCCCTCCCTGCACTTTTTCTCCCACTACTGAAGGCCTGATCCTGCAAGGCTAACTCCAGTATGGGAGCTCAGTGCCCTCCTGGGATCACACGTGCAAATGACATTGCAGAAAGGTCAGAGGTTCAGAACAAGATGTCTCGTCCAAATACAAACATATTTGTTCCAGGACGTGTGTATCTCTCTTCTTTGGCCTTTCTTGGTACTTTCTCATTATTTTAACTGTTGATGAAACTATTTGTTGTTTCTTAGCAAATCTGAAAGCCTGGTTTCACATGAAAAGTTTTCTTAGCACATCTCCAGAGCTGTATTTTGACCTAGGCCTAATACTTCTCTTTTGGTGCTTATTTGCTAGAGTTTGGCTGTGGCCACTTTAGGAGAGAATCCTGTCTTCACGTACTGCACACGTTCATGCACATTTACACTCAGGTATAATAAAAAACAACTTGCCTGTAACAGGGTCTTTGACACCCCACCTCAGAAGATTTTCTCTTGAGAATTCAGCTTTTGAGGTATTTCTGTGACACATCAGTTGGGCATGATTATTGTGCAATAAAAGCAGAAATTATTTTTATAAAAGGGCAAGTTTGCTGTAAAGATACAATGTCTTAAACCTTGCAAGGGTTTACAAGGGGATTTTTTGATACATAATACAGATCAACTTCATTAAAAAAAAGGTGTTAAATTGTACAAAATTAATTTTTAAATGACAGAATGATGGAAGGACTGATCAGAATACACAAACATTTAGATATAGCAATTTCTGGCATAGATAAGAATATAAAAAGCAGCAAATTTTGTGAAAGCTGTTAGAAATAAAGAAGGATGGTTTTGTTTTGAATGTATAATTCAAGCATAGCAAAACTAGAGAGGGTCAACTGAAGTAAGTGCAAAATTAAATCCTATTAAAATTCAAAGGTTAAAAACCAGTAAGCATGCAAGTCTTAGACTTTTTTTTTTACTTCTGTCCTACCCTGGGCATAAAGGGCTCTATAAACAAAACAAAAGTATAAACAAAGTATTAAGAGATGTGCTCAAACAATTTCTCTATCTACAGGTTGAATCATGTAAAATGAAGACCTTGTTCTCTTTCACTCTTAAGCAAGGAACTGGTCCATTAGCCTTCTGCAGAAAAATTCAGCAGATGGCATTTTTTGATGTCTTGACTAAGATAAAATACAGTTGCAATTGGTGCTTTTATATTTCAAAAAAATATACATAAATGTTCCAAGAAGTTGTTTTTCATGCCTTAAGGCTAAATCTTTGAATGGTTTTTGCTGTATTTTCTCCCCTTGCTTGAGCAGCTAAAATCTGTAGCTATCTTCTGCCCTGCCACTTGTACTACTCCAAACACTGATAAAGATGCTTCATAACCAAATGCATACTGGGAAAAAGGATTTTTGCTTGTGCTAAATAAGGTTTTTTGCAGCTCATGCACACATATCCATAAACAAAACAAAACATCAGCAGGTGAGTAACTCAAAGCATCCTTTACTTCTACACATGCTTTACACAATGAGACTATAGAGCAGTAGCACCCCGAGCCCCAGGACCAGTGGAGTTTTATTTAAAACAGACACAGACAGAGGGAAGAATGAAGTGCCTACCTATTTCATTCTCCAGAAACTATTTCAGCTGAACTGGTGCTTAGTTATGACATCAGCTTTGCTCATACAGCATCTCTGAGTCACAGCTGGGAATTTGCTGAATTCCAATGGGATTTCCACACAGTCAGTATGGAAAATCAGCTCACATTTGTTTCATGGCATATATACCTTTAGAGGGTCTACAGTAGCAAGCAGAAATTTTAGCTGTATTACTAAAAATATTTCACAACATGGGACAATTTTCACTCTTTCAGGAAAGCTTAAATTCTATTCCAGAAGCAGATATGGCAGCTGAGGGCTCTGCTGTGTCCAGCCCAGCAGAATCATTGATCACTGAATCCCAGCAAACAGCATTCCAGCATCACCTGTACCCACACCCTTTAAGCAACACTCTTGCCTAAATATTTTACATTGCCAAGGCTCAGCACCATCACAGACCAGCTTTCAAAAAAGTCGTAGGTTAATTCATATGAGTGAATTCATAGGAGTATATTAAAAAGAAAAAAAAAGACTAACCACTTTAAAGCTTCTTTTATGATTCTAAATTGCATAATCCAGGAAAAAAATTGTGAGATCAGGTAAATACTGGAAAGTCACAGAATCTCCACATTTGGGAGGTCCTTCATAACATGCCAGAGGTAGTGTGGATATAGGATGCCACAGGTATCTCTTGAGGTCCTTCTCAAGAAACCTCTAGCAGCTGACCTGTGCAAGGTATTTGATGGAAAGCACTAAAATGGATGGGTTGGAAGCTCTGAGCAGTGATCAAATACAATATTCTTGACCTCAATTTGCACTTTCAGGACCTCTTTCACATGCACTGAAGGTCAAATGTATTTAGAATTTCACTGATTTCATTCTGATTCAAATGGAATAGTAAAATTGTAACCAACATAATCAGAAGTAGCTGATGAGCAGTGACCACAGCACACACATCAGGGAATCAAGCCTTTGGTTTCCATTACCTATGGGAAGTGCTGACCCATGTCATTTCTTGGAGCAGAGCATGCACTGCTAGACTTACAGCCTCACCTCTACTGTAAGGACTGACTTTATTCTCCACCAAGCACCCCAAATGACACTGTTTTCACACCTCTCAAGTGTCCTCTTAAAGAACTGGAAAAATTCCAAAGAAAAATCCCACTATATGTAACAATTATGGCTACAGTTTATTCAGGATTCCAAAAGATCACATTCATATTCCCGAGGATTCTTAAAAATCCTATGGTAAAACCGTACAGTAGTAGCAATAGCTGTCATTTATATAATTAAGTTCAAGCTTCCTAATTGGGAAGAGGCCTTCTCAATGCAAGCTGCAGCTGAAAAGGACAAACCACGGACTTTAAAACTTCAGAACTGAATCACAAAACAAATTAAAATAAAAGACTTGGATAGAGATTGAAAGGAAAGATGAAAATAAGGATGAGGTTATCTGGATCAGCTAATCACAATCAACTGGATGCTTTATCTTCCACAAGGAGCATGAATAAATAAACACCATTAGCAATCCCTAGTCTGCTGCTAAACCTGGCCATCATTAGCAAACTGATTGCTTCCAGACATTGAACAGGAGTCACTCCTAAGGATGTCTTAAAGGAGGGGAGATGATGTCAGGTGCATAAAGGACATTGTGCCACAGGCAGGGAAGACAGAGATAAATACAGTGATGGCTGGAGAGAAGGGGGAGAGGGAGTGAGAAGAATAAAGAAGACAAGTTAATGGGCTTCGATGGTAACAGTATAGTTAGAAACAGGAAGAATCAGAGACTGTGACATGATGAGAGCTACAAGCAGGGGAGAACATTTTAGCACAAATGGACCAAATACGAGGTGACAGAGGTGTTTAGGAAGACCAAGGAGGAAAAGATTTCTGTGATTATGAAGTGGTGAGGAAGAAAAGAGACCTGGAATTTTGCCAGTGCAGGCAGATACTCACAGTTAAGTTTGGAGCTGAAAGAAGCTTCCTCAGAGTTTAGCTATCTGGATTTACCTAATTATGTTCCTCAATGACAAACAATGGGCATTTTAAAGAAGTTTTCTATGTCAGAATTTCCTCACCATTTAAGAATCCTTAAGAAAGGCAAAACTTTAAAGCTAAAATTGCCGGTAGACAGATTATGAGAGAGTTGTCTACTTCAGGGACATTGTCTTTGCCTACTTAATTCATACAAAAACCTACAAAATTCAATCAACTAACTTACATGTGAGGAACTGTTTCAAATAGTTGCACATAAAGGTGATGTGAGAAAACAAATGCCTTTTACTCAAGCCTGTGATCTTTCAATTACATTAAATCCCTTCTTGTTTTTATATAGTAGAATATGAATAACAGCTAGAACCAGCAGACAAACATTGGTTTCTCTCCCGGTACATGAATTTGCCAAGAAAACTGTTCTATTAGTTCCCAACCCAGTAAGTTTGCAAAAATCACAAGAACTGTAATGCTGCATTTTGCAAGAATAGACAGGTGCCACGGACACCTCAGCTAGACCTAACAGGGATATTCTCTCAAGAGAGATTAGTACAAGAGCGTATCCAGAGTGGTCTGTCTATTTCTGATTGCCTCTCCTGTTCTGATGGCACCTTTATTGCTTCTTTATTTTAAAACACACTACATATACCTTATCTATCTTATGTAATCTTGTCTATCGTACATTTACCTTATGTAAAATTTTTGGGCGAAAACCCCCCCAGTATTTCTAAATGTATGGAATAGCTTTTGAGTCAATTGGTTACACCTGCTAGAAAAACTTCCCTTATGCTAAGATTTCTGGAATGCAAACCACTGCTTCCTGACTTTGTAACTTCTTAATCTGTTAACTTGGCTAAATGATTCTCACTTAGGAGAGATTGTCAATCACTAAATTAAAACATCCTTCAACAGAGACACCGCTCCTTCCCCCCCCTTCCAACCCTTGAAAGCAAAGCAACAAAACACTCAGAAAGAGAAAGAAACTCTGAGAGGATGATCAGTGTGAGTTTTGATCTTTTCTCTCTCAGAAGCACTGTGCTTGATGCATTTGAAGTGAGTCAAACTTGCTGTTAACAGCTCAGTGATTTTAAGTGTCTTGTCTGGTATGTGTCTGGGACTACTGGAGAGCATCTCTTACTTATTTGTTTTTAAACCCTCTTTTTCTTCTTTCTGAAACTCATCTCTGAATGTCACGCTCACAATAATCTATGTATCCAACCATGACCATGGATCTTCAGCGCTGAGTGCTTGTTCAGTCTCCTTCAACACTGCTGATGGCATGGCATTTAAACAAAAGAGCAAAAAAATATCAACGCATATGGAGAGGGATTCCTGCAATGAAGCAGCCAGCTCACCTGTACAACCACAGGCATTTAGAGCCTGTGAATATATTCATGCACTTCTCAAGAAGAAAAGTAAATGCAAATTACTGGACAGTGATCAGCCAACAATGCTTCTATTCCCACCACAATAACTTTTCATTATCACTGTTCTCATCTAGCTATATACAGACACATTCACAGGAAGACAAAGTCCACACCCCCTTTTACAGTAAAGAAAATTAGAGACCCAGCATGAAATTATCAGCTGCAGGCTGCAGAGCCACAAAAGGAGGTTTTTCACAGTCCCGAGTTTTAAGAAGTATCTGATGGAGAAAAGAAGTAAGTTCCTCATGCCATGGGAAGCAGCAGGCTGCTCAAAGCAACTGGGGATGATGAGCAGACTCAGACAGCAAAGTCGGCATTGCTATCAGATAGGAGAACACAACAGCACAGGAGCGTAGTCTGTGTGACTTCACTGCTCCCAACAGTCAAACCAGATGGATTAAAGTGAGCTTGGTTAAGCCTGCCTGCATTTTGAAAAGATGGCAGAGGAAGAAGGAAAAAGGCTAGAGGACAGGACTGAATAAATTTGATTGTAATACACATTATAGTTTAACAGCATCAGAATAGAATGGATAAGCTGTGGCAACACAGCAAAGTCAAGAATAAACTTGGAACAACATATGAGCTGTTAGTGGGAAGGAAAAAAAGTTATTCATTTTGACAGAGAAATAGAGGAGACCAGTCTTTGTTTTTCATACTTAAAAAAAAGAGAGAGATAAGAGCAGAGTTTTGCAATGTGATTATTTACATCTCCATGTAGGACTGCTTACTGCCACCAACCATACATATAAAGGGGTCGAAAGTTTGCAGTAAGGAGGGCAGAAAGCAGAGTCAATGGTAAAATTTCTGCTATGTAACCTCCTATCCTGCACAGCAATCCTAGACGTCCATCTGGGGCTAGTTCCTACCCTAAAGATTCACAAATAAATTCTGTTAACTTGGCTAAATGTTGTACTGTCCACGAGCAGGACTTTGCCTAGATAAATTAATGTATTTCAACTCTAGTTTCTCTGAAACAATGTCCAATTTGCACTACCACTCCCAAATTCAAAATACCAGAAGCCATTTTCAGAGAGCACAGAAACAATGACATCTTAAGAGGTTATTCAGTATCATTTTTCTACACAGCATATTCTAGCCATATGAAGATTTTAATTCTTTTCTCATGCCTATTCCCAGAACACAGCCCAAGTGAGTGCCTGTGATCGAACAGATGTATACCTGAGTCAAAACTGGGAGATGTCACACAAATACCTTCAATGTCAAAAGGTACAAAAACTTGGGCTTAGCATTCTGACTGAGCAGTTCAAAATATTTATCTATTACAGTCCCTCATGCAAGAATGAATCTATTCTGCTTGAAGTTCTCTGGAAAGCTCTTCCTTTTTAAACATGCCAGCAATTTTACTTACAGCAGAGGTCTTCTAAATCTGAGTTTAAGATAATTTCCCAGTGGTCTAAAAGTATTTGAAATACAAGTATTAGGGATGCCTTGACAGTGTTTCACATCATCAGAAGCAACGGCTTCCAAAATTAAATGAAATCTTCAGAAATATCCCAACTACCTGATTCCAGCACCTTTATAAGTTTTTGGTAATCTATATAAATTCTTTACAGCCCTGACACACACAGGTTACAGTGTCATTGCTGGACACCTGAATCTACTTTGGAAGTAGTCCTTCCAGGAACCAGAACTGAAAACTGCTTGAGCACTGAAGTGAAGGGATCTTCCTTGTCCTAAGTAAGGGAAAAGGGTGGCATATGTCACAAAGCAACTGCAAAAATAATTCCTTTTTTATATGGGTCCACTGATGTTCCTAATTAACAAAGCTCTCCTCACTAAAACACAGAGCCATAGAAGATTGTTTCTGTCTTTTCTACACAAATCAGAACAGACAAAAAGTAGTTTGAAGGATTTTAAATGTTCTATGAAGTGTTATTCTGAATTGCATTTCAGCTCCATTCACGCCTACTTCAAAATTCTTGCTTATTTTTCTTCTATCTCCTCCTTTCTTTTCCCAATGCCCCAGGAAATATGAAATTAAGAGTATTAAAATATCAATACCTATTAACCAAAACAAAAAAAAGTTCTTTTTGTCTGGGATTTTGAAGAACTGAAACCTTCTAGGACCTTCACTTTGATGTTTTCAGAAACATCAAAAGATCAGGCTTGTTATCAACATCATTAGTGTGGCCTGAAGATGTTTAATACTCCAACACATACAGAAAATGCAGCACACAATCCCCCAATGGCCTCTGCCTTGTTTTTATTCCTTCTTTTTTAATTTTGTTTTCAAACCTGATTTGCATTTCTCCTATCAAGCCATTTGTCTCTCTCCCACCCTGCCCCATCCTCTCATTAATCCATCAGAAGAGCTTTCTAGTGCTGACCTATTCCCCCTTCCTGAAGGGAATTGTATAAACTCCTTTCCACCCCACCATAACGCAACACAGCACAGAATATATTCACAGAATCACAGAATGGTCTGGCTTGGAAGGGACCTAAAAGATCATTTAGCTCCAACCACCCCTGCCTTTCACTAGACCACATTTTCCCACCAGGTATCTCTGCAGCCACTACAGACATTGTGACAGTCTGAAATGTTCTTTTACAGTGAAGCCTCTTGCTTTGGCTCTTTCAGGGCTTCATATTTCTCCCTGGGTAAGCACGTGAGTACTGGTTTATTTTTCTGAAATTGCCATTTTATTTGAGCAGGCCGCACCTTATGCACAGAAGCTTGGAGAGAGGTGCAATGATGCCACCAAAACTGTATGTAATTTAATTTAAAGCACTGGCATCAGACTGAGCTTGGAGTTTGTTGATTAGTTACTTTTGTCCACCCTACTAACTATAAGAAACAAGCAATAATCTTTGAGGACTGGTCAAGAGAGATTTATTCCAACGCTTTCATTGCAAACAACGTCACTGTAAAAATATAACTGCCTGAAAAGACTGACCAGTAAGGCTAAATTTGCTCTGCTGTCCTTGATCAGACCGTCTCATGTAATCTTCTAAAAGAATTGGCACCTTCTGTATTCCTTTGCCATGAAGAACTTGTTTCATCTGTTTCTCTTCTGTAGGGCCATCAACATCTATTTGGCTACAACGTTTGTATAAGGCTATAACTGCTTAGAGGAGAAAACAGAACAAGTCATCACCAAGTTACCCAAAAGCCCCAGCAGGTATGCTGAGTGTACCAGCATTGCAAACACACCATGCATTGCCTACACCAATACAAACTGGTGATGACAAAAGCAAAACCCCTGAAATATCTGAAAACTAAATGTTTTCTTTTCCATCTTTTGTTATAGAAACCTTGGTTTCAAATTTGCCATGGAAAACAGTACAGATTGGAAGGTGGGGTAAAAGCATAGATTATTTAGCTTGGAAGAGACTTTTAAAGGTCATCTACTCCAATTCCCCCTTGGGAATATAGATATAAATAAAGATATAGATATTATAAAAATATAGCTATTTCTTTCCCATAAAAGCACTACCTCAGTGTGAATACTCATTATTGATGGGATAACCAGGTGGTATTCTACAGGTACAGGAGGCATTACTCATTTGAAAGAAGAGCAAACTGAGAAACACGCACAGTATTTACCTACAGTTCTCTAAGTCTGACCTTGCAAGGACCTTCAGTAAATATTCAGACAACAAAATTCAACCTCAATCCTTTAAAACATACAAAAGGAAAGATGTACGGGACAGAATTTTTATTAAGTGATTAGAGGAAAGTATTAGTCCAGAATCCATCTCTGTCACATGCCTTTAACAGCAGAGCAGCCACGACTGCAGAATCACTGTATTGTTCCAGGTGTAGCTCTCTGATATAAATAGAACACCTTATAATGTGTCTGCACTCTGTCCTTTAAGGACTGTGCTCCTCCTACCATTTCATACATTCCGTTTAATAGCACATTGTCCAGCCTTGCTGAAGCACTCAGAAGACTGCCATTCCTCACATGCTGCACAGACACTTTAGGCTGAGAGTGCAGGCAGCAGCACTGCTCTGCTACTAAAGAGGATGGGCCAAATGCAGAGAATTTTTAGGCTGAGGTACACTGGCTGTTGATCTCTGTGGAGTCATGTGCCTATATCCTAGAATATGGGACAGAGCCTTGGTACACAACAGCTTCATGAGTAATGCTGGGAGATACTTATCCAGCCCAATTCCAAACTGAAAGTATCAGAAGGAACTGGACAATTGGCCTGGCTGGCTGTGATCATGGTCAAGAACACACATAACCAATATAACAGCAACATGACAATGTCACTAGGCACAGAACACTAGATTTGAGACCTAAGCTTTATTCATGCTTGCGTCCATGGCCTGCTGCATCATGTTTGCAATTCACTTCACTTCCCCAGCCTAAATCAGTTTCCTGTGTGCAGAATGGAATTAACACTATTTGCTTTACATATTGAATTCTTTGAGATCTACCTCTTACAGCTGCTACATAAAAGTACTACTATTAAAGTTATTGTTCTGACTATATTTAGGAACTCTCTGTGTGAAGTGCTGAAGCACATTTCTAATGTCAGCAGGGTATTAGAAGACCCCTTGTCTCACTGGAACAGCTTTAATGAGCTGGAAGTAGCTCAGTACATGTCTCTGCTGCCACAGTGCTTCATAGCTTGTCCATATATCAAACATTCTTGGAATATTTACCTTTTTTCTCTGAACCCTTGACTTCAAAGATATAAAGGCTATTCATGTGATTGGCAATGTGCCAGTATGAAAATCTGGGCAGCCTAACAACTTACTATGAGACGTGTGAAGATAAGGTGGCAGAGAGACAATAGGAGGCAAATTAAATTCCATCTATCAAAGAACTGGAAATTAAAGAATTAAGGTTTTGCTGTGTAACCTCTTTCCAGATCAGAGATTGCAGGGAGACACAGAAGGCACAGGTTCCTATTTCATTCTTCACTACTGGTTGTCTTAGCTTGATGAAAAGATTAAGCAGTAAGAGTAGCTAAGAATGCTACTACAATATTTTGAATTTTGGACTATGCTAAACCAATTGTTTAAAATGGTGACAGCTAGTGAGGCCTGGTATAAAAAGAGAATACTTCTGTGACAAAGTTCTGTTTCCATTGCTGAGAGAAAATATTATTTCCTGTTTCTGTGCTTCAACCTCCACCATCTAACCAGAGATGTATGAAACCATCCCCAAGCAGGATCAATACTGGTGCTGTGTCAACAGCCCCTAACCATCAGGGAGAAACAGGTATCAGCAGGAAGAGAGGGGCACAAGACATAATTAGCAGATTCCTCCTCTGAGTGCATCCACGGTGGAAATGTTTACTTACAAGACTCAGAAATGAAACAACTAATCTTTTATTAGCATTCAAAGTCACAAGAAATCCCAAGAAGTCTTTGCAAAGCCTGGCAGTACTAACTAATCAACCATCTGCATTTGCACCAGGAACGTGGCACACAGATGTGAGAGGGGGAAACAAATGGGATCCTTTCTGTAGGAGCTGGCAGAGGGAAGAAAAGGGATACAGGGCACGTGTTCCTGGTGAGATGGCAAGGACCAATTCAAAGGCAGCATGCCCACAGGTTGCCTTCGTCTAAAACAAATATTGAGGGGATTCTTGAACCTAAACAAAATCCATCCTTCCAAGCTGTTCAAACAGCACTAGCAGAGAGGAAGCACAAAAATGCTGCCAAAATAAACACACAAATGAAATGGTAATTACCTTGAGGAAAGTTTACTGAAAAACACAGACAAGTGGTAGAGGCAAACCCACCAACCTCAGAGAAATTACACCAGCTTAGACGACCTGTGACACACACCTGAGTGTGGAGAGAATACATGATTAGACTGGAAAAGACTAAAAGCGTATTTTATAGAGTGAGGGAAAATACAAAGTGACAGAATGGAATTTTTTGAATAATACTTTTTCCTCCAAGGTCTCTCTAGTCCAGTCACTCTTACCTTCAGGAATTAAGCTCTCTAGTCTTGCATTTGTAAAATGGAGAATGTATTATCTTTATAAAACTGCTCCAAAACTACAGATAAAAATGTTAATGCAAGTGTGAAGAATTATTATTGTTGCTATTATTGAGAATGCTGTTGAGCTGCTATCAGAACAGATCCTGTTCTTGACTCCATTTAAGACTCTGTGCTTGGGCTTTCAACTCCGGCTCTTTTTGCAGAAAACATGTGAGACAGTAACTGCAACCTAAGGAGAACCACAATTATTCTACAATTTCTAGGAAAACAGTTGCTAATCATAGCAACAACCTTTTTAAGATATGAAGAGTTCAGTCCAAGCTATGGACCTGCATCAGCGGTACAATCCGGTTACTGTGTCACGGTGCAACACTGTCAGAATTAGTGGATTCACACAAGCATTAATAGGATTAACATACTAGTTTATCAGCCACTACACATACAATTCCCCAGACAACAACTCATTCCCATCAGTGGGATGAAGCATGACAGCTCTTCAACTGTGCCACAACACAACACAATCATTTAAAAACTGGCATCAAAGGCTCCTACATGCAGGAAGCTCTGAGGGAGAGAGTCTGACAAGGCATAAGAGGCTCTCTTTGGACACTGAAGTCAGTAACTCAACAGTAAGGTTACACTACCTTTTGATGCCCATGAATAGACAGAGCCTTAGCTCAACCTGTCATTTAAAGTTCTGTGGCTCCTGTATCAGATTGTCACACTGAATCTGTGTGAAGTGCTGCCTTCTGAATCAGTGGCCTCCCTCCCAAAGCAATGTTTTCTTCGATGAAGGATATTCTAAGCCACTGCTGCCCTCAACCAACCTCTCCTAATACAGAAGTTTTAAAATCTGAGGCCGTCTGCTCTCTTAAAAATTACCACAAAATTTTAAACATTATGACACCACCAGAATCCAAAGCCATCCTGCCACAGATGTCATCCAAGGACCACTGCCAACAAAGGGAAGACTCCTATACTGTTCAAAAGGCTTCATACAAGTGAACTATGGCTAATAGTGAAATCAGAGTCCCTTTTCTTATACATAACCAACACTACCATGGTGCACAGGACAGACTGTAAGCTTGGTTTCATCTCTATCATAAACTTTGACCTCTCCTGCCTTTCCACACTAGGCAGAGAGCTCTCTTCCACCCATTCCTATGCCCTTGCACCCAGTAGCTCTCTCCCTAAGCCCTATCAGAAGGCATTCACTTCTTGACAAGTTCAAATCTCTGGCAGTAGTAGCTACTGGAAGAATTCCCTACCTTCCTGACTTCCTGTGCAGCTCTCTGGAAGGACAGGGATGGAGTTAGTGGGGTTGTTGAGCAGAGAAAAGATTAAGAGTAAGGACAGAAAGAAGTGAGTGAAATAGAGATGACATTGGTATCTGATGAAAGCCAAGGAGAAAAATACTAAATTCAGGGGTGCAGGAGAAAGAAGTCGTGAGACAATGAGACATCAATGAATAAGGCGGAGAGAGCACAGCAAGAACTGAGCTGGTAAGCAGAGGAAGAACAGAGCTACCATTACTATTTCAGATTTCCTCACCTTTCACATCCAACTACTGAAAAGGAATCCACGGCTTCTTCCCAGGGGTTCATTACTAATCCTACCTGTGTAACCAATCTATATGCACTAATCATGTTTCTATAATTTAAATGATTTCTTTTAGAACAAACCCAAGAATAGTATTTATTGGGTTATACTGACCACTGCTTCCTGATTCACAAATTTGCATAAATATTCTATAAAAAGAACATTCAAAAATTAACTTCATATACACCACAGAAAACTGTTTCTTAATCCAGAAAGGTATGGTACAAATCCATCAGTTTTGTCAGCTGAAAACTGGCAGAACTGCAAACTCTTATTGCTTTGTTCCAGGGCTGTGACAGAAAAACAAATACCAGCATAGGGAGACTTCAGTAGCTGCTGTGGGCTGGGATTCCAGATCACAGGAGATGCTCACATGGCATTATTGCTCAGCTACCCAAGGGACTGCAAAGAGAAATTAGAAGTGGGTATTTTGACTCTGAATGCCTTGTTAATGATTTTCAAGTAGCAACAACTACTGATGTTAATGACAGGATAAGCACTGGGATTTTGGAAAGTAAGAACTACAAAGCTGAAGTGATGCTTTCCCTTTACATGATGTAAAATCCTACACTGAGAGTTGACATCAGCAGATTTTAATAAGACATTTGGGTCAGCTATAGCAATTTGGATTTATGTTCAAAAATTGACAATTAAGATTTGAAACTGAGTACTGTAAAGTGCAAATTGTTACAGAATTCAGAGAACTCAGATTCTCAGAAGAAAGATGAAGACAAGTGTCAAAAGGTATTTTTTACATTTGATCACTAATTTTGGATAATCAGCAGTTAGGTTATATTCACACCTACTATTAAGGTTCAGTACAGCAGCATACAAAAGTTGGAATTATTCTTTCAATTTGGAAGGTACATCACATTTTGAATACTGGAGAACTACTTGGTACCTAGATTATACTGATTGTTAAAACTAGGATATGATACCAAGATGGAAAGGGATGAAAATTTCCCAGAAATCCATATATGTTGTTAAATTTCCCCAATAAAGTGAGGACTAGTGTAAATTAATGTACATTTTTAAATCCCAGTTTTTAGACATCAATTTTGTTTTTCAGTAAACTCAGGACTAGGGTTAGAGCTGTAGAGCAGGACTGTAATGGTCAGAGTATGTACTGTTGCTTTACGTTGCAAACATCAGAAAACAGACTTCCAGTAGCATACTGAATTTTAATAGGATAATAGATTCCAGGGTTCTGTAAGGATGGTCTACCTTAAAAACCTAATTCTACATTAAAGTGAAAGATTGTTAATGACATAAGGCCACTGATTACATGCTTGAAATCAAGGAAAAGATATTAACCCACATAACTGAATTTGGTTTTCTGCTTTCAAGTCAGTGGATCTTTGTTCAAGCTTTATTTTGTCCATTACATTAAATGACTTCAAAATATTTTTATCACAATATCGTATGGAGTGTTTTTTACTCTTTCTCTGCTCAAGAGATGCTTGGAATAGGGCAAATAGCAAAGGTTCCATTCAGATACTGCAATAAAACTACTGAAAGGTGACAAGCAGGAGTGAAACAGAGGTGCCAGAAAAAACTGAATCAAAGACAAGGTTATGTGTCTCCAATCACTGCTTCTTTAAGCGTTGAGAAATTCAATTCTGCATAAAACAAAAGAAGTGCTCTAAGCTGTTTCAATGGTTTTGGCTTTGGACTTGAATGAATGACAGAGGAGATGACAGAACAGATTTCTTCCAATTCCTTTGTACATCAAACTACTTACAAATATTTTGGGGTGAAAAAATCCTGAAAAACAAGGAAACCTGAACTGTATCAACTTACATAGAGAAGAAAAAGAATGGAATCTGTGAGTGAATGAGGTTATACCCTTTGAAACACCAATTAAAGTCTTCAAAAGCTGCAACAATGGTGTTCTGCTAAATCCTAACCCTTCTGTTGAAGAGGAAGAAAGCTGAGGGGTAAGACTGTTTAAATTATTAATTTGACTCCATGCTAGTCTCCTTCACTGGAACAATGAGATGAATTACAGTGAGGGCAATGTTATTTTAAATTACACTCAGCAAGGTATGGAGCACTTACGCATTTCCTATGGGCTGATGTTTCTGTGTGTTCATGTGTTCCCATCATATTCCTACTGCATATGGGTATCAATCTAACTCAAAAATCTTTCCTATGTCCAAAAAGAAAAGTTTATTACAGAAAGAGTAGATTCATCCAAGAAAAAAATAATCTTTTTACTTGAATAGCTTTGTTACAAGAAGGCTGGCACTTATAAGCCCTCAGGGCAAAGCCCTCTAAGACAGGAGACAATGAGCTGCGATGAAGGATGGCTTAGTAAATGAGACATGGAGTTTAGGATTCAGGACACCTGAGTTCAAGCCCTCTTCAGTTAATAATTCACTGTATGACTTTAAACAACTTGCTTAATTTATTACACCTTTGAGCTTCTTCTTTGCAGATAACTGCTTTCCATCTCACGGGTGGCCAGAATAATTTCTAACGATTCAATGATTCAGACTCAATGAGATGCCATTAACGCCACCAACTATTGCCATTTTTGTTACGTTTAAAAGCATAGAAATTGCTGAACGACTTTTCCAGAAACACTGCCCTGGGTGTGTAATGTCTGGCACTACCACCAACATACTTTGCATTTCTCACAGTTTCTTCTTCTACAAACATCTCTCCAAATCCCAGAAAGAGTCTTGTGGGAAAGACTAGATGCAGGCTGAAATTCTTCAGACTTGTTTGGATGAAGATGAAATGTGGATCAAGTCCAAATCTATTTCCATCCTGAAATATTTGAAAGGTCACATATATATATGAAAAATGGATGAAACATTACATACTGGCAGCCACTGCTCTATGTGGCATGTATGTGTCAGACTAGAAACTAAGACTAAATGAGAATGAATTTCCTCCTCTAGTTGCTATTCGAGTGTACTCTGAGCAAAGAAAATAATTTATATGAAGCACAGACTGAGTCTCAAGGGATCTGTAATCCTCTTGTGATTCTGCCATTATGTTTCTAGGTGACTTCAGGAAGCCACCAATCTTTTGCACCTGTATTTCCTCAAATCATCTCCCAACTTCACCACTCATAAGCAAAGGGATATTTAAAATCCTTGTCTCACAGACAGAAATAAAGCACAATTATCCGAACCCCACAATAAACTCTGATATTTAGCTTTTTCTACATGTATAATATAATACAAGGTGACTGTGACACAGATGAGTGCTCCCCTTCAGCTTGGTTCCATTCCAGCTAACTTCACTTCCAAGAAAATTAGCTTTGCTGGCCCTGTATCTTAGAAAAACATCGAAGAGTTACAGAAAAAGTTGTGCAACTTGAAGAAAGCTGATAAAGCAGTATAGATGTGAAGCATTTATTCCCTTGGAATTATGCACATTAGAAATAATAATTTCTAAATAATTTCTAATAATTTCTTTAAGCCAGACCAATCAATTATAAATGCAACAGAATTTTGTACAGTAGAATGGGTGATAAGAGATGATTCACATTCTGTACACAAAACTGTGTTCTCACCACTCCTCGTGCAAACAATGATCAGAAATTTGCAGACTTTTTTGTTTGTTTCCATCTGTACTTTTCTGTTCTACCACTATGTCTCCCTTCATCTCAGCCTAAAAGAAAACTCTAAAACTGTGGGTATTACTTACAGAAAACCATGATTATTTATCATTTTCCAAGTCTGGATACAAAAAACCAGCAACTGTCTACAAAACACAAAATACTGAAGCAAAGTATTTACTTTAATTTAATCTTTCAGCATTTATTTAAAAGAAACATATCTAAAATACTCATGTTATTTCAAACAGCTCTTTCCCTTGTCAATTATTATTTTGACATTTACAAACCCTGAACAAGTGCAAAAATATGAGGTATGAACTGAAAGGCACCTCTCAAACCATCATGGACAGTTCTCCTAATCCTAACAATACATTTGGGACTGCATCAAGTCTAATAAAACATCAAAAGAAAACTTCACACTGAACAATAAAATAGTGCCAGAAAAATATCAAAGCGTTTTGTTATATTGTTGTCATTTATTTCAGGAGGGCAAAAATTGCAAATGTGCTACAAATTGCCCCTTAACTAAGTGTGAGTCCTGTGCAGCAGCAGCTCCAGAGTCAGCCATGGCAGCTACTGCCCACCCTGCAGCTCTCGGTTCCTGCTCTACACAGGTGCCTGTGCTGTGTCCTGGCAGAGAGCTGCCAGATGTGCACACAGGCAGACACACACCACTCCTAAAGCTGCTGCTGGCACTCCAGTGAAAGCAGGGCTGCTCTCTCCATCCAGCTACACAGCAGCAGAATTCCTCTCCTCTGCCTCCTTACCAGCTCCCTAACCTCTGTCTTCCCTGAATCTCCACCAAACCTGCCTCGCTCTTAGGAACACACAGTAAATACCTGAATAATACTTCAGCAGGGCACCCGAAGGCTCACATAGAGTAGCAGCATTCTGTACAACAGACATCACTATTCAGAGTACAGATTTGGATTCTGATGCAGTATAAATCTGGAATCCTAGCTGGGTTTTGTTCATTTCTGTTTCTCTTAAACATGATGGCCTAACGTTAGCATGGGAAATTCAAACAACCTTTAAAACATCTCTTGTGCTATTTACTTTCTCCTAAAACCCTAGATAGAGCTAATGGAATTTAATAACCACTGGTTTATATTACTTGGTCAAGTAGTTTGTGCTAAAGAGAAGAAACTTCTGCTTAAGAAACATCATGTCCTATGAATTTACCAAGCAACACCAAAACTCTCTCCTGCACCTTCAAGTCCGAACTTCATTCACAAAAACATGGTTTATAGCAAATACTAGAAAACAGGTAGGTCTCCAAAAGAACATGTTTTGAAAAGATCTCTCCAATTCTTAATTTTTTTTTTAATCCATTATGTATTTAAGCCTCGTCCCCACAACCTCATTGCAAAATATGTTTTAGTAGATGCTCTCAAACAAATGAATTTAGTCACTTAAATTTCAATTTTCATTTGCAAAAAGCGATAAAGAACTTGGACTAACTTTTGAACTAAGAATTTATGGTCTGAAAGAAAAGTTGGCTAATTTCCTGCTTGATTGAGATGAACATCCTAGAAAGCACTGACAACGAGCACACAATGCATTTCAGTGTGTACTTGCATCTTGGCAGCTGTACATGGGAAATGCAGAAGAGGGACAAAGCAGAAATCACTTATGCAGGGCAAGTTTGTCATTTTCAACTGTTTAAGGCGTGACTAAACTAAAACTAAAGATGGACCACACACCTGAGTGCTGCTCAACTATGGAAAGCAGAAATCAAAGTGCTATGTGGTTCCAGTAACACACTAAACCCTCCATTTGCTTTAAATCATTTCATGCAACATTATTCAGTTGAACCATCTTTCCCACTCTGTCATTAATTACTACTTCCACAGAAAACACTCTGTTTCTTGGACAAAAGATTTCTTAAACAGATAATAGTCACATTAAATCTAGCAATTCAAAAAGGAGCATTTTACCAAACGAGCCATGAAATTCGTTTTACTTTTCTGCCATTGGGATGTCAGAAAGTCTATGTCACCTTTAATAAACTTCTCCAAATGAGCATGCTGATAACTGAACAACATGACATTTCTAACAGTGAGAAAGCAGAAAACCAGAAACAATTACATTAAGAAATTAAGGGGGAAGAAGAAAAGCAGGCTGGAAGTATCTTGCTGCAAGTAAAATCTCATTTAGTTAGAGTTTTGCACCCTTCTCAGGAAAA